>JAVIAB010000041.1:16875949-17205559 GCA_032433765.1 Megaustenia siamemsis
CTCTCCCCCCTCTCTCTCCCTCTCTCTCCCCCTCTCTCTCCCCTCTCTCTCCCCCTCTCTCCCCCTCTCTCTCTCTCTTGTACACGTTTGAGTGTCGAAGGAGACACAACGTTCTGGTCCTCGTCCTTTTAGCGGCTTCCCTCATTGTTAATTGATGATGTTGTAGCGTTTCTTCGATGTTGTATGTCCATCTTACATCTTACTCTGGGTCTGTCTCTTGCTCTTCTCACCTCTCCTCTTCAAATATAAGTTTTGTATGGTAAGAAACAAACCGCATTCTTTCTACGTGCGAAAACCAGTTTATTTCTTGTTTCTGTATGTAGCTTATGCTTAGTTCAATGTCTACTTTTTCTCTTATAATGTCATTTATGATCTATATTTTCCGGTCACTCCAAACGTTTTCTCAGACAATCTCTGTTGTGACAAGCTTTCTTTTATGTTTAGTCGTAAGTGACCATTTTTGGCATTGGTAGCACAATGTTGGAATGAATAGACTCCGTATAAGATGTTTCTTGTGGTGATAAGTATTGCTGTTATGTTGGAAGTATAGGGGATAGCTGGCCCAGTATTTTGTTTGTGTTGAAGTATAGGGGATAGCTGGCCCAGTATTTTGTTTGTGCTGAAGTATAAGGGATAGCTGGCCCAATATTTGTTTGTGTTGAAGTATAGGGGATAGCTGGCCCAATATTTTGTTTGTGTTGAAGTATATGGGATAGCTGGCCTAGTATTTGGTTAATGTTGAAGTACATGTGATAGCTCTGTCCCAATATTTGATTTGTGTTCAAGTATATGTGATAGCTCTGTCCCAATATTTGGTTTGTGTTCAAGTATATGTGATAGCTCTGTCCCAATATTTGGTTTGTGTTCAAGTATATGTGATAGCTCTGTCCCAATATTTGATTGTGTTCAAGTATATGTGATAGCTCTGTCCCAATATTTGATTTGTGTTCAAGTATATGTGATAGCTCTGTCCCAATATTTGGTTTATGTTCAAGTACATGTGATAGCTCTGTCCCAATATTTGATTTGTGTTCAAGTACATGTGATAGCTCTGTCCCAATATTTGATTTGTGTTCAAGTATATGTGATAGCTCTGTCCCAATATTTGGTTTGTGTTCAAGTATATGTGATAGCTCTGTCCCAATATTTGGTTTGTGTTGAAGTATAAGGGATAGCTCTGTTCCAATATTGGTTTGTGTTGAAGTATATGTGATAGCTCTGTTCCAATATTGGGTTTGTGTTTGAAGTATAGGGGATAGCTCCGTCCCATTATTTGGTTTGTGTTGACGTATAGGGGATAGCTCTGTCCCAATATTTGGTTTGTGTTGAAGTATAGGGGATAGCTCCGTCCCAATATTTGATTTGTGTTGAAGTATATGGGATAGCTCTGTCCCAATATTTGGTTTATGTTGAAGTATAGGAGATAGCTCTGTCTCAATATTTGGTTTGTGTTGAAGTATATGTGATAGCTCTGTCCCAATATTTGGTTTATGTTGAAGTATATGTGATAGCTCTGTCCCAATATTTGATTTGTGTTCAAGTATATGTGATAGCTCTGTCCCAATATTTGCTTTGTGTTCAAGTATATGTGATAGCTCTGTCCCAATTTGGTTTGTGTTGAAGTATAAGGGATAGCTCTGTTCCAATATTTCGGTTATGTTGAAGTTTAGGGGATAGCTCTGTCCCAATATTTGGTTTGTGTTGAAGTATATGTGATAGCTCTGTTCAAATATTTGGTTTGTGTTGAAGTATAGGGGATAGCTCCGTCCCATTATTTGGTTTGTGTTGAAGTATAGGGATAACTCTGTCCCAATATTTGGTTTGTGTTGAAGTATAGGGGATAGCTCCGTCCCAATATTTGGTTTGTGTTGAAGTATATGTGATAGCTCTGTCCCAATATTTGTTTATGTTGAAGTATAGGAGATAGCTCTGTCCCAATATTTGGTTTGTGTTGAAGTATATGTGATAGCTCTGTCCCAATATTTGGTTTATGTTGAAGTATATGTGATAGCTCTGTCCCAATATTTGATTGTGTTCAAGTATATGTGATAGCTCTGTCGCAATATTTGCTTTGTGTTCAAGTAATGTGATAGCTCTGTCCCAATATTTGGTTTGTGTGAAGTATAAGGATAGCTCTGTTCCAATATTCGGCTATGTTGAAGTTTAGGGGATAGCTCTGTCCCAATATTTGGTTTGTGTTGAAGTATATGTGATAGCTCTGTTCCAATATTTGGTTTGTGTTGAAGTATAGGGGATAGCTCCGTCCCATTATTTGGTTTGTGTTGAAGTATAGGGGATAGCTCTGTCCCAATATTTGGTTTGTGTTGAAGTATAGGAGATAGCTCCGTCCCAATATTTGGTTTGTGTTGAAGTATATGGGATAGCTCTGTTCCAATATTTGGTTTGTGTTGAAGTATAGGGGATAGCTCTGTCCCAATATTTTGTTTGTGTTGAAGTATAGGGAATAGTTCTGTCCCAATATTTGGTTTGTGTTGAAGTATAGGGGATAGCTCTGTCCCAATATCTGGTTTGTGTTGAAGTATAGGGATAGCTCCGTCCCAATATTTGGTTTGTGTTGAAGTTTAGGGGATAGCTCCGTCCCAATATTTGGTTTGCCTTAAAGCCCACTAGTTTGTAATAAACAAAAGCACAAAGTTAGCATCCTCATTATCTTAAATAAACAGAAATAGCAAACACACAAAATAAACACTCACTTGCCTGTAGTAAACACAATATATGAAATACGCCAAGTAGGCTAAATATAGAAAGACCTTGAACCCGATGTATATTTGCGGCTTGTAACGTGAGAAACAAACACTAAGTGATTTCTCGATTCTTTCTACAAATCTACCCCATGGACCGAGTTCAAAGCTTTCTTCCTCGTTTAAGTCCACTTTTGGTATCTCCACATCTACATCTTGAGTGGTCTTGCTTCCACTGTCTTTCTGTGCGTCAGGCTCCATCCTTCCATTTTGTTTAATCGGTGAAGACTTCTGCAATGATGTAAAAATTGGCGGGAATTAATTTAAAATTATAAAAAATATTCATTATCGAGATGAAATGTGCCAGTCGAATGACAGGAAACAACATGAGAGGTAAGATCAGAAATGAAGATCCGAGGGAAAAAATTAGGAATTATCCCTGACACATATAATACATTTAACATAGAATTATGGAAATGTACCAGTCAAATACCAGTGGATCAAAGAGATACAGCGAAGACGATGGCGTTGGATAGGACACACACTGCGGAAGTCAACTGAGAGTATTACACAACAGGCCCTTTTTGGAATACCCAGAGGAAAGACAAAAGAAAGACCAAGGAATTCTTGGAGAAGACAGATAGAAGCAGAGATGAAGATGATGGGGAAGACATGGAATAATCTTAAAAGAATGGCAAAAAACAGAACGACTTGGAAAGTGTTTGTTGAAGACCTATGCTCAACCGGGAGCTAAAAAAGGTAGAAGTAGAAGAAGTAGAAGAAGATATAATACATAACAAGCGATAAAAATGCTTTGGCAACGTGATAAGGCAGAAAGATCAAAACACAACACAACGATTGTATAAATGTTGCGAGAACAGCAGACTCAAGGACCGGCCACGAAAGAGGTGGATTAATGAAATATTAGAAGCACTAGGAAACATAACCGCAGGGGGAGATAAACAGAAGAGCAAAAGGTCGAAAATTATATTTCCCCCGACGCTGAAAGGTAAATGAGGAAGGAAAGAAGAAAAAGGAATAATGTTCATCCTTAGCTGAGACAGAATAGGACATGATCTTTGACACGGACTTCCGTTTCCAAGATGGCGGATCTAGTCCACGTCCTCTCGATCGCTGCAGAAAATGCACCCAGGGTCTGATTAATTTCGGATCTTCTTTGCACTTTTCTGCGTTAAAATCAAAATGATGATATGCTTGATACATCTGTGTCGCTAAAGCGAGGTCGTAGGCCGACAACAGTCCGTTTTTGACGAATCAAGTGTTGTGAGTGAGACATTCCACCGTCCAGTCTTGATCTGCGCTTTACATCACATTAGTGCTGTTCAAGACCGTTATTGGGATTCTTTGACGCAAGTTATTTCCATGTTACACATTAATGTAAAACTACTTCGTCAGTCGCAGTTTTGTCTCCTTGGGGAAGTTGCTTCGTGTTTTGTTCGTCGTAGGCTGCCTACACTTAAGTAATCAGACATAAGTCTAAAGGTATCGAGATTATGAGTTTGCCGATATTGTGTGCTACGACATCGTATTGGTTCCCTTATTACGGCCGTGTGCAAATCTTATGGTCTGCTGTTTGATGTGCAACGAGGATAATTTGACGACTGACTGTGTGTCTATATGTTCGGAATTGAAGTCATCAACGATGGCCTAACATCATCAAGTGCTTCGATGATCATCATTTTCAAGAGGACGTGACTTACCGGTATATGGGGATAGGCGGCGGGAACAAATGAAGGCTGTGCATGAAAAGTGTTCCATGTTGCAGTTTCCTCATATTACAAGTCGCATGTCTGTGTTAGTCACCTCTAGTGACTCGGGCAGATGGTGCTCGTAAACCTGGGAAGGCCAACCATCTAAGGGCAGAATCCCCCGACAGAAAAGATCAACTGCTGCCTTGCAGGAAGATTGGGGACAATCAAAGGCTAAGGAAAGCAAACCTGAAAAAATGCTGGCTGAAATCGGATGCACTGGGCCACTGGCGCAGAACACAGTGCAACGTTTTAACGGGTACTCAATCGGAGCGGATCTAACAGGCTTAAACAGACAGCTGTCTTCGCATGAGAGTCTGGACGTCCTACTCTGATTGAGTCCTGATCGCAGAGAGAGTGATCTTTGACACGATCTTTGACACAATCTGTGATACAATCTTTGACACAATCTTTGTTACGATCTTTGATATGATCTATGACACGATCTTTGACGCAATCTTTGATAAAATCTTTGAAACAATTTTTGTTACGATCTTTGATACAATCTTTGACACAATCTTTGTTACGATCTTTGATACAATCTTTGACACAATTTTTGTTACGATCTTTGATACAATCTTTGACACAATCTTTGATACAATCTTTGACACAATCTTTGTTACGATCTTTGATACAATCTTTGACACAATCTTTGTTACGATCTTTGATACAATCTTTGACACAATCTTTGTTACGATCTTTGATACAATCTTTGACACAATCTTTGTTACGATCTTTGATACAATCTTTGTTACGATCTTTGATAAAATCTTTGAAACAATTTTTGTTACGATCTTTGATACAATCTTTGACACAATCTTTGACACGATCTTTGACACAATCTTTGATACGATCCTTGATACAATCTTTGACACAATCTTTGTTACGATCCTTGATACAATCTTTGACACAATCTTTGTTACGATCCTTGATACAATCTTTGACACAATCTTTGTTACGATCCTTGATACAATCTTTGACACAATCTTTGACACAATCTTTAAAACGATCATGAGGTGCAGAATGTAACTTCTGCCCTTCATTTTCTATTTGATAACGTGATATGTCACAATAATTCATTTGGCTTTCTAGAACTTTATTTATGATTCTTGTAATATTCACATATATTTTAACGAAACAGTGATAAAGAGAAAGAAAGAAGTGCAAGAAAACTCTGAAAAGAACACTGATAAGAGAAGCATGTAGGCAGGTATAGACTCATCTGATAAGATCGAATATCATATCTGGCCGATAATAGAGATGTGTTGAGAAAAGTACCACGTGCCCTAAGCAACATCTAGCTGCGTTGGAAAGTCAGGATCAAGAAATGTGAGACAAAGTGACTATCCTCTTACCTCGTTATCTTCATCCACAGATGTTTCCTTCATCGTCTTCTCAGGGGTACATAACTGTGTTAGATTGTGAAAAAAGAGTTATTTCCCTGGATAAATGCAGACAATGTTTAGCGTGGAATTTTTGTTTATAATTTATTATATTTGTACCGCCTTGGACATACTATAACCAGTGATGGAGAATGTAAAACTGAAATAAACAAAAGAATAGGAATGGCAAAAATTAATTGTAATGCTATGAAAGATATACTAAAATCAAAATAAATAATACCAGGGCTAAAACTAAGAATAGCAAAATGTTATATCTTCTCAATATTCCTAAATAGTACAGAAACGTGGACATTAGACAAGAAAACAAAACAGAGAATTGAAGCCTTTGAAATGTGGATATATAGAAGAATATAAAGAATTAGATGGACAGAAAAGGAAACAAATGATGAAGTCTTAAAATAACAAAAAATTAAAAGATAATTACTAAACACAATTCAAACAAGACACATGTAATTTTTGTGTCATGTTAAAAGACACAAAAGCCTAATAAAAGTAATCTTGGAAATGGAAATACAAGGTAAAAGAGGCAGAGGCGGACCAAGACTAACATGGACGAGTAACATCAAAGGATTGACAAATCAGCCGATGATAACCTGCACCATCAAAGGAAGAGACAACGGCTTCATAGCAGCCAACCTTCGATGCGGAGACGACACTCAATGATGATAGACTAAACTAAACTATCGAATAAACTAAACTATAGACTAAATTAAACTATAGGCTAAACTCTAGTCTGTTATCATGATCATATCTCCTCCTGATGGGCTGTTGTGAATGCAATGTTCTGTGAGAGATCTGGCTAGAGACAGAGATTCTTTCAGACAGGCTGTGGTGAATGCAACGTTCTGTGGAAGATCTGGCTAGAGACAGAGATTTTTCCAGACGGGCTGTGGTGAATGCAACGTTCTGTGGGAGATCTCGCTAGAGACAGAGATTTTTTTTCAGACGGGCTGTGGTGAATGCAACGTTCTGTGGAAGATCTGGCTAGAGACAGAGATTCTTTCAGACGGACTGTGGTGAATACAACGTTCCGCAAAGCACATGCGACTTGATGATGGTGATAAAATAAAAGGACGAATTATGTTACGATTACATATATATTGTATTCGCACTACCCGTGTTCCTGTAACGAATTTGTGTTTTTAATTATTACAGTTATATCTACATATAGACAGGGAGATAATTCTGGTAATTACAAAGGGAGAGAAACCTTGTGTGCCCTCTCTCTGTCTCTAGGTTTGTAACTCTTTGGGGTGATCCCTTTGACAGGTTCCACGTCTGGCAGGCTGGCTGGCATTATTCTGTTGAGTATATCCACATTGTTAAAAATATAATATTCTGCACAGGATCACATATGTATGTGTATATTTTGTATATATATATTTTAAAAATAAGTAAAGTACACCCGTCACGCCAAGTGGCGTATAGGCAACATGGTGTTAGTGACCATATATTTTACAGACCTTCAGCACATGATTTTTGGGGTAATTAATATATATATATATATATATATATATATATATATATATATATATATATATATATATATATTAGTTGTTTTGTCTCTTTTATTTTAAATATAAGATGTATACGCTACTTGAGTGGTATTGAATATTCAGTTTCATTCAAAGACTTTATGTCTAACTTGATAATAATTTGTTGCTGAAAATGGAATGATCTTCTTCTTCTACCTTTCAGCTCCCTGTGGAGCATGGGTCTTCAACAAACACTTTCAGCTCCCTGTGGAGCATGGGTCTTCAACAGACACTTTCAGCTCCCTGTGGAGCATAGGTCTTCAACAAACACTTTCAGCTCCCTATGGAGCATGGGTCTTCAACAAACACTTTCAGCTCCCTGTGGAGCATGGGTCTTCAACAAACACTTTCAGCTCCCTGTGGAGCATGGGTCTTCAACAAACACTTTCAGCTCCCTGTGGAGCATGGGTCTTCAACAAACACTTTCAGCTCCCTGTGGAGCATGGGTCTTCAACAAACACTTTCAGCTCCCTGTGGAGCATGGGTCTTCAACAGACACTTTCAGCTCCGTATGGAGCATGGGTCTTCAACAAACACTTTCAGCTCCCTATGGAGCATAGGTCTTCAACAAACACTTTCCAAGCCGTTCTCTTTCTTGTCATTCTTTTAAGATCATTCATGTCTTCCCCATCATCTTCATCTCTGCTTCTGTTTGTCTTCTCTAATAATATTTTGGTCTTCCTCTGTGTTTTTCCCCCTAGGGATTCCAGACAAAGGCATGTTGTGTAATACTCTGACTCGGCTTCCGCAGCGTGTATCCTATCCAGCGCCATCGTCACGCCAGCGTCATCGCAAAATGGAATGTTATTAACCAGAAAGTCTCAGATTTGCTCATCTGTCAACTACAACTAAAGTGCTATTTTGAAATTTAAACAGGCAGCAGTGTATATATGAATATGTGTGTTGTTGTTGTGTTTGTATTTGTGTGTGTGTGTAGGTGTATGTCTGTGTAGTAGTAGTAGTTGAGAGCAGAGAGTCAGGTTGATTCCCAGAATCGACAAGTGTGTGTGTGTGTGTGTGTGTGTGTGTGTGTGTGTGTGTTTGTGTGTGTGTGTGTGTGTGTGTGTGTGTGTGTGTGTGTGTGTGTGTGTGTGTGTGTGTGTGTGTGTGTGTGTGTGTGTGTGTGTGTGTGTGTGTGTGTGTGTGTGTGGAGCAGTGGAAGATAGGAAGTCCAGCTGAATCCTGGACACACATTGTATCTCATCACACGTCCCTATTCTGGGCTAGTATTCAACCTCGGGAAGGGAGCAGATGCTCGCTGTTGTTGTCTCTCGCCTCACAGATCTTTTTATGTGCTTTACTAAGTGAGCTTCTTTTCCTTTTCCCCTCTGGTTCCCATTTAAGGTCTTGCTTTAAGATTCTTTTGTTGTCTCTTCTCATCAGATGGTCAACATAGGACCATCTTCTTCTCTTGATCTATATGATATGTTTTTGGATGTTTTGTCATTTCTCTTATTTCTCAAGCACGGAGACTTTTTATTTGTCCGTAGAGTGTCTCAACACCCTGAGTACAATATAAGACATCTGACGTCATGACAGATGGTTGGTAGCAATCATGATAAGCCAGTAGCTTGGTAAACTATTAGTGACTTGTACTGGATGCTGCTTTGTTGGAAAGCTTCTCTTGTTACTGAATCTGCCAATATTGGATAGACAGATCAAAGCGCAGAATGAACAGGATGCATTCGTGGTGCCTGGCCTTGTCTCCTTATCTCCTGCGCCTTCCGTCTTCTGAGTTTGATATTAAAACTGCCTTGAATTTTGCTATGCCATTTTTTTTTGTTCTCCGTGTGCTACGATCCGCAGCCAGATTGTCCCTGTTTCTTTCGCTGGTAAAGAATTCACTCAAGGAAGCCCTGCAAACATTTCCATATCACAGCACTGGTCTCCCTTTTGGTCTCTTCCGTCCTTAAGTTCTCCATACAATATTTGTTTCGGAATACGGTTGTTTGTCATTCTTCTTACATGACCCAGCCACCTTAGTCTACGAATCCAAAGTGTTGCCATGATCGATGGGAGTTTGGCTCGTTGTACGACATTAGAGTTAGTTACTTTGTCCTGCCATTTGATGTTCATAATCTTGCGAAAGCAACGTATATGAAAGCTGTTTAACCTTTTCTCCTGCCCTGCATAGGTAGTCCAACTTTCTGATCCGTATAGAAGTTTACTAAGCACAAAACTTTGGTAAATTTGAATCTTAGTCCTGAGTGTTAATTTGGTGCTGGTCCTTGCTCTGTCTTTAAGTTTACCAAATGTGGAAGCTGCCTTTCCGATTCGGGGATTTATTTCTTCTTCAAGGAAGACATTGGTTGTGACCATAGAACCGAGATAGGTGAACTTTCTCACAGGTTCAAGGGTATGTTATTTAATGATATAGCTGCAGGGCTGGCTACACCTTGTTGAAGCACCACAGTCTTATGGATACTTATTGACAGATAGAATAGAAAAACATCTTTATAATAACATCTTTGAAAGTCATTGTCAATACAAATATTTCAAAGTTAAAATGTCAATTTGAATATCATTGTAAACAAACGTTGATGACATTTTACATGGCTTGTAGCAAAGAGTTAAAGCAGCCACTAAACACTGAGAAAAATATTGTTGCTACAATTCATGTTTGTTGTTGTATTTTTTAAAGAAAGGTCTCAGTCTGATTAGTAAAGAAACAGAAGTAATGGTCATATCAAAGAAACAATTATCACCATCGAGCAGCATAAAAATAAACAGGACAAATCTGAAACAAGTGCAACGCGCCAAATACTTGGGCACAATATCAACTGGAAATAAAAAGAATACCTCAGGGTAATAAAATAGCATTTCAGAAAATGAAAAAAACGTCTTGTGGAACAATTCTATGTAAATAAAAGCGAGAAAGAGAGTTAATCGGAGCTATAGAGTGCTAATTCTGACCTATGCAAGCGAATTATGGACAGTAGAAAGACAAATGAAAAGACGATTAGAGGTCACAGTGATTGGATTTCTCAGAAGAATGTTGAAAGTTCCCTGGACAGTTAAATTACCAATGAGGAAATTCTCAAAGAGGCCAACACAAAAAGGAGACTCCTAAAAAACAGCAGAAAGAAACAATCAACATTTTTCGGGCACATCGTGAGAAGAGGAAAGTTGGAATAGTTGGTTACAACTGGAAAAATACAGGGAAAGAGAGATAGCGGACGACAAGGAGAGAATATTCAAAACAGTTTGGTTTGCATGGTATGGAAAACAGTCAACAACAGAACTGATACGATGCACGGTAGATAGAAGATTGTGGAAGGACATGATCCACTCCGCCTACCGGTATGACACATGATGATGATGAACAAGTTTTAATTTACCGTAAACGAACAGTTTAGTGCACTCTTCATGTTTATGTTTTTACTGCTTCACTGTCGGACAGTAGCATGGTAATGAATTCTGGTGTCACTTAAATAAAGTGATAACATGCGCACTTTGACACAGTTATCAATGTTATCTAACGGTTATCAGTTTACGGACACTTGCAAAGGACAGAAATGCATTTTGTTTTGTTTTGAAGTATTGAGTCGACTTAGGTTACGACCGATATCTGCTAGTCGCGATAACAAGTCGATAACTGACTGCCAGAAAGGCTCACTTTTAGGAAATAATGTTTGTAACCCGGCATGAAAGTGTTTGCTTTGGAACGTAGAATGGATGTTTTATTTTTTTTTCATGTTTTTAAAAATAAATATGATTTTTTTTCTTATGATAAAGAATCAGAATGAATCCTCACAAATCACCATCAAGGGCGTTCTTCTCGAGAATGCATGGAAAAAGACCAAGAGGAAGACCCAGAAGAAGATGGATAGATGCAATGACAGAGACATGTAACAACAAACGAAAATCACTAATTCAGACAGTTCGAGCAGTTCAAGAACGACAAATGATATAACAATGACACCTTTTAGGTATCAGTGAAAAGAGAAAGGGATACAAGCAAAGAAATTAAAATCAGAATAGCTAAAGCAGCAATGTCTTTCAGAAGCCTTGAAAAGTTGTGGAAATCAAAACTCATCAGCACAAACACAAAACTTAGACTATTCAAATCAAATGTACTATGAACCCTTACGTATGCGTGTGAAAGCTGGAAAACAACAAGAGATATAGAAACAAAGTTGAACGCATTCGAAAATAAATGTCTAAGGAAAATATTTTGTATAGCGTGGAACGAATTCAAAACAAACGAGGAAATTAGAGAAATCGCCAATCAACCACTAATATCTTCAGGAATAAAGAAAAGACGATGGTCATATGTTGGACATGTGATGAGGAGAGATAATAACAGAATAGTAAAGCAAGCCCTCATGTGGGAAACAGCGGGTAAGAGGAAAAGAGGAAGACACAGAGCGACACTGAGAAGAACATTGATCAGAGAGGCAAGAGCAGCAGGAATTTCCTCTCCTCATTGAGATAAGAGCTGTTTGCACAGAACAGAGACAAATGGCGAGATTTGATAAAATATCTTTAAAAGAATTGAAAACTGCTAGAGTACAAATTCATATAAGAGAAGGCGTATCTTGGTCTACGCTCTATGGGCCATCTACTGCTCGAAAGGCGAAGAATAAAAGAATAAGGAAAGAGAAAAGTAGAAGAAGAAAGAACCGCCAAGCATTATTTATGTGTGTTTCTTTTTATTTTTGTGAGTATGTTTGTTTGTTTGTCTGTTTGTGTTTGTCAACCTTATATCCCTCATGAAATCCCGAGGAACTGAATTTTGAGTGAACGTCACTGTTTCCAATTGTTCAAAGCAGCAGCCATGTTTTCCGGTGTCCCCTGCCACACATTCAGATATTCTCCCACTTCAGAGCTACTCTCATATTTGTATCGTCGAGAGTTTTCACGTTTTGGGGAGATGTTTCTCCTATTAACTTTGCTCGAGCAGCGGCCATTTTCGTCTTACTAATTTTGATTTCAAAATTCCAAGAGTTCTTTAACGTGCACCGAGTGTACACGAGACCTCTTTTTTTATCGTTTTCTGCGAGGGCTAGACATCTAATCTCACTACCTAGAGAGAGCTAGACATTGAATCTCACTACCTAGAGAGAGCTAGGCATTGAATCTCACTACCTAGAGAGAGCTAGATATCTAATCTCACTACCTAGAGAGAGCTAGACATCTAATCTCACTACTAGAGAGAGCTAGACATTGAATCTCACTACCCAGAGAGAGCTAGACATCGAATCTCACTACATAGAGAGAGCTAGACATTGAATCTCACTACCCAGAGAGAGCTAGACATCGAATCTCACTACCTAGAGAGAGCTAGACATCGAATCTCACTACCCAGAGAGGGCTAGACATCGAATCTCACTACCTAGAGAGGGCTAGACATCGAATCTCACTACCTAGAGAGGGCTAGACATCGAATCTCACTACCTAGAGAGGGCTAGACATTGAATCTCACTACCTAGAGAGAGCTAGGCATTGAATCTCACTACCTAGAGAGAGCTAGATATCTAATCTCACTACCTAGAGAGAGCTAGACATCTAATCTCACTACCTAGAGAGAGCTAGACATTGAATCTCACTACCCAGAGAGAGCTAGACATCGAATCTCACTACCTAGAGAGAGCTAGACATTGAATCTCACTACCCAGAGAGAGCTAGACATCGAATCTCACTACCTAGAGAGAGCTAGACATCGAATCTCACTACCCAGAGAGGGCTAGACATCGAATCTCACTACCTAGAGAGGGCTAGACATCGAATCTCACTACCTAGAGAGGGCTAGACATCGAATCTCACTACCTAGAGAGGGCTAGACATCGAATCTCACTACCCAGAGAGAGCTAGACATCGAATCTCACTACCCAGAGAGAGCTAGACATTGAATCTCACTACCCAGAGAGAGCTAGACATTGAATCTCACTACCCAGAGAGAGCTAGACATTGAATCTCACTACCCAGAGAGTGCTAGACATCGAATCTCACTACCCAGAGAGAGATAGACATTGAATCTCACTACCCAGAGAGAGCTAGACATCGAATCTCACTATCCAGAGAAAGCTAGACATCGGATCTCACTACCCAGAGAGAGCTAGACATCGGATCTCACTACCCAGAGAGAGCTAGACATCGGATCTCACTAGCCAGGGAGGGCTAGACATCTAATCTCAATATCCAGCGAGTGCTAGACATTGAATCTCACTTCACTGCGAGGGCTAGACATCGAATCTCACTACCTAGAGAGGACTAAACATTGAATCTCCCTAGCTAGACATCGAATCTCACTTCCAAGAGAGGGCTAGGCATCGAATCTCAATACCCAGAGAGGGCTAGGCATCGAATCTCACAACCCAGAACGTGCAAAACTTCGAATATCACTATCCAGAGAGGGCTAGACATCAAATCTCACTACCCAGAGAGTGCTAGACATCGAATCTCACTACACAGCGAGGGCTAGACATCGAATCTCACCACCTAGAGAGGACTAAACATCTAATCTCCCTAGCTAGACATCGAATCTCACTACCTAGAGAGGGCTAGGCATCGAATCTCACTACCCAGAGAGAGCTAGACATCGAATCTCACAACCCAGAACGTGCAAAACATTGAATCTCACTATCTAGAGAGGGCTAAACATCAAATCTCACTACCCAAGAGTGCTAGACATCGAATCTCGCTACCCAGAAAGGGCTAGAACTCCAAATTTCACTAACCAGAAACCAGTGGAGGATAAAGCCACCGATTCGATTTCTTAAAATTATTTTCCACCACCTGTAGTGAGAATCGAACCTGGGACATTCTTGTCAGAGGCCGACATCTTACCTATAGACCACTCAGTTCCGGTATTATTCTCTGTGACGGGCGAACCATTTCATTTGCAGTCTCTCGCCATCTAGTGTTGGCTACTTGCATTATCCGATGTTGTGACAATGAGCCGCCATCTTGTCCTATTTCCGTTTTCTGGGGGTTTTTTTCCCCCTGAATCATCTTGTCACCATTTTCAAGTGTCCCTTTCTTCGAAGACTTCGGCCTAAATTAAAATCAACTTTACCAAACATTTCTAAAAATTCCTAGCACATTTTAGTAGACCAAAGATTAACAAATATATGTCCGACTGCATATGTAAACTCAACTGCTTGCTCTCATGGGCAACAGACAACTAATTGCAGTGCTACGGTAAAGCTGGTAGCAAAGAGTCAGTAGTGGGCTATGGTATACACTCTAAGGTGCGGTTACAGCTTTATAAAAAAGGAACACAACAAAATACTAACGTTTCGGCCCGCGGCCTTTTTAGGAATACTGGGACAACGACAACAAACGGTGAGGCACAGATATCTATAGCTACATGTCGAATGATGAAGTTAGGGAGGGGTGGACAGAGGGATGTGAGATAGGATGGTGAGATGAGACAAGAGATGTGTAACTTAAGTGGATGAGGCAACGAAGAGCTGTGGTGATGAGTCTAAATAAAGCACAAAGAGATGGATGACATTAAACAAAATGTAGCAGCGGTATAAATTGAGTAGGAGGGAACAGGCAACTAATTCCAGTGCTGCGGTAAAGCTGTTACCTTCTTTAGTTCATCCCTCTGTCCACCTCTCCCCAACTTCATCATCCGACATGTAGCTATAGGTATATGTGCATCACCGTTTGTTGTTGTCCCCGTCTTCTGAAGAAGGCCGCCGGCCGAGATGTCAGTATTTTGTTGTTTCCCTTTTTTGTAAAGATGTCACAACAACTTAGAGTGTATACCACAACCCACTGCTGGCTTACCCTCATAGTCTAACACGGAAGTGAATCACAACCATAGACGTCATCCCATACTACCCTGCGCTCAGCTTTAGATTAATAGATGGTTATTTCAGTCACGCTTGCTAGTTCTCTAAATCTACATCAGCTTTTCTCAAACTGTGATCCGTAGCCCCCCAGAGTAATGGAATGAAGAATAGTGTGATATGTTGTAGCTTAATAGAAGAGGAGATTGGATGAATGAAACCCTTGAGGTCCGCTGCCAACAAAACGTATTTAATGGGGGTCCGTCGTTACAAAACGTATTTGATGGGGGTCCGTCACAACAAAACGTATTTAATGGGGGTTCGTCACAACAAAACGTATTTAATGGGAGTCCGTCGTTACAAAACGTATTTGATGGGGGTCCGTCACAACAAAACGTATTTAATGGGAGTCCGTCGTTACAAAACGTATTTAATGAGGGTCCGCCACTACAAAACGTATTTAATGAGGGTCCGCCACTACAAAACGTATTTAATGGGAGTCCGCCCCTACAAAACGTATTTAATGAGGGTCCGCCACTACAAAACGTATTTAATGGGGGTCCGTCGCTGCAAAATGTATTTAATGGGGGTCCGTCGCTACAAAAATATTTAATGGGGGTCCGTCACAACAAAAAGTATTTAATGGGGGTCGGTCGCTACAAAAAGTATTTAATGGGGTTCCGTCGCTACAAAACGTATTTAATGGGGGTCCGTCGCTGCAAAATGTATTTAATGGGGTCCGTCGCTACAAAAATATTTCATGAGTGTCCGCCACAACAAAACGTAGTTAATGAGTGTCCACCACAACAAAACGTATTTAATGAGTGTCCACCACAACAAAACGTATTTAATGAGTGTCCGCCACAACAAAACGTATTTAATGAGTGTCCGCCACAACAAAACGTATTTAATGAGTGTCCGCCACAACAAAACGTAGTTAATGAGGGTCCGCCACAACAAAACGTATTTAATTAGGGTCCGCCACAACAAAACGTAGTTAATGAGGGTCTGCTGGAAAGGGAAGTTAGAGAATCGCTGATATAGATCTTTCTGTTTCTTTGCGTCATTCATGTTTTTTTTTCTTTTTTTTAAACTCAAGCTCTGTTGTTTCTCTTACCCTTTCTTGTCTGACCCCAGCTCAAGTGTTTCTTCTGTAATTCAGAAGGTACGATCAATCTATTACAGATGACGCTGCTTTACAAGAGACACTAAATCGTTTGACTTGTCTTTGGTGTTTTGCCAACCAGTTTATAATACGTATCTAACCGAGGTTAATAACAGCGACATGTCTTGCACTCAACGAATGATTACACAGCACTTTATATGGTCAACTCGACTAAACATTTATTCTTCACAAAACACAAGGTACATCCATTTACTTGCACAATTATACTTCACTGACATTTCGCCTAAAGTTGCAATCTCGGCTGTTGTGATATAACAAAAAGCGAATCTTATATATGTGACTTGGCTACTACCTGATGTTCTTTCCCAACTACAGGTTCACGAATAATTCTCCCTATATTTCTTCTCTGCGCAACAATAAAATCAGAAAGAAAATACACAACCGAAATAAAAAGTAGAATAGCTCAGGCCAAAAAAAGCATTATGAAATGACAAACGTCTTCTGCAACAAGTCTATATCAACGAAAGCGAGAAAGATATTTCATTGGTGCCATATTGAGCCAATCTTGACCTATAGAAGCGAATCATGGACAGTAAACAAACAAATGAAGAGACGATTAGAAGCCACCAAGACGGGGTTTCTCAGAAGAATGTTGAAAGTTCTCTGAACTTCTGAAAAGATTAACGAGGACATTCTCAAGAGGCCAAAACAAAAAAAGGAGCTGCTAAGAAAGATCCTTCTTCTTAATCGACATTTTTCGGGCACATCATGAAAAGAGGAAATTTTTAGTACTTGGTTACAACTGGCAAAATATAGAGAAAATGAGATCGCGGACGACAAAAAAAAAAAACTAGATAGCTTAGGGTCATGACATATAAAACAGCCAGCAACAGTATTTATATTATTATATTATATTTACGTTATAGACTAAATCGCACGCTACTCAGATTATCTAATCTTCTTTGTATAAAACCAGCGTCACTTAGAATCTATCCCAATCTAACCGTCTATCCTCTGCTGGCAAAAATTCTAAGTAAATTTTCGAATTCAGATCGAGGCTTTGCAGAACACATCGCTTTAAACATCCTTCCAGCCAATCTAGTCACGTCAGTCAGTTAAGTTGGATGGGGTCTGGAAAGCTTACGTTTCATTGGCTGCTGTGAGAGGTAACCATACGGATATATGTAATATACGGATATATATATATATATATATATAATATATATATATATAATATATATATATATATATATATATATAACGCAATAGCACTTGACAGGTACACTACAACTTTGGGTGGCGAAACATCAAACAATAGAAAAATGCAGGACGTTTTACTTTACACTGTCAGAACAGAACTTGCCATCATCGTCATCATCAAGTTGCATGCCTGATGGCGTAGGTGATCATGTCTCTCCACAACTTTCTATCTCGACAGTTATTTATCATTTCTGTTGTTGACCTTCTGCCAAGCCATTCTCTTAAGCTGTCTGGTATATTTTCTCTTTGCTTCTCTTTATCTCTTCGTCCTTCATTTTTTTCCAAGTTGTTACAATATATTCCAGTTGTTCTCTTCTCATTACATGGCCAAAAAAGGATGATTGTCTCTTCCTAATATTGTAAATTAGCTCTCTTTTAGCTCTGGTCTCTTTCAGCACGTTTTCAATACTCTTCTTAGCTGTCCATGGTATTCTCAACATTCTTCTGTAAAACCACATTTCTACAGCCTCCAGTGATTTTCTTGTCTATTGTCCTATTGTCCATGATCCACATCCATATGTTAAGACGGGCTCTGCATAATATTTAAGAACTCCTTTTCTTGATTCTATTTGTCAAAAATGGATTGCGTAGTATCTTCCTCATTTTTTGCAAAGCTGCTTTTGCCTGAGCCATTCTGCATCTCACCTCTTTTGTACATCTACCATCTGAGGTTTAAAATTGGTCCCATATATTTAAATTCACTTAAACTGTTCTCATCTGATATCATGTTATCTTTGTAATGTGCCTTACGGTGATTACTTTTTTTTTTGGCTATTGAGGCTGAGTCCTTTATTTTTACTTTCCTTCAGTATAATGTCAATCATTGTTGCAACTTGTTTCAATCTTAGCGATTAAGTGTATCTTCAGCATATCTCATATTATTTATATTATGACTTCCAATTGTTATTCCAGGCATGTCCCTTTTGGATCTTAAAATAATCTCACTATACATATGAAATAAATCTGGTGACCGCACACATCCTTGCCTAACACCCTGTTTTATTTTTTGAAACATTCCAAGTTGATTTCTAGTTCTTATGGCCACTACTTGTTGTTAGTGCATGTTCTTTATTATTCTTAGATCTTTGCTGTCTACGTTTATGCTGCACTAGAAAGCAAGAATGAAAGGAAAAAATAGCAGAGGAAAATAAATGGGAAACAAAATTGAACAATTTATCCAAATGGCATAATAAGAAAAATAAAATATCTCCGTGGTCGACCAGTCACTGGCAGAAATTGGCACCAGGGTAGTAATACTCTGAGAAGGTGAGCAATGCCGCCTCGCATCTTGAGTTTCGATGCTTGAAGCGACACTATCCAGAAGTCTCCGAACACTTCTGGATAGGCGGCCGAGCACATATGGGTGAAAACTCGCGTGCTAAGGCGCCGAGTCAAGTCTCGTACTTTACCTTTTTCCTTTACCTTTGTAATCATGTGAAATGACCACTACAGCAACTTCCCTTCTCTCTCTCTCTCTCTCTCTCTCTCTCTCTCACACACACACACACACACACAAACACACACATACATACCTCACAATTTCAAATGTGCCTATCTGTTGATTCCACCTCACAAGCCACACAATTATAAACATGATGACCCATGACCTCAACGTCACCAACCATTCAAACCACAACCCTCTCAACATTCCTCACCTAACGTCTTTATCTCTGCTCCTCGCTTTATCTACAAACATCTTTATCCCCTTCCCTGCTCTTGCCCATTCACCCAAACTCGCTCTAGGACATCTCCCTTTGTATATTTTCCTTTTCAAGGAAAACCCATGTTGCCCAGGCATCCTATTCCAATAAAGAACATTCTTTCTGCTACTCAATTATCGTGTTCCCGTCCGCTGCACTTTCGTTACTGAAATCCGTGACAAATTAATTTATTCAAATTTTCAAACATACGAACAACTTTTTTTTTTTAATTGCAAACATAAGAAAGCATTGGTGGAACTTGTCGAGCACGTATCTTCGAATTAGATGTGATGTAAGTCTTGATGGAAACACATCCGGGTTATCTATATACCGATGAACATTTTGTTTGCCGGTTATTTGAAGTGCCATCGTCATACTACATTACCTCCAGCTGTCCTATACGAGGATTTTGTGTGTGGTTGGGGGGGGGGGGAGTGTTTAGGTTGTCTGGAAGCACGATATCGCCTCAGGACAGAAAAGATTCGGGTTTAAAATCCACGAGAAACGATGGTGGTTTTTTTCAAAAGTAGGAAAATTAATCCGCAGCTTCTTTATAACTTGGGAGCCGCGATAGCTCAGTGGTTAGTGAACTGAGCTACACAGGACAAGATGTAGGGTTCGATCCCAAACGACAGCTTCCAATTCACCCAGCCTTTAATGGATACCATATTTTTTTTTCTGGGAAAGTAAAGTGGCACGGGCGTAAAATACCGACATCACATTACTCCAAAAAATCACGTGCCGAAGGTCTGTAAAATGTATGGTCACTAACACCATATTCCCTATACGCCACTTGGCGTGATGGGGGTACTTTACTTTTTTACTTTTTGTCCTATAACGAGGAAAAAAAAAAAAGGGGGTGGGGGTGTTAGGTAGTCTAGAGGTGCGATCCCCTCAGGACAGAAAAGATTTGGATTCAAAGACCACCAGAAACGATGGTGGTTTTTCAAAAGTAGGAAAATTAATCGGCAGTTTCTTTATAACTTTACCGTCACCTGGTCTTTTAGTTAATGAGATCCGATGTCTGATCCTCTCGAATGACGGTAGTGAACATGAAGTCCCGTGTGCACTCGCGCAGGTTAAAGAGTAGGCCTAAATATGGCCGCTTCCCGGGCAAAAATGTCATCATTGGACCAAGGCATTTGTTGTGCAGGATTCTCCATGGATTTTCTCGAGGTGATATCGGAGCACCTATGGGATCGTTCAGTGTGCATTGATGATGATCCTAACCACCAACAATCTATTGGGTTGTAACCCAGCGGAAGCATATTTGAACAGTTTAGCTTCTCGTTCATTTGTACGGCAGTGCCCAGCGACTGACGACTCCAGTTCTGTGTTAGTTGATCATTCTTCTTACACGCCCACTCATCATCATCATTGAATGCCGTCTCCGCATCGAAGGTTGGCTACCATGGAGCGCCACTCCACTCTGTCTCTTTCTTGATGGTGCAGATTGTCATAGGCTGACTTGTTCATCTTTTGATGTTACTCGTCCATGTTAGTCTTGGTCTGCATCTGCCTCTTTTTCCTTGTATTTTCCCTTCCAATATTACTTTTATTAGGCTGTTGTGTCTTTTTAACATGACCCAAAAATTTCCATTTGTCTTGCTCTTATTGTGTTTAGTAGTTCTCTTTTCATTTTTAGTTGTATTAAAACTTCCTCGTTTGTTTTCTTTTCTTTCCATCCAATTCTACCTATTCTTCTATAAATCCACATTTCAAAGGCTTCAATTTTCTGTTCTACTTTCAGGTCTAATGTCCAAGTTTCTGCACCATACAGGAATATTGAGAAGATGTAACATTTTGCTATTCTTAGTTTAGCCCTGGTGTTATTTTTTTTTAATGTTAGTATATTTTTCATGGTTATTGAAATTACTAACACGCCCAATAAGTTACTCCTTTCCGACTGTGCGCATCTTAAGTCCCATCTTTTTCATCCGAAGAAGTGACGGGGACTCATCGTTCTTTAAATCTCTGAGGGCATTGATTCTGTCCGCCCGATCCATTGGTTGACTGCCTTCAACGACAGCACAGCTAGCCAACCTGTCCGCTCTTTCATTTCCCCGTATTCACTATTGCTTGCTACCAACCGTCTGCCAAGACGCCAAAAGCCATATAGTTATCTGTCTATAGCTCGTTTCAAATCACTTGCCCAACTTCAAAACGCTATTGCTCAGAAACCGTTTGTTAAATACTGTTGAAATTTTCCAAATGTTATTAGAATGCAAAAGACCCTTTAAATGTATATTTAACAAATATCTTGCAGCTGCAGTTTTCTTAAAGCGGCGAATTTCTTTGATGTTTGTCAAAATTGTAAATTGTGAACCCCTAAATAATAGAAATTACCGTAGTTGCTGGTCTATGATTAATTTTCACTAGGTAAAGGCGTGGCCGTAATGGGGAAATAACTGAATAAGGAAAAACACCAGGAGAATTATTGTCTTCTCAGTTCGAGGACGGACGATAATATCAAGGTATACCTGTATGTCCAATTTTCATAGTTGTGTGGTCCTGAAAAGGACCGTTTGTTGAACTAATTTAAGGTAATATAGGGGCCAACATTGTGGGGGCTATATACTTTCATTCTGAATCAGACGAGTCTAAAAGATTAATAACTGTTTGGGGTTGAACATTCCA
This sequence comes from Megaustenia siamemsis, assembly GCA_032433765.1. NCBI lineage: Eukaryota > Metazoa > Mollusca > Gastropoda > Stylommatophora > Ariophantidae > Megaustenia > Megaustenia siamemsis. Next base: position 16,897,824 of record JAVIAB010000041.1, read on the forward strand.
CAAACCATCATTTTTCCAATATTCCTCTTCCTGTTTTAAGACGTGGTCTTCACATTTAGCTCAATAATCTTTGTCTATATTTAATAAAGCGAGATTAGCAAGAGTCTTTACATCGCATATTTTGAATGTTGTATTTTCATCTGCCACTTGTCCTTTTAATTTTGCCCAGATTAGTTCTATTGGATTTAAATGAGCATGGTAAGGTGGCAGCCTCAAACTTATATGACCGTGCTCTTGGATAATCTTATCTATTTGAAAAATCTTGTCCTTTGTTTTTGCTTTACTAGAGATAGTAATTCAGGTTTTAAGTACATGTTATTAAATTGTATGTGCTCCTTGTGAGCCATATCTTAATAGCATCTTTTGTACTGGATGACGTCGGGACTTTATCTTCAAGTGCAACAATGTTGTGGTTCGCTGCATTGTCCATTATTAGGCAAGATGGTCGATCTAGTGATGGGAGAACAGAATTTTCAATCCAATGTCTAAATATGTGACCATTCATCTCAGAGTGATAATCCCGATTGTCTATGGATTTTGAAAGAAAAATGAGCTCTGCATTCTGTATTAGTCCATGTTGTCGACTACCTGCATGAGCAATTATCAAGCGCTGTCCTTTGCTGCTAGGTATTAATCTCTTAATCTTTCCATCTGATGACTGCCATTCCCTTGGTTAGTGTGGTGAGCATTGATCCATGTTTCACCCAAGTACACAATATCATAACCTTGCTTGCGCACCTCTTTTACTTCACGTAAGTACTTGCTTCTCATGACTACTATATGTGGCTTCTCACAGATGATGTTTCGTCCATTGGAATACTTTCTGAATGTAAAGCCTGCAGCTCTCACATTCCTCCATAATGTAGACTTTGATATTTCAATACTGTTGTTCTTTTTCAGCGAAATTTTTAATTTTCTTATTGTAACAGTTTCATTCATACCCAACATTTTGCGAATTTCACTTCTAATAAGTTCACTGTCGAAATTATCCAACATTTTTGCTCTTCCTTGTGATTTTGTATATTTTGAACATTGACGATCACATGCTTGAATCCAGCGATTAAATGACCGTTTAGATAAATCCAAAATGTGTCTTGTCCTATTCTCAGGGTTTTCTAAAGAATGAAATAATCTTCATCGTTTAGCCTCTTTGCAAAAATAGCCATACATTTTTATTGCGATGTTTTGTAAACTGCAGAATTTCATTTTAAGACTCATGATAAATGTTATTGTTCACGTCTATACCTATGAATGAACGGAAATGGAACACACAATTTCTCAAGTGTCTAATTGTGTCAAAAAAAACCACGGGGAAAGCGTGCAAATACGTCAATTCTACCGTGTATGGATTTGTACTCGCTATTTTTAGTTTAAAATACTGTAAACATTAAGTTTGACTACATCAATGGGTCGTTATAAATTTATATAAATCAAATAAGCAACAATAATAACCAAATGTTTTTTTTAATGAAATTAATTCCCTGTTGGGTTCTAATCATTATAACTTTACATGCAAATTTTGAATATCTTACAACAAGCGGTTAAAAAGCTATCGATTTTTAAAGTTGGGCACGAGTTATGAAACAAGCTATAACAAATCTACCTTCTACTAGAAAAACAAGTCCGTCCTACAAATAGTTTACAAATAGTTCCTACCTTTACAAATAGTTCTCTTTTATTTACTTAGTAGATGTCCTCAACCTCTTAATTCATGAATTATTTACTAAGGACACTCCACCCCACTCACGACTCCAACCATATCCGGGTCTTGCCTCAGCAGGGATGGTGTCCCTTACCAATCACCTTTTGTTTGTTTTCAGATTGTTGCCTGATTGGAAGGTGGGGAGGGAAGTTTTGGTTCGGAATATTTTAACTGCTAGAATTGAGAAATCAAATTTAACCATATCTCACATATTTTAACTGTTAGGATTGAGAAATCAAAGTTCACCATATCTCACATATTTTAACTGCTATGATTGAGAAATCAAAGTTCACCATATCTCACATATTTTAACTGCTATGATTGAGAAATCAAATTTCACCACATCTAACATATTTTAACTGTTAGGATTGAGAAATCAAATTTCACCACGTCTAACATATTTTAACTGCTAGGATATAGAAATCAAATTTCACCACATCTAACATATTTTAACTGCTAGGATATAGAAACCAAATTTCACCACATCTCACATATTTTAACTACTAGGATTGAGAAATCAAATTTCACTACATCTAACATATTTTAACTGCTAGGATATAGAAATCAAATTTCACCACATCTCACATATTTTAACTGCTAGGATTGAGAAATCAAATTTCACCACATCTGACATATTTTAACTGCTAGGATTGAGAAATCAACTTTTCACAAGATCTCACATATTTCATCTGCTGTAGTTGAGAAATCATATTTCACAGGATCTCACATATTTCATCTGCTGGAGTTGAGAAATCATATTTCACAGGATCTCACATATTTCATCTGCTGGAGTTGAGAAATCATATTTCACAGGATCTCGCATATTTCATCTGCTGGAGTTGAGAAATCATACTTCACAGGATCTCGCATATTTCATCTGCTGTAGTTGAGAAATCATATTTTCACAGGATCTCACATATTTCATCTGCTGTAGTTGAGAAACATATACATCCAGGATGTATTTTATCGCCCTTGTTATTTGGAATTGTTATGGACTTCATAATGAAGAAATGCTGCACTGGTAATAAAGGCATCGAATGGATACAAGGAGACCATTTGGAGGACCTGGACTTTGCTGATGACATAGTTCTTATCAGCAATCAGATAAAACGATGCAGGAAAACACAAATGAACTATCATCAATAGCCAGCAAAATTGGGCTTGAGGTCAATCATGAAAAGACTAAAGTCATGAAAAGTTTAATTCCAACAAGTGACAAAATATACATGGAAAACAAACCAGTAGAAGAGATCGATCACTTCATCTATCTTGGAAGTCACATTGATCGAGAAGGGGATACGAGCAAAGAAATTAGAATCAGACTGGCTAAAGCAGCAATGTCTTTCAGAAGCCTTGAAAAGTTGTGGAAATCAAAACTCATTAGCACAAACACAAAACTTAGGCTATTCAAATCAAATGTACTATCAACCCTTACGTATGCGTGTGAAAGCTGGAAAACAACAAGAGATATAGAAACAAAGTTGAACGCATTCGAAAATAAATGTCTAAGGAAAATACTTGGTATAGAATGGAACGAATTCAAAACAAAACGAGGAAATTAGAGAAATCGCCAATCAACCACTAATATCTTCAGTAATAAAGAAAAGACGATGGTCATACGTTGGACATGTGATGAGAAGAGATAATAATCGAATAGCAAAGCAAGCCCTCATATGGGAAACAACAGGTAAAAGAAAAAGAGGAAGACCCAGGGAGACACTGAGAAGAACATTGATGAGAGAGGCAAGAGCAGCAGGAATCGGCTCCCTCAATGAGATAGAACTGCTTGCACAGAACAGAGACAGATGGCGAGATTTGATAAAATATCTTAAAAGAAAACTGCTAGAACAAAAATTCATATAGGAGAAGGTGTATCTTGGTCTACGCCCTATGGGCCGGTTACGGCTCGAAAGGTCAATAGATAGATAGATAGTTGAGAAATCATATTTTCACAGGATCTCACATATTTCATCTGCTGGAGTTGAGAAATCATATTTCGTCAAAATCAAAACTGAAGTTAAATAACAAATTTTGTTTCGCTTCAGAATCTCTCACTACTCGTTTTGGAAGACCTAATAGCTCTTAACACAAAGATTTCAAGGATCTCTCTTACTCTAAGACGGAGTAAATACGAGTAATTACGTTAAATAAAACCTGTCATGCTAGCTGATAAATCTAAGATGACATCATAATCAACATAGCCAGATTTGTTGTTCAACTCTAATTTTCAGTCCAAATATGAATTCGGCCAAAATCTTGAAGGCAAGAACATTCGGTTGTTTATCTAAAATATAAGATCAGCCATTCTTCTTTTACTTTTGCCTCTTCGTCTTCTTATTTACATATTTTTCAGCGGCGGATATTCAGACGAGACAACGGGGGCCACGACCCCCCTATTTTTTTTTATTAGAATACATATCACAATCACATTCCAGCTCAATGAGTTAAATGTTTGTGTACAAATGTCAGTGTACAAATGTCAGTGAACAAATGTCAGTGTACAAATGTCAGTGAACAAATGTCAGTGTACAAATGTCAGTGTACAAATGTCAGTTTCTTCTTCTGCGATCATGGTTCACTCAGACTAGGACTTTTTCTGTTTCTGTGACTCGGTTGCCCCGAAGAGTTTCTATTCCAGGGAGGTGGGTGTGGGTCACATTGTCATCCTCAGGTATGTGTACTGGGGGTGGAGGGGTGTGGGGGGGGGGTGTGGAGGCAATCCTGTAGAACGTGTTTTGTTGTTATGGTATCCAGGGTACAGTGGCATAAACAGGAAGTAATTATTTTGAGTTTAGTGAACATGTGATTTCTTATTCTGTTGTGGCCAGTGCGTAGGCGAAGTATGATGTCTTGATCCCTCCTTGATAGATGGAGGTATCCGTCCCTCTCGTTACACTTTGGGTGTTCGTGTTTCCATTGTTCAACATACCGGCCTTTGATGATGGATCTAGCGTCATCGTAGCAGATGTTATGGTTCTCTTGTAATTTTGGTGTAGACTGAGATTTATATTGCCTGCTGGGATAATGTTACCAATCACATCACTCATAAATGTATCGCTGGAAGCTGAACACTCACTTTCCTTTTAGATGAAGTGTTGTTTTTTTGGGGGGGTTATCTGGAAAATGTTATGACAAGAAGAATGTTGAAAGTTCCCTGGACAGCTAAAAAGACCAATGAGGAAGTTCTCAAAGAGGCCAACACAAAAAGGGAGCTCCTAAAGAACATCAGAAATAAACAATCAACATTTTTTCGGGCACATCATGAGAAGAGGAAAGTTAGAATACTGGGTTACAACTGGCAAATAAAAGGAAAGAGAGATCGCGGACGACAAAGAGAGAAAATACAGGATAGTTTGGTGTTATGGCATGGAAAACAGTCAACAAAAGAACTTATACGGTGCACTGCAGATAGACGATTGTGGAAGGACATTATCGCCCACGTCAACCGGTATGGCACATGATGATGATATTAAGACAAAACTGTTTTAGCTCTTGCATATACCATTTGTATATCTACTAGCCTCCGTCAGTCATAGTTGACTATAGTAGCCTCCGTCAGTCATAGTTGACTATAGTAGCCTCCGTCAGTCATAGTTGACTATAGTAGCCTCCGTCAGTCATAGTTGACTATAGTAGCCTCCGTCAGTCATAGTTGACTATAGTAGCATCCGTCAGTCATAGTTGACTATAGTAGCCTCCGTCAGTCATAGTTGACTATAGTAGCCTCCGTCAGTCATAGTTGACTATAATAGCCTCCGTCAGTCATAGTTGACTATAGTAGCCTCCGTCAGTCATAGTTGACTATAGTAGCTCCGTCAGTCATAGTTGACTATAATAGCCTCCGTAAGTCATAGTTGACTATAATAGCCTCCGTCAGTCATAGTTGACTATAATAGCCTCCGTCAGTCATAGTTGACTATAATAGAATCCGTCAGTCATAGTTCACTATAATAGCCTCCGTCAGTCATAGTTGACTATAATAGCCTCCGTCAGTCATAGTTGACTGTAGTAGCCTCCGTCAGTCATAGTTGACTATAGTAGCCTATTCAATCGTGCCTGGAGTATATATAATAATTGTTCTCTGATTCTAACAATGATTATCCAATCTATCTTTGTGTTACTGGTTATATTTCTCAAGCATGTCATTTCGTAGGTCCATATCCTCTATGTCAATGTTGTGTCAATGACGATATTTGATATTTATAACATGAGATTATTAAGCCAATAAGCATTGTTTTCGAAATATCGCAATGAAGTAAAAACTTATAGTGTTTAGATTATATCTTTCAAGTTACGCATAGTCAAAAATAACACATTTCTTTAGCTGTTTTTTAAAGATGAAATTTATATTTGTTTATATTACCTTGCGAACTTCTTAAATCATTCTCAGGTTGCAAATCCAATCAAGAAACACAACAATACAATCAGTTACAGTCAGTTGTGTAGCTTACACAATCACAACACCCGCTGACTTTGAGACGTCATCTAATCTGTTTCGGAGTGTCTCACCAGCACTTATCTGGCCACGTAAAGTACACGAACAAAAAACCCCACCAGGCAAGTCTCCCTATTACTTAACAACGTCAAGACGTGTTATGACAGTATGACATATGTGTCATAATTTTCGTAAATTTCAAAAATAAATTATGAAAAAGAAAAGAAGCAATTCAACAAATGGGAGCTGTATCCGTGAAGAGTCGTTATCTACAACGAATATAATGTAAGCGAAACAATGAGGATTAAGCTTCAAATAAAAAAACACATTCAGCAATTGTTTCTTCTTTGTATATTCTGGCAGCTACATGTACGTGTCATGTAACCAGCTTTAATTAAGGACAAGACAGTCCTTAATGAAGACAGTACAAATTAAAACATAGAAAATGAGACGGCACTGCATTTATCATGGAAAGTCAGGATGAACTCAACAGCAGGATACATCGCTTTTCGCAGAGACTTCGATCTAACAATTATCATCATGTGCCATACCGGTTGGCGTAGGTGATCATGTCCCTCCACAATCTTCTATCTACAGTGCATCGTATCAGTTCTGTTGTTGACTGTTTTCCATGCCATGACACCAAGCTATCCAGTATTTTCTCTCTTTGTCTCCCGCGATCTCTCTTTCCTTTTATTTTGCCAGTTGTAACCAAGTATTCCAACTTTCCTCTTCTCATGATGTGCGCGAAAAATGTTAATTGCTTCTTTCTGATGTTTTTTAAGAGCTCCCTTTTTGTGTTGGCCTCTTTGAGAACTTCCTCATTGGTCTTTTTAGCTGTCCAGGGAACTTTCAACATTCTTCTGAGAAATCCCATCTCTGTGGCCACTATCGTCTTTTCATTTGTTTGTCTACTGTCCATGATTCGCTTCCATATGTCTGAATTGTTTCTATATAGCACCGATGAACTCTCTTTCTAATTTTTATTGACATAGATTTGTTGCATAAGATATTTTGATCTAACAATACGTTTGTAGAAAACTAATATACTCGGTGAGGACGTCGAAGCAGCACTTGCCGTCTGTCATGCAGCAGTATAACCTCATGGGGTCAATCTTTGACGACAAACTATCTTTAGACACAGAAATTGGCACCCGCATTGGTAAAACTGGTACTATCTTCGCCCTTCTTTTTAAACATGTTTGGCAAAACAGCAAACTGGCAATTAAAACAAAGGTCGCAGTTTACAATGCCTGCATTATTAGTATCCTTCTGTATGACAGCAAATCATGGACATTTAATGCAGAGTAAGAAACAAAACTAAATACACTTCAAATCTGATGACTGGTATTCTTGATATCACCTGTGAAGACAAAGTAACAAACGTGGAGGTGCTCACTCGCACAGGTCTCCCGAACATCTACACGCTGCTCAAACAACGTAGGTTACGCTGGTTTCACCACTTACACCGTATAAAAGATGGCCGCATACCAAAAGTTATACTTTATGGGAACCTATCAGATGGCAAAAAAACTAGAGGGCGCCCTGGCGTTATCTGAGGACTCTGAACATAAACCCTGCAGCTTTGAAGGACATAGCTGCAGACCGCAATCTTTGGAAACACAATCTAAAGCTCCAACTCGAGCAAGAGGCAGACATATTCATAGAGAAAGAGAAGAACATACAGTGAAAGAAAAAAATGTGTCTATAGGCGCTGCAAAATCCATAGTCAACTATGACTGACAGAGGCTTATATAGTCAGCTATGATTGACAGAGGCTGATATAATCAGCTATGATTGACAGAGACTGCTATAGTGAGTTATGATTGACAGAGGCTGATATAGTCAGCTATGATTGACATAGGCTGCTGTAGTCAACTGTGACTGACGGATGGCAGAAGGTCAACAACAGAAATGATAAAGAACTGTCGAGATCAAAAGTTGTGGAGAGACAGGATCACCTACGCCAGTAGGCCCGGTACTTGATGATGATGATGATGACTGACGGAGGCTACTATAGTCAACTATGACTGACGGAAGCTACTATTGTCAACTATGACTGACGGAGGCTACTATAGTCAACTATGACTGACGGAGGCTACTATAGTTAACTATGACTGATGGAGGCTATTATAGTAAACTATGACTGACGGAGGCTACTATAGTCAACTATGACTGACGGAGGCTACTATAGTCAACTATGACTGACGGAGTCTACTATAGTCAACTATGACTGACGGAGGCTATTATAGTCAACTATGACTGACGGAGGCTACTATAGTCAACTATGACTGACGGAGGCTATTATAGTCAACTATGATGACGGAGGCTACTATAGTCAACTATGACTGACGGAGGCTACTATAGTCAACTATGACTGACGGAGGCTACTATAGTCAACTATGACTGACGGAGGCTACTATAGTCAACTATGACTGACAGAGGCTACTATAGTCAACTATGACTGACGGAGGCTACTATAGTCAACTATGACTGACGGAGGCTACTATAGTCAACTATGACTGACGGAGGCTACTATAGTCAACTATGACTGACAGAGGCTGATATAGTCAACTATAACTGACGGAGGCTGATATAGTCAACTATAACTGACGGAGGCTACTATAGTCAACTATGACTGACAGAGGCTGATATAGTCAACTATGACTGACAGAGGCTGATATAGTCAACTATAACTGACGGAGGCTACTATAGTCAACTATGACTGACAGAGGCTGATATAGTCAACTATGACTGACAGAGGCTGATAAAGTCAACTATGACTGACAGAGGCTGATATAGTCAACTATGACTGACGGAGGCTACTATAGTCAACTATGACTGACAGAGGCTGATATAGTCAACTATGACTGACAGAGGCTGATATAGTCAACTATAACTGACAGAGGCTACTATAGTCAACTATGACTGACAGAGGCTGATATAGTCAACTATGACTGACAGAGGCTGATATAGTCAACTATAACTGACGGAGGCTAGTATTAAATGAGACAGAGTAAAAGAGGATCAAGACGACCATCCAGGAACTGGGCTGAGAGCGGTCAGCGAACCATAGCTGACTAAGTGAGTCAGAATCCGCGAGAAACAAAACCTAATCAAGACCCTGCATCATCTCCTAGTGCTATTCCTGGGTACTAACCAGTTTGGCCAAGCATAGGGGATCGCAGAGGGAAGGTAACCCGGTGCTAAAAAATGCCGTGCTGAAGTCGGATGTTTTGGGCCGAAACACGCAAATATGACAACTTTACTGTTAACTATGGCACATCGCATCTACGCTTATTTAACGTTCTTTTAAGGGCGGACGATGATGGGGAAGAGAAGTCAGGTAAAAGGCAAAAAGAAAGAAACGAAAGACAAGGTAAATGTAGACAAGATTAATATAAAAAAACCATGATATATGCAGCATTGCATGAAATTATGGTAAATGAAAACATGCTAATTTTAAGAAGGTTAAATATAAACGTAATCAGTGAAAACATGATAATGAATGATAGAATAAATGAAAACGAAATAACTGAAAACACGATAATGATGACAGAATAAATTAAAACATAAATTAAAACATGATAATGAATGACAGAGTAAAAGAAAACACAATAAATAAAAACACGATAATGAATGACAGAATAACTGAAAACATAATAAACGAAAACATGATAAACGATGACAGAGTAACTGAAAACATAATAAACGAAAACATGCTAATGACAGAATAAATCATGACAGAATTGAAGGCTGCCTAAATTAGAACAGGACAAGTAAAGACATGACAAGAGAAAAAAAGGATACACATAGACAGGATAATTGACGACAGTACAAAGAAAGACAGAATCAATGAAATATGTGATGTTTGGAATTCGGTATTTTATGGTATATTGTTATATCCATCATCCTTGCACTTCAGATATACTCACAGCTTCACCAAAAAGGGTCCTTCATCGGAGGCTGATTAAAAGATATGGAAATCATGAACAAATGTGATATAAATGTAATACACATACAGCGAATTCTTCTTCTTCTTTCCATAACTCGGGGGAGGAGGGGTGGAGGAAAAAATGGGGTGGGTGGGGTCCTTGGGACACCACTGACAGAATTCATGAACCTGGAGGTATTTAGGACACCACTGACAGACTTCATTACCATGGGGATCGCTGAGGCACCACTGACAGACTTCATCCCCATGGGGATCGTTGAGGCACCACTAACAGACTTCATCACCATGGGGATCGTTGAGGCACCACTAACAGACTTCGTCAACCTGTAGGTAGTTGGGGCACCACTGACAGCACCACTGACAGACTTCGTCAACCTGGAGGTAGTTGGGGCACCACTGACAGACTTCGTCAACCTGGAGGTAGTTGGGGCACCACTAACAGACTTCGTCAACCTGTAGGTAGTTGGGGCACCACTAACAGACTTCGTCAACCTGGAGGTAGTTGGGGCACCACTAACAGACTTCGTCAACCTGTAGGTAGTTGGGGCACCATTGACAGCACCACTAACAGACTTCGTCAACCTGTAGGTAGTTGGGGCACCATTGACAGCACCACTAACAGACTTCGTCAACCTGTAGGTAGTTGGGGCACCATTGACAGCACCACTAATAGACATCGTCAACCTGTAGGTAGTTGGGGCACCATTGACAGCACCACTAACAGACTTCGTCAACGTGTAGGTAGTTGGGGCACGATTGACAGCACCACTAACAGACTTCGTCAACCTGTAGGTAGTTGGGGCACCATTGACAGCACCACTAACAGACTTCGTCAACCTGGAGGTAGTTGGGGCACAACTAACAGACTTCGTCAACCTGGAGGTAGTTGGGGCACCACTGACAGACTTCGTCAATCTGGAGGTAGTTGGGGCACCACTAACAGACTTCGTCAACCTGTAGGTAGTTGGGGCACCACTGACAGCACCACTGACATACTTCGTCAACATTGGGGTCGTTGGGGTTTTGATATCCACTTGTAGGTTTTTGAGTAATAACTTTGTTTATGATCATAGTTTTAGTCTTTTTGATATTCATATCCAATCCATATATTTTGCTTGTCATGTCTATTTCATTAAGTAATCGTTGTAGTAAGAGGAAAAGAGGAAGACCCAGAGAGAAACTGAGAAGAACATTGATCAGAGAGGCAAGAGCAGCAGGAATCGGCTCCCTCAATGAGATAGAGATGCTTGCACAGAACAGAGACAAATGGCGAGATTTGATAAAATAAAATATCTTTACAAGGATTGAAAACTGCTACAATAAAAATTCAGGTTAGAGATGAAGTATCTGGGTCGGCTACGGCTCGAAAGGTCAATAAATAGATAGAATTGTTGTAGATTTTCTGCTAGTAATACTTATAATAATACAGTATCATCAGCATATTTTAGGTTATTGATTATCTTTCCATTAATGTTTAGACTTTTCAAATCAATGATGTTTTTAAAGATTTGCTCAGTGTATAGATTGAACAAGCTTGGTGATTGTATGTTTCCTTTTATATACAGGTTATGTTTTCCTGATTTCTTTCTTCCCTTTATCGTTTGCCTTCTGGAGTCGAGGGGAGATATGGTTCACGGTTTCTTGCTCTTCTATCGGCCTCTACTGTTGTTATACCTCCCAAAGTTTCTCACCATCATCATCATCATCATCATCATCATCATCATCATCATCGTGTGCCTTCTCCGCAACGAAGGTTGGCTACCATGGATCGCCATTCTACTCTGTTTCTTGCTTTGATGGTGCAGGCTGTCATAGATTGACTTGTCCATCTTTTGATGTTACTCTTCCATGTTAGTCTTGGTCTGCCTCTGCCTCTTTTACCTTGTATTTTCCCTTCCAATATTACTTTTAGTAGGCTGTTGTGTCTTTTAACATGCCCCAAAAATGTCATTTGTCTTGTCTTAATTGTGTTTAGTAGTTCTCTTTTTATTTTCAGTTGTTTTAAAACTTTATCGTTTGTTATCTTTTGTTTCCATCCAATTCTACCTAGTCTTCTATAAATCCACATTTCAAATGCTTCAATTTTCTGTTCTGTTTTCTTGTCTAATGTCCATGTTTCTGCACCATACAGGAATATTGAGAAGACGTAACATTTTGCCATTCTTAGTTTCAGCCCTGCTGATATTTGTTTTGTTGTTAGTATATTTTTCATGGCATTAACATTTTCTAGCATTCCGTTTATCCGCATTTTCTTGGCAGGCCTCTTGGTCTGGTGCTCTCGTATCGTTTGTTGTTAACTCCTATTAGATCTCAATTTTGTGTTGGACGAAAATATACGTCGATAGGAGAGGAGTTAAAGTATCCTAAGCCTTTCGGTGGGAGTGTGTACATTTAACAGATTTCTCTGCTCTTACAACATGAGGGAGTTCTTTAAGGTTGCGCTGACCTTTACTTTAACTAGGCCACGATCTTGAAATGTAAATTTGCTTATACAGTTAAGTAAATAGGAATTGGAGGTTACAGAGTTCTATTTTAAACTTTCGAAAACCATTAGTTGTTTAGTATAGACCACTAGGAAGTTAAATGAATATAATTAGAATTTCTGCTTTATTTATTTACTTTGTTTACTATGAAATAGTGTAGCTGCCATTCACGGTTTTTATTTGGACTGCTTTTATTAAAGATGCCTGTTGTCGGAATGTGTTAGTTTAGTTCTTTATCTTCGTTATTCCCGCTCTTGGGTCGAGAGTCATACAAAGATCTAAAATGAATGCCGTAAATCTGTGTAGAGTACAGCATGTGTCACGTCAAGCTGATGTAGAGTACAGCCTGTGTCACGTCATGCTGTTGTAGAGTACAACCTTTGTCACGTCATGTTGTTAAAGAGTACAACATTTGTCACGTCATGCTGTTAAAGAGTACACCATGTGTCACGATATGTTGTTATAGAGTGCAACCTTTATCACGTCATGTTTTATAATACAACCTTTGTCACGTCATGTTGTATAATACAACCTTTGTCACGTCATTTTCTTATAGAGTACAACCTTTATCACGTCATGTTGTATAATACAACCTTTGCCATGTCATGTTGTATAATACAACCTTTGTCACGTCATGTTGTATAATACAACCTTTGCCATGTCATGTTGTATAATACAACCTTTGTCACGTCATGTTGTATAATACAACCTTTGTCACGTCATGTTGTATAATACAACCTTTGTCATGTCATGTTGTATAATACAACCTTTGTCATGTCATGTTGTATAATACAACCTTTGTCACGTCATGTTGTATAATACAACCTTTGTCATGTCATGTTGTATAATACAACCTTTGTCACGTCATGTTGTATAATGCAACCTTTGTCATGTCATGTTGTATAATACAACCTTTGTCACGTCATGTTGTATAATACAACCTTTGTCAGGTCATTTTGTATAATACAACCTTTGTCATGTCATGTTGTATAATACAACCTTTGTCACGTCATGTTGTATAATACAACCTTTGTCACGTCATGTTGTATAATACAACCTTTGTCACGTCATGTTGTATAATACAACCTTTGTCACATCATGTTGTATAATACAACCTTGTCACGTCATGTTGTATAATACAACCTTTGTCACGTCATGTTGTATAATACAACCTTTGTCACGTCATGTTGTATAATACAACCTTTGTCACGTCATTTTGTATAATACAACCTTTGGCATGTCATGTTGTATAATACAACCTTTGTCACGTCATTTTCTTATAGAGTAAAACCTTTGTCACGTCATATTGTATAATACAACCTTTGCCATGTCATGTTGTATAATACAACCTTTGTCACGTCATTTTGTTATAGAGTACAACCTTTATCACGTCATGCTGTATAATTTAACCTTTGTCACGTCATGTTGTATAATATAACCTTTGTCGCGTCATGTTGTATAATACAACCTTTGTCACGTCATGCTGCTGTAGTTCATGTCAATGCGTCACTACGTCATATCCTAGGCCTCTCCATCGTCATCTCTAGAAGTAGTTCCAAGGATTGTAAATGAAACTCTGAACTACCCCTACTATCGTGACGTTTTCAACTATAGGAGAGATAGTCGTCTGACGTCACTCTATCCACAATCACACCTGCTCGTAAAGTTCAAAACGTCATGCTGGTTGGGAGTTTTCAGCCATCAGGCTTACTTCTATAGATAGTGATGTTCTCGCTCAGGACTGGCGTTCTTCTACATCGTTTGCCTTACAGCGTCGAGTGGAGATATCATTTGCGGTCTTTTGCTCTTCTGTTGGCCTCTGATGCTTTTACGTTTCCCAGTGTTTCTAATAGAAGCCGCGATAGCTCAGTGGTTAGTGTACTGGACTACAAAGGACAAGTGGTAAGGTTCGATCCCAACCGACGACTCCGGTTCACCCAGTCTTTAATGGGTACCGGATTTTTTTCCGAGAAAGTAAAGCGGCACGGGCGTAATACCGACCACATTACCCCAAAAATCACGTGCCGAAGGTCTGTTAAATTTATGGTCATTGAGACGATATTCCCTAAACGCCACTTGGCGTGACGGGGGTACTTTACTTTTTTTTTTTTTAATGTATATGTATTGTACTATTTGTGTCATGCACTGTATGTGACTTGCACTGTGTCTTGTACTGTATGTGTCTTGTATTGTTTGTGTCATGTACTGTATATGCCATGTACTGTTTGTGTTTTGTACTGAACGAGTTTAGTACTGTGTGTGCAATGTACTGTATGTATGCTTTGAACTGTACATGTTTTATACTGTATATGCCATGCACTGTATGTGTCTTGTACAGAATGTGTCTTGTACTGTATGTGTTTTGTACAGTACAAGTTGTGTACTGTATATATGTGTCATGTACGGTGTGTATCTTGTAATGTGTATGTCTTCTACTGTATGTGTCTGGCACTGTGTGTGCAATGCACTGTATGTGCCATGTACTGTATGTACTACACACTGTATGTGCCATGTACTGTATGTACTACACACTGCATGTGCCATGTACTGCATGTACTACACACTGCATGTGCCATGTACTGTATGTACTACACACTGCATGTGCCATGTACTGCATGTACTACACACTGCATGTGCCATGTACTGTATGTACTACACACTGCATGTGCCATGTACTGTATGTACTACACACTGCATGTGCCATGTACTGTATGTACTACACACTGTATGTGCCATGTACTGTATGTGTCTTGTACAGCGTTATTTCTTCACTTCCTCTTGTACCCTTTCGGGTGTCGAGGGAGATGCAAAGTTCTGGCTCTCATCTTTTTACGGCTTCACTCCTTGCCAGCTGATGGTGTAGAATTTCTTTAAATTTATCTGTCCATCTTACTCTGGGTCTGCCTCTTGCTCTTCTCCCTTCTCCTCTTTTAATATATGCTTTGTATGGTAAAGAATCACATGGCACTCTTTCTAGACTGACAAACCAGTTTATTTGTTGTTTCTGTATGTAACTTAGGATTGGCTCAATGCCTACTCTTTCTCTTATAATATCATTTCTGATTCTGTCTGTTCTAGTCACTCCAAGCGCTTTTTCTCAGAAACCTCATCACTGTGGTGACAAGCTTTCTTTCTTTTATGCTTAGTGGTAAGTGACCATGTTTGGCATTGACAGCATACTGTGGGAATAAATATACTCTATATACGATGTTTCATTTGTGCGGATAAGTATTACTTTGTGTTGATGTATAGGGGATAGCTGTCCCAATATTTGGTTTGTCATGCTACTGCAGATGTGACAACACATTTGAATACACGAACTTTATTATTTATATCACCAGTGAGAACTATATGGCCTTTAGCATCTTGACAGACGATTGATAGTAAGCAAGCATGAAAAGTCAGTAGTTTAGTAAAATATGATTGACTAGTACTGGATGCTGTTTCGTTGAACAGCTTCTCTCGTGACTGACTCTGCCAATATTGGATGGACAGATCCGTCCGCACAATAAACAAGATTTGCTGTGCCTGGCCTCATCTTCCTTCTCTTTGTGCCGTTTGTTTTCTCAATTTGATATCGACGCTGCCTCTAAAGTTGTTATGCCATTTGGTTATATTTTTGTTCTCCATGTGCTACGATCTGCAGCCAGATTTTCCGTTTCCCGTGAAAACTAAATTGTTAAGAAAGAATTGTAGGAAATATTTCATTATAAGTATTATACATACGCTGAACTAGGATTTTGTTGATTTAATAAAAATAGTCCAGAAAATCTAATCTCAAAACAAAAACAATAAAAATATTTACCAGGCAGTTTAAATAAATTAACAACTAGAAAATGTTATTACTAAGACAAGGGGAAAATCCGCTTTCTTCTTCTTCTTTTCTTCTTCTTCTTTCCTTCCTCATTTACCTTTAAGCGTCGAGGGGAGATATAATTTGCGGATATTTTGCGATACTGTTCGCCTCTGCTATTGTTATGTTTCCTAGTGCTTTTAATATTCCATCGATCCATCTTTTTCGTGGTCAACCCTTGGGTCTGGTATTCCCACAACGTTTAAAGAAGGCTCGTTGTGTTGTGTTTTGATCTTTCTGCCTTGTCACGTAGCCAAACCATTTTATTTGTTGCCTCTTTATGTATTCTATGGCGGGAGCAATTCTTAGCCTTTTTCTCAGTTCTTTATTTCTGATCTTATTTCTCAGACTGTTTCCTGTCATTCGTCTAACACATTTAATCTCAGTAGAGTTTATTTTTCTTATTGTTCTTGCATCTAGGGTCCAGGTCTGGCATTGGTAGCACAACGTTGGGATGAAGATTGTATTGTATAGTGCTCGTTTTGCCTCCAGAGTTATTTCCTTGTTGGACAATAGTGATAATAACTGTCCAATGATATGACATGCTTTGATGCATCTTGATTCTATCTCTGCTGTTTGTGAATTATCGTTTGTCACTAAATTTCCTAAGTATTTGAATTCCTCTACTTGTTTTAGATGCCTGCCTTCTATAGTTATGTTGATGTTCTGTTTATTTTTGACGACATTCATGACTTCTGTTTTGTTGATGTTGATTTCCATGATGTATTTTACGCCTGTGCTGTTGAGTTTGTTTAAGTGTTCTTATAAGTTTTCTATTGTTTCATGTATTAGTGCCTGATGGTCTGCAAAAAAGGATCGTTGATCTCCTCTTTCTCTGATGGGTTGGCTAACTTGAATATATAGTCTATGTATGATAAACAGTATGGTTGGGAGTGGTGTAGTACACACCCCTGTCTTACACCTGATCTAACTTCGTAGTGGTCTTTCCCTTCCAGTTTGTATTTACCGGAATCGGAAGTTGTTGCTTTCGTTTTCTAAATATAGTTCTAATGTTTCCCGTTGTTGCTATTTCCTGGAAAGTAGCGTTCCCGATTCCCCGACTCCACTGACTCGATTGACTCACTGAGTCATGGACAGGGACATTGTGAGCAGCACTTTCATCTCAGCAAAGTCTTGCCTGTTTCGTGTTGTTGACAAGTTTCGTGATTCGTTTTTGGCTACAGAAAGTCACGGTAAAGTTATAAATAAGAACAGAACTGGCACAATGACAAAGACAATGTCTCACTAGTCTGCCGTATGGCGTACGTACGTGCATAAAAGTACATTGTTAACTTTATTTATCATTATATCTGATATATCGTCGTGCCGTCGTATGACCGCTGTGAGCCTTTCCTAAGCCTAAAGACAAGTGGAACAATATTGAAACAGGTAAATGAATTTAAATATTTGGGAACTTTGTTAACCTCAGATGGAAGATGTACAAAAGAGGTGAGATGCAGAATGGATCAGGCAAAAGCAGCTTTCCAAAAAATGAGAAAGATGATGATACTATGCAATCCATTTTTGATAATAGAAACAAGAAAAAGAGTTCTTAAATGTTATGTAGAGCCAGTCTTAACATATGGAAGTGAATCATTGACAATAGGACAACAGACAAAGAAATCACTGGAGGTTCTAGAAATGTGGTTTTACAGAAGAATGTTGAGAATACCATGGACAGCTAAGAAGAGTAATGAAAACGTTCTGAAAGAGGCGAAAGCAAAAAAAGAGCTAATTTCCAATATTAGGAAGAAACAATCATTATATTTTTGCCCATGCTATGAGAAGGGAACAGTTGGAATATATTGTAACAATTGGGAAAATTGAGAGATAAAGAGATAGAGGGAAGTAACGAGAAAAGATTCCAGACAGCTTAAGAGAATGGCTTGGCAGAAGGTCAACAACAGAAATGATAAATAACTGTCGAGATCAATAGTTGTTTAGAGACATGATCACCTACACCAGCAGGCATGGCACTTGATGATGATTGTAATAGACTAGTGAAGGTCGTGATTTAGGTCTGCTACTGGGACAAAAGATAATGACATTAAATAGACACCCAAAAATAAATATTTTTCTTAGAATTTCATGTCAAAGCTGAGGCAGCCTAACAGATTTATTACGATATTTCTTCTGTCCACCAGTTGAATGGGAGTTTTGCTGCCTGGGTGATGAGTGTGGTTGCTACTGACCAAAAGGTTTCGAGTTCAATTCCCAAACTGGGAACAATATGTTTTGGAACTGATCAAGGGTTCTATAAATGGATACAAGAAGTATTTCTAGAAATTTGGGGGCTCGGTAGCCTAGTTTGATGGTTTTATTTGTCTGAATGTAGCATGGTTAATGAAGATGGTTATTTAAGTAATTGCTTGGATTTGTGGATTCAACGCAAGGAAGAGTTACTTTTTACTTGTTTGTTTGAGGGGGCCTCGGTGGCCTAGTTGGGAACACCACCCGCCCGGTCTACCAACATTCGGACAACCCGTGTCAATTACTGCTGGAAGCAGTGTGAGTTGTACTCGTGGTTGGAAAAAAAAATACACCTGTGGTCGACCCAGCCGCTGGTAGAAATGGGTACCAAGTAGTATTCTGGAAAGGTGAGGAATGCTGCCTCGCATCATGAGTTTCGATGCTTGAAATAACACTATCCAGAAGTCACCAAACACACCTGGATAGTCAGCTGAACACATATAGGTGAAAACTCATGTGCTAAGATCCTGATTCAAGTCTCGTAGTAAAAAGTAAAGTGCCTCCGTCACGCCAAGTGGTGAATAGGGAATATGGTGTTAGTGACCATATATTTTACAGACCTTCGGTGTATGATTTTTGGGGTAGTGTGGTTGGTATTACGCCCGTGCCGCTTTACTTTCCCAGAAAAAAATCCGGTACCCAATAAAGGCTGGGTGATTCGGAAGCCGTCGATTGGGATTGAATCCTATCTCTTGTTCTTCGTAGTCCAGTTCACTAACCACTGAGCTATCGCGACTCATTCAAGTCTCGTACTTGACCTATATTTCTAGAAAGTAAAGACAACCTGGTCATTGACTTTCTTCACACCAGTTCTGTCTGTCTGTGGCACTTCTCCAGAATACATATACAAGATGTAGGGGATATTCAACAACAGAGCTGATGGACAAATCAAAGAATAGAAGGATGTTGTAATATGTGATAGCCCATGCCATCGACACGGCTTGTTAATAATTTGAATGGCCTGCGACATTACATTGACTTTTAAGAAAACTATGTTCTGTCATGGAGCCATGATAGCTCAGTGGTTAGTGAACTGGGATACAAAGGACAAGAGGTAGGCTTCAATACCAACCGACGGTTTACGGTTCACCCAGCCTTTTATGGGTACCAGATTTTTTTCTGGGAAAGTGAAGCGGCACGGGCGTAATATAGATCACATTACCCCAAAAATCATGTGCCGAAGGTCTGTAAAATTTATGGTCACTAACACCATATTCCCTATATGCCACTTGGCGTGACTGGGGTACTTTACTTTTTTTTTTATGTTCTGTCATAGTCATATTGTACTCAACTTTGAATCGTTCAATCACTACCCGGCTGCTTGCTACAATCTCAGAGTAGTGTTTTAGTTATAAATATAAAAATGTTGCTAAAGTATGAATGTAAATACCCTCAGGAAACTACATTATACTCAATCTACAGATTGGTATTTTATTGGAGTGGTTCAAATTTGTGACACTGAACACAGATAATTAATAGTCTAGAACAGTTAATTTTTATGCTCTTTAGATTGTAGTCCAATAATATTTATGAGAATAGAAATGTCAAAATTTGACAAATTTAACCATTTCTTGTGTAAAATAATCATATTTTAACTACAAAAGTTGTAGCAATTTAAGATATAGCATCTATTATGATCATTTTGAATACACTATAGCTGAATTATACTCAAGTCATTTTTCAGAACTGAAAAGAATTACCAAAACTGCTAAAATATCAACAAACAGCATTGAGTATTTTTTCTATTTCTGATTTGTCAGATTTGAGCAAAATGGATAATGGTGCCAGGTTGGCTTATCTAAAGAAACAAGATCAAGGTAAGTGTTACTTTTGTTTCTTCTTTTGATTTTAATTCAAATATGGCTTGAGACACTCAAAAAACTGGAAGGTGAAACTTTGTATATTTAACTCAGTCACATTTGCACTTTTTTTTTCTCCGTAATATTCATTCTATTTCATTTTTGTTTGCTAATTGGGAATTATGTTGTCCACCTTATAGTCCAGTACATAAGACTCCATCTCACCCTCCAGACCTCGTCGCATCCTTATCAGGTGCATGCCGGTTGGCGTAGGCGATCATCTCTCTCCACATTACTTGGTCCTTCATGCTTGTCATAATTTCAGTCTGAGATCTTTTGTTATGACATTTGGATAAGCTGTTCAATATTTTATCTCTTGGATTTCTTCTGCTGTTTTTGTCATTCATTCTGCCCATTATTACTTTATTTTCAATGCTTTCTTTTCACATCACATTCCAAATAAAGTGTCTTTTTCTTTAAATTGTGATGATATTTCTGGTTTCTCCAGCTCGTTTTAAACATTCTTTATTAGTAATCTTTGCTATCCGTGGAATTTGTTGAATTCTTCTGATAAACCACATCTCAGCTGCCTCCAATGTTCTCTGTGTTGTCTTACTTACCATCGACGACTCACTGTTACCTGCATACCACATCTACAACCATTCATTTTTTCTTAATCCTGCAAGGTAGCAGTTGTTTGAAGCCGTGTTGTCTCTTCCAAGAAAATTGTCTGTGCAGACTAGTGTGTCGTATCTGCCCAAATTTGCATCATGCTTATCCTAAGATAATATCATATTTTGTTTGCTGCTGAATGTTATTTTATCAGGAGATGCTTCCAGGATATAATCTTAATGTCTACTCTCTTTGTTGGCCACAAGAGGTGTTCAGTAAATAATGCAACACATTTTTTTCTCATTTGTTAATTCTCTCTCTCTCTCTCTCTCTCTCTCTCTCTCTCTCTCTCTCTCTCTCTCTCTCTCTAGAAGTAGGAGAATTTTGTTTTGAAAAAAAAATATTTGATGTGCTTCTGTGAATATTACCAAAAACATTGTGTAGTTTCATTGCATTCCAGTAGCAGTTATAAAACATTTGTGTTGTTTCATTGCATTCTAGTAGCAGTTATAAAACCTTTGTGTTGTTTCATTGCATTCCAGTAGCAGTTATAAAACATTTGTGTTGTTTCATTGCATTCCAGTAGCAGTTATAAAACATTTGTGTTGTTTCATTGCATTCTAGTAGCAGTTATAAAACATTTGTGTTGTTTCATTGCATTCCAGTAGCAGTTATAAAACCTTTGTGTTGTTTCATTGCATTCCAGTAGCAGTTATAAAACCTTGTGTAGTTTCATTGCATTCCAGTAGCAGTTATAAAACCTTTGTGTAGTTTCATTACATTCCAGTAGCAGTTATAGTAAGCTTCTAAAATGGTTTTTGTGAGTGACGTGAACTAAACACAAAGAGCAGTCATTGAATTTAATTTCGTGGAAAATGCGATCATCGCAAACATTGATAGGCAGTTAATCCTAGATTACGATACATATCTGTGGGTGACGTTTTCACGATACTATCGTAAAAATTACTACGACTTAAATGTTACATTCTTCATCTTCTTTCCTTCCTCATTCGCCTTTTTGAGGGGAGATATAATTTGTGGTTTTTTGCTCTTCTGTTTGCCTCTGCTGCTGTTATGTTTCCTAGTGTTTCTAATATTCCATCGATCCATCTTTTTTTGTGGTCGACCCTTGGGTTTGGTATTCTCATTTGGGTTCCAAAAATAGTATTTTCTTTTATCTTTTTCTATACAACTGTGTGTTTACCCAAGCAGACACGTGGAAATCAAATGCTGTAATCATTTCATCTCCCATGTGTTACCGGGGCCTCATTATGTGGGAAGTAAAGAATAGTGACACTGTGACCTTCCAGGCATGTCGTAAGAGGCGACTAAGGAGGTTGATCGATGGCTTGACAAGCTGTCATTGTAAAAAGCATTGTTATGGAAACAGAACCATAGATTTTAGAAGCAGTGATCTCTGCAATATGTGCCATTTTGGCACGCAAGGTTTCTGTTTTTGAGATTTTAGTTCTGTCCTATGTGCCGACTTCAGCTCGAAAGGACAATAGATAGATAGATAGAATCATTTCCTGGTTACGTTAGGTTTATGGCCTGAAATTCGAACTTGATGTCTCACCGACAGCTAAGGAGATTTCCCCCATCATGAGGGAAAATAAAAAAACAAATTTCTAAAAAAATTGAAAAATTTATTTAACAAACAGCCTTCTTCCTTTGATAAGTAGCAAACTGTCAGATTTCAAGAATTTGTATTTTGAGGTGGTAATTTTTACAACAGAATCATAATATAAGGTTAAAGAGTGTGTATAGAGAGGTGGCAGTGGATGAAAGTGTTGTCAGTCATTGGGTGAATATGCTTTCATCAACAGAAAAGTTAAAACTGACTGATCAACCACGTTATGGGTTAACCAGAGTGAAGTTTATAAGCTTGTATATATAAACTAGTGGACTTCCTGTCAATATGGCGGCTAGGTGACAGGAACCATTGAGGCTGTGTTTGAAAAGTGTTCCTTATTGCAGTTTCCTCATATTCCAAGTCTGGCTTACTGCCAAAGCTGCAGAGTTTAGTGTTCTGTGCACACCGTGAGTTGTGTATTTCATCCGTTCACCTTCATTGCCACTTGGCCTTATGTCTTTTGGCGTGTGCTGTAGCTGCTATGATGGGGACTGCAGCTACCTTTCTATGTTTGGATCCTTCACTGAGATGAGTTTTAATTTGGATGATTCTACTGGCATGAGTGGTTGAGTAATTATGGATTTTAATTTGTTTGCAGTGATAACGGGGCCTTTGACTAACTACACCCATATAAACTAGTGGTGTATATTCTTGATGGTAAACTAGATGGTGAGGCTTAATGTTATCATTCTGTCTGCTGTGATGTAAGGCTGAATCTGACTAGACAGAGCACCTCTCCTGGACTTCAACTATATCCATTACAGAACTGGGCAACAGTTGTGGACCTCAATGACAATTCTATTAAGAAACTTTTAGACTGGCACGATTAGCCAGGACTCTAACAAGTTTAATGATATAAAACATTGTAGGCTAACAATTATAAAGACCTACAATCACAATTCACATCAAACTCACACACTCCATTGTGGAATATACAAATCTATAGGTGATAGATTTCATGGTGCACGGGCAAACACTGGGAACCACTGACCTGAGGAAGAAACTAGAAATTAAACCAGCCATCGAATACATAAATAAACAACAGATAAATTGGTTTGGCCACATAACAAGACAAAAAGAAAAGAACTAACAATGACTCAAAGAGCCTTAAAGAAATGCTACGAAAATGCCAGATTAAGAGGAAGACCGAGAAAGAGATGGATAAAGGGTATACTAGAGTCACTAAGAGGGATAATACCAGAATAGGCCAACAGAAAAGCAAAGAATCGCAGGTTGTATCTCCCCTCGACGTCAACGGCAATGGAGGAAAGATAGAAGAAGAGGAATAGGTGATATTCAGTTACATTTAATTGGCAATCTCTAACAAAACTTCTAAGTCATTTGACTGTCCAGGATGGACCCAAATTTCTACATCATTCTATTTCTAGCTAACTTTATGTTTGTAACTGTTTTGTTGATCTTTCTATTTCATTTTTGGCTATCTCTTTTTCACTAATTCTGGTATCAGCCATTCCCTCCAGATGTTATCCCTCCCGCCAGTGCTTTGCTTGATTTTAAACTGTGTCTTGTCTCTCTGAGATACTGACGGGAACTAATTAGTCCAGGATTCTAGCCTTGCTCGTCAAGTTTGGTCACGTGACTAACCTAATCACATGATCCTGAGATGCCCTTCAAACTGACCAGTGTTCAGCATGGCTGGGTAACTTAATGTCTCCCTCGGTCATTCCCCTGTTAACTCTATTAACTGCCATTCTCCTAGTACACTGTTTAACCCTCTGAGACCTAGAATCTAGTACGTAGGTGGGCCACGCACAGTGTCACCTGCAAAGCTGGAACATACTGATAGCCTTGTTCATAGTGATCGGCAGATAACAACCAAACAAATAATTTGGAAACAACAATAATATTCCAAATTAATAAAAAAATTATTTAACAAAATATACCTCAACTAAAAAAAACATGTTGCAATACTTATTGAACATCCTTCATAATGTTACTTGATTGTTGATGGTTTTAAAATTAGTTGATTGTTGCTGGTTTTAAAATTACTTGATTGTTGATGGTTTTAAAATTAGTTGATTGTTGCTGGTTTTAAAATTACTTGATTGTTGATGGTTTTAAAATTACTTGATTGTTGCTGGTTTTAAAATTACTTGATTGTTGATGGTTTTAAAATTACTTGATTGTTGATGGTTTTAAAATTACTTGATTGTTGATGGTTTTAAAATTACTTGATTGTTGATGGTTTTAAAATAGTTGAATATTGATGGTTTTAAAATTAGTTGAATATTGATGGTTTTAAAATTAGTTGAATGTTGATTGTTTTTAAATTGGTTGATTGTTGATGGTGTTAAGATTAGTTGATTATGCATGTTAAAGGGATTGTGTACTTCTCTTATAACATGTTCCAAGAAGCAGCAGCTACTGGCTCTTTGTCATTATGTGGCCAAAAGATAAAATAAAGTGGTTTTCATGAAGGTTTTTTTAAAGTCAAATAATAGAAATGTCAATAAATCTGAAGTTTTTTAATATTAGTTCATTATGGTAGTATAAAGTATCATATAGTCATCATCATCAAATACCAGGCCTGCTGGTGTAGGTGATCATGTCTCTCCACAACTTTCGATTTCGACAGTTATATATCATTTCTGTTGTTGACCTTCTGCCAAGCCATTCTATTAAGCTGTCTGGTATTTTTTCTCTTTGCTTTCCATTATCTCTTCGTCCCTCAATTGTCCCAGTTGTTACAATATATTCCAGTTGTTCTCTTCTCATTACATGGCCAAAAAAATGATGATTGTTTATTCCTAATATTGGAAATTAACTCTCTTTTTGCTGTGGCCTCCCTCAGAACGTTTTCATTACTCTACTTAGCTGTCCATGGTATTCTCAACATTCTTCTGTAAAACCACAAATTACACAGACTCCAGTAATTTTCTTGTCTATCATACAGTATTATGAATATAATAGCATATTAAGCTAATTTTTTGAATGAATTAAATAATTTTCTCACTTTTTTTTAACACAGGAGATCACGAATGTGAAGTCTGGGCAGATGGGGCTGAAGGAACCTACCACTGGAAGAAATGCACTAAAAATCCAGGACATCTTCAATTTATCCCTGCACAGGATTTCTCATTAGAGCATCTTCCATCAGAATACAAAAACAAACAGCTTTTTGAGTATATCCGGTACTTATCCGAGCTTACTGTGAGAATTATAGTTAATCATACCAGCCTGGAACGTCCGGATGGTTATCCATTCTCTAATTTTGGAGGGAAAAACATCAGTCATTCTGGAAGTGGGTGTGTGAGGCATGCTGGGAAGCATTATGATCGAAAAGTGCTAAATAAAACATGTCCATGCAAGGCCTGTGTCAGCTCTGGTGACCCACGGGAATTGTGGTGGGATTGCACTGTGATAACAGCAAAGCATGTGGTGTTTAACGATGAAGAGGCGTGGAATACGGTCATGGAGGTGTTTTACGATGACGATAACAGGAAGGATAATATCAAGCTGCTGTATGGGGTCAAGGTTATTGATCACAATCTTGATGGGGATCGGTGTGAGATCCAGTGTGTAACTCACGATAAAGAGACAGCAGATCGACTCAGGTATGCTGCAGATGTGAGTTTACAAATGCATAGAACCTTCAGTAAAGAACGTTACCCGGAATTTGGTAAAGAAAATGCTAATCTTTGCGTTGTTATCTCTCATCCTCATGGATGCAGAAAGCACATCACAATTGGACGCTGGAAAAATTATCTGAAGCAAATCGAAGATGTAATTCTAGATGAAAATTCTTCTGATCCATGGTATGAATCATATTTATCGTACACATATGACACACCAACTTGTCCTGGGTCTAGTGGAGGATCAGTATTAATTCTTGGTATGTGGGATCCACGTTGGACATACATTCTAGCAGCATACTATTTCTGTCACACACATAAATCTGGCAAGTGCGTGAATGGTGTCAATGCCAATGAAAGTTGCTTCTGGTTAGTGTCTGCTCAGTAATGGTGAAAGTAGTTTCTGGTTAGTGTCTGCTCAGTAATAGTGAAAGTAGTTTCTGGTTAGTGTTTGCTCAGTAATGGTGAAAGTAGCTTCTGGTTAGTGTCTGCTCAGTAATGGTGAAAGTAGTTCTGGTTAGTGTCTGCTCAGTAATGGTGAAAGTAGTTCTGGTTAGTGTCTGCTCAGTAATGGTGAAAGTAGCTTCTGGTTAGTGTCTGCTCAGTAATGGTGAAAGTAGTGTTAGTGTCTGCTCAGTAATGGTGAAAGTAGTTCTGGTTAGTGTCTGCTCAGTAATGGTGAAAGTAGTTTCTTGTTGGTGCCTGCTCAGTAATGGTAGTGTGATTAAACAGTGATGATCTGTAGGTCAAACAATATGAAGAGTCCTGTTGTAGTTGTAATTAGTCCAAGGCCCCAGTGTCACTGCAAACGAATTAAAATTCATGTTTGCTCAACTTCCAGTCGAATCATCTGAATTAACATCTTACCTCAATGAAGGATTCAGACAAAGAAAGACAGCTGCAGTCTCCATCACAGCAGCACAAGCACATAACAAAAACCATAAGGCACGCCAAAAGTGAATGCAGCCAAACTGTTCTTCGTCATATGATGTCTTCATTCATCGTAAGCAATCGGAATATTGAAACATGATCCAGATGAAAAACAATACTCATGGTGTGCACAGAGCACTAAACTCAGTAGCTGCAACAGCAAGCCAGACTTGGAATATGAGGAAACTGCAACAAGGAACAACTTTTCAGACAGAGCCTCAACGGTTCTTGTTGCCTATCAGCCATATTGACCGCTTTTTCTTCACAAATCTCTGTGCGAAGATGAAGGTTGTAAAAAAAGTTTTAAGAACACTCATTAGTCACAAAACAAGGCCTGGGTAAGGGTTAGCCATTTTCTCAGATACCTTTACATTAATTACAACCCACAAGGGCCTACTCATTTATAGAAAAAGCCCTGTCATGCCATGTAGCTTATGGGGAATATAGTGCCCGTATTTTGTATTGACCCTTGGCACATGATTTTTTGGGTAACGTGGTTAGTATTACGCCCATGACACTTTACTTTCCCAGAAAAAAATCCAATACCAATTTAAGGCTGGGTGAACCTGGAAGTCACCAAACCTGATCTCTTGTCCTTAGCAGTCCAGTTCATTAACCAGAGCTATCGTGGCTCCCAACTCATTTATATGGAATACTTTTTATTTTAAAATATGGTCACTAGTGCCATAATCCCAATACGCCTAGTAAGGCCTTCAGCAGGAACTGACATACAACACAAACACACTGGTATGTATCCAAAATAACAAATATAAAAAAAAAATAATAATTTCAAACTAAAGTAGTACAAGGAGAAATGAAAAAATATAGAGAAAAAAATAGTTCGAAATTGTTATTTTTTAAATTATTTTTTTGGGGACTGGTTGGTCTCGATGCAAGACGCCAGCCTCGAGACAGAGGGGTTGTGGATTCAAATCTCGACTACACCGGTTGGGATTTTTATTTATGATTTCTCTCCGCGGCAACTACCCCTGGTCTCAGCAGCAAGGCCCAACATGAAACGTCAATTACTCATTGACGGAAAAAAATATGATGAGTACCTCCGAAGTCGGAGTTATCTGCTTGTGTGGCAAGGGACCCCTGTGCACACGGCTGCCAGGGAAAAATGGATTAACACACAAAATTCAGTTCCTAGTCTCTAGGGACTTCATCAGAGTTAAAAGCTGGCGAACGAAAAAAAAATTATTTTTTATTTTGGGTACATATCTGTGTGTGTGTTTTGTATGTTTGTTCCTGCTGAAGGGCTATTGAGCCAAAACGTTGTTCTAATTTGTGCTGTCCACTTATTACATAAAGCTTTAACCGTACTGTCTTTTTTTCTATTTTATTCTTTATATTTTTTATCATTTCTTTTTATACACAGTACCTGTGGTTGGCAACTTTAAGCTGACTGCTTACATCAGGATCAATGATTATTGGCGAAATAAAAATTGATTTTCCAAAATCAATGAACGTCCAGATGAGACCAATTCAAATTCATTTAATTGAAAGACAGTAGACGTCATTTTCTGATAAGACTATTTTATTTCATCCTTCCAAATTCGCCACTTCTTTTGGTTAAACAGGTGAACACACACAGTTCATCTAATCGTGCACAATCGTAAAAATCATCATTCATCTCATTTTGAGTACACTCATTATAAAAAATACTCACAGTTCTTTTCATTGAATACATTGGCCAAAAAAAAAAAAATTACAGTTCATCTCATTGTGTACAATCTTAAAAAAAAAATAGCATTACATCTCACTGAGTCATCATCATCATCATCAAGTGCCGTCTCCGCAACGAAGTTTGGCTACCATGGAGCGCTATTCTGCTCTGTCTCTTGCTTTGATGGTGTAGATTGTCATAAGTTGACTTGTCCATCTTTTGATGTTACTCGTCCATGTTAGTCTTGGTCTGCCTCTGCCTCTTTTACCTTGTATTTTCCTTTCCAATATTACTTTTAGTAGGCTGTTGTGTCTTTTAACATGCCCCAAAGATCTCATTTATCTTGTTTGAATTGTGCTTAGTAGTTATCTTTTCATTTTTAGTTGTTTTAAAACTTCATCATTTGTTTTCTTTTCTTTCCATACAATTCTACGTATTCTTTTATATATCCACATTTCAAAGCCTTCAATTTTATGTTCTGTTTTCTTGTCTAATGTCCATGTTTCTGCCACATACAGGAATATTGAGAAGATCAAACGTTGTAATAAAGATTTTGCTATTCTTAGTTTTAGCCTTGGAGTTATTTGTTTTGATGTTAGTATATTTTTCATGACAGTAAAATTACTTTTTGCCATACCTATTCTTTTGTTTATTTCAGTTGTACATTTTCCACCACTGGTTATAGTATGTCCCAGGTAGTTGTAGCTCTGAACCGTCTCCAGATGTATTCCTTCAACTTTGGTATTTATTTGTAGGTCTTAAGAATTTTCTTTGTTTATGATCATAGTTTTTGTCTTTTTGGTATTCATATCTAGTCCATATTTTTTGCTCGTCATGTTTATTACATTAAGTATTTGTTGTAGATCTTTAGGATTTTCTGCTAGTAGTCCAAAAGTTTACGTACAAAATTTTAATAATTAAAACCAAACGGTTATTAAGTTATAGCATTTTGAAGAGTGGCGAGAATTTTGGAACGTGATATATATAATATCAAAGAATAAGATTTACAAAAATATAAATTCTTGGTTTTCGCCAAATGTGCAACAATACTGTCACCAAAGACTTTCTTATGTTGTCTGTTGACCAATAGAGATATACAGCCGATCACAGAGAATAGAGAGACAGTACCTGGTGTGAGAATGTAACATCATAAAGGTATTATAAACGTTTAGAAATAATAATAATAATGTCTCTCACTTAAAAAAATATTTGTAGATAAACAGAGATATCAGTTCACTGATTGACTTCAGTGTTTTCATTTCTTTGTTATTTTAGAGTGTATTTGTTAATTTTTGTATTTTATTTTGTGTTGTACCTGACGAAGGCTGTTGCCGAAACGTCACAATTTGTCTCGTCTATCTATTACTTCAGATGCTTAATATAATTTTGTGTTTGTTTAATATTTAAAATATTTGATCACCGGAAATGACAGGAAACAGCTTAAGGGACAGAGTAAGAAACACCGACCTGAGAAAGAAACTCGAAATTGAACCAGCTATCGAACACGTAAAGAAACAACATATAAATTGGTTCGGCCACATAACAAGAGAAAAAAAAACTAACAATGACTCAAAGAGCCATAAACAAACGCTACGAAAACGCCAGATTAAGAGGAAGACCGAGAAATAGATGGATAAAGGGAGTACTAGCACTAGGAGGGATAACACCAGAAGAGGCCAACAGAAGAGAAAAGAACCGCAGATTGTATCTCCCCTCGATGCCAATGGCAATGGAGGAAAGATAGAAGATCACCGGAACCAGAAGTCTCTACTTTCGTATTCTAAATATCTATCTATTGACCTTTCGAGCCGTTGTCGGCCCATAGGGCGTGGACCAAAAGATACACCTTCTCATATCTGAATTTTTGTTCTAGCAGTTTTCTTTTAAAGATATTTTATCAAATCTCGCCATTTGTCTCTGTTCAGTGCAAGCAGCTCTATCTCATTGAAGAAGCCGAATCCTGTTGCTCTTGCCTCTCTCATCATTATTTCTCAGTGTCACCCTGGGTCTTCCTCTTTTTCTCTTACCTGTTGTTTCCCATATGAGGGCCTGCTTTGCTATTCAGTTATTATCTCTTCTCATCAAATGTCCAACATATGACCATCGTCTTTTCTTTATTACTGAAGATATTAGTGGTTGATTGGCGATTTCTCTAATTTCCTCGTTTGTTTTGAATTCGTTCCACGCAATACCAAGTATTTTCCTTAGACATTTATTTTCGAATGCGTTAAACTTTGTTTCTATATCTCTTGTTGTTTTCCAGCTTTCACACGCATACGTAAGGGTTGATAGTACATTTGATTTGAATAGTAACAGTTTTGTGTTTGTGCTGATGAGTTTTGATTTCCACAACTTTTCAAGGCTTCTGAAAGACATTGCTGCTTTAGCTATTCTAAAGGTATAGCTTTTAATTTCTTTACTTGTATCCCCTTCTCGATCAATGTGACTTCAAAGATAGATAAAGTGATCGATCTCTTCTACTGGTTTGTTTTCCATGTATATTTTGTCATCTGTTGGAATTAAGCTTTTCAGGACTTTAGTCTTTTCATGATTGATCTCTAGCCCAATTTTGCTGGCTATTGATGATAGTTGATTTGTGTTTTCCTGCATCGTTTTTATCTGGCTGCTGATGAGAACTATGTCATCAGCAAAGTCGAGGTCTTCCAAATGTAAGGTGACCATACGTCCCGTATTTAACGGGACATGTCCCCTATTTTGGGCCTTGTCCCGTTTTTTTTTTGTGGGTCCCATATGTCCCGTATTTCCCATTTTGTCCCGTAAATGTCCCGTTTTTAGCAATGACATAGTGTAAATCAATAAAATCAATGATATTGCAATTTGTGAATACTTATAAACATGATTTATTTTCCACCTAGAAATTTCCAAGAATTACTCAAATTCTTGGTAGTAGCCTTCACCGCTTTCTAAGTTTCGTTTTCAATACAATCGTGCCAATTATGTTTAGACGCCTCGTACTTTCAGAATGTTTTGTTAAAGTGTCGGAGTTCTGAGTATATTCTCTTATTGTATGGATTTGTTGTTGACAATAATTATCATCGGTGGTGTTAGTTTTTTAATGTTTATTTAATTTATCCTTGTAGATTAAAAATGCCAAAAAGAAAATGTGTCTTTAATAAAGACTTGGAAAAAGAATTTCCTTTTATTAAAAAGACATCATCTGAATCTGACGTTTATTGTGTGAAATGTAGTTGTAAATTTTCTGTTGCTCACGGTGGGAAGACGGATATTGTTCAACATGTAAAAACAGATAAACACACAAAAGCAGACATATCAGCTTGTAGCTCAAGCAATCAAATAACATCGTTTTTTAATAAAAAGAAGACAGACGATAGTAATGAACGCAAACTAGCAGCTGTAGAAGGCGCATTCGTTTATCATACTGTCCAACACAACCACTCTTTTCGATCAACAGATTGTACTTCTAAATTAATTAAGATTTGTTTTGAACCACAATATGCGTGCGCGAGAACAAAATCACAATCTATATTGACAAATATATTTCAACGTGAAGCGCTAAGCCGCTAAGGTGCTTGCAATCTGACCTGGAATCTGTCAACTATTTAACTGTCTACTCTGATTGCTCTAATCACGGCAGCACTAAATTATGTCTGATTCTAGTCAGGTACTTTACGCCAAGTTGTGGAATCAAAGTAAAGATTTTAGAAATTAAGGAACTAGTAGGTGAGACATCAGATATTTTATCTAACTACATTCTAGAGACCCTGGAAGTAAACAATATTAAGCACAAAATGTTAGCGTTGTGTGCTGACAATACTAATTGTAACTTTGGTGGTGCTGCAAGATCAGGAAAAAACAATGTTTTTTCAAAATTACAGGAAAAATTAGAAAGAAATTTAATAGGT
Organism: Megaustenia siamemsis; assembly: GCA_032433765.1. Classification (NCBI taxonomy): domain Eukaryota; kingdom Metazoa; phylum Mollusca; class Gastropoda; order Stylommatophora; family Ariophantidae; genus Megaustenia; species Megaustenia siamemsis. The sequence goes on from JAVIAB010000041.1 coordinate 16,930,622, forward strand.
GTAAATTGTGCAGCTCATATTGTACATAACTGTATGCAAACTGCAACAGATTGTCTGCCTATAGACATTGAAGTAATTGTGGTGAAGATATACAGCTATTTTTATATATACACTGTTAGAATTGAGAAACTAAAGGAATTCTGTGACTTCGTTGACACTGATTATAAAAAACTGTTAGGCTACAGCAAAACCAGGTGGCTGGCATTGTTACCAGCAGTCGAACGTATTTTACAAATGTTTCTTCCTTTAAAGTCATATTTTCTGTCACAAGAGAAGTGTCCCAGTGTAATAAAAACATTTTTTGAAAATGCATACTCGGAAGCGTGGCTCTTTTTCATTCAATCACAGGCCTCAACATTTCATACAAGTGTGCTCAAAATTGAGGTACAAAATATTACAATGAATGAAGTGTACATTGTCTTAAAACATCTAAAACTGAAATTCATAGAAAGAAGGAATGAAGTTTTTTTACCTATTATTGTTAAAAGTAAACTAAAGAAACTACAAGAAGATGGAGATATTAGTGACATTTCTAACTTTAAAGAGTCGGCCAAGTCCTTCTACTCTGCATGTTTTGATTATTTGGATCTATGGACGCAACAGATGGAAGAAATAAAATTTCTAGATTGGATACTGCTTAAAAGATTAATAAATTGGTCAGAGATTGAAGCAGCTTTGGACAGTCAATGTGTGAAATATAACATCAAAATAAACGACGGGCAATTATTTGATGAGGTGAGCTGTGCTAAGATTTATGTAACTGAAGATAAAATTAAACAATGGGAAGAAGAGGACAAACCAGTTGACAGAAAATGGGTAGAAATCTTTGACCACTTAAAAACTCAAAATATAACTTACACAAACTTGCTTAAAATCGTTGAGTTTGGTCTCTGTTTGCCTGGAACAAATGCTCCGACAGAAAGGGTGTTTTCACATATGAACAATTTGTGGGATACAAACAAAACACAAATGAAGATAGAAACATTGAAATCCTTGCTGATAACAAAGTGTAATTATGACATGAGTTGTATAGAATTCTATGAGTACATACAGAACAAAGAAGATATTCTTAAGGAAATCCAGTCTGCAAAAAAGTACAACGACCATCAGTGACATCACAAATTTAGATGTTATCACATTCCATCATTAAAATCTGGTGAGTTAATTTTTAGTCATTTCTTTCATTTTTGTACCTTAAATTTAACAAACAATTATAACGTCCCGTATTTGTCCCATTTTTTTCTAATAGTGTCCCATATTTGTCCCGTTTTTTTCTAGCGAAAATGACAAAATGTCCCGTATTTGGGCAAAAACCATCTGGTCACCTTATCCAAATGGTCTCCTTGTATCCATTCGATGCCTTTATTACCAGTGCAGCATTTCTTCATTATGAAGTCCACAATAATTCCAAATAACAAGGGCGATAAAATACAATAATACATCCCTGTTTAACCCCAGTTTCTATTGGGAAACATTAGCTCAGTCCTTCCTCTGTTCGAACTGCACATGTGTAACCATCATACATGTCTTTGATAATATTTATGATTTTTTAATGGTAAGCCATATTGCGTCAGAATTTTCCACAAAGAATCTCGATGAATCAAGTCTATGTTTCATTAACAACATCGTTTTTACGATAGCGGCTTGTTAAACCTCTGATCAACGGCTATTTATACCAAGCGGGAGAAAAATAAATTCCTCCATTTTGGGAATAACCGGAAACATTTCTAAATATAGTTATCGGATTTCTCCACAACCAGAACCTACCTGTGTTGACCAAAGTGGCAGTCTCCTGATGAACAAGGTACAAGGTGATTGTGGGGCCCCAGCAACATTTAAATTGTTCTCTGTCGTTGACAAGTTTCGTCATTCGATCTTGCATCACGGTAAAGTATAAGGTACAACATCTACAAAGTAGTAAATGTGTTGGCGAGATGAAGTGCGAGATGAATTTAGCGTCGTTGATTGAACGCGGGTCGACTTCTTTAACTTTACTACAAAACTTCCTATCCTACATCCTATAGTTAAGTTACTTTGGTCTTTTTTCCAAAATAATTTCTAATAATTGAAACCAGGATAGCTAAATAGCCATCGAAGTGAGTAAAACAATGATGCCTGAATCATGTTTGTGCGACAATTAGAAAAAAAAAGTTACGATTTTAAAAGTGAATATTATTACTATTAAGTAAGTATGATCAGTATTTAGTTTACAATTTACAGTAACTAGTAACTACTTACTACAACTTCCTAGTTGTAGTAACAGTAGTTCCTTGTGTCGTTCACCCTACAACAGCAAGAATTCATATTATATGATATTGCAGAATTAATATGGTTTTCTTTCTGTTTGACTTTTCGTCAAGCAGTTTGTTTTTCAACAAACAGGAGCTATACGAATTAACAACCAAACAGGACAATTGCAATATATAGAAAAAGGAGTAAGACAAGGCTGTGTTTTGTCGCTGGATTTGTTTTCACTTTACAGCAAACATATTATGAGATCAATAGTAGATAAAAAAGGAATTGAAGTCAACAGTCACAACATAAATAATTTGTGATATGCGGATGACACAGTCTTAATAGCAGAGACAGAATGAGCTACAAGAAATGATAGACATAATAGTAAAAGAATGCAACAAGAAAGGTCTCAGTATGAATAGTAAGAAAACAGAAGTAATGGTTATATCGAAGAAACAGTCATCACCATTACGCAGCATAAAAATAAACAGGACAAATCTGAAACAAGTGCAAGTGCAGCAAAGTGTCAAATTCTTGGGCACAATAATATCGGATGGAAGATGCACCAGAGCAATAAAAAGCAGAAGAGCTCAGGCCAAAATAGCATTTCAGAAAATGAAAAATATCTTAAGCAACAAATCTATGTCAATAAAAATTAGAAAGAGAGTTCATCGGTGCTATATAGAACCAATTCTGACCTATGGAAGCGAATCATTGACAGTAGACAAACACATGAAAAGACAATAAGAGGCCACAGAGATGGGATGTCTCAGAAGAATGTTGAAGGTTCCCTGGACAGCTAAAAAGACCAATGAGGAAGTTCTCAAAGAGGCAAACACAAAAAGGGAACTCCTAAAAAATATCAGAAAGAAACAATCAACCTTTTTTAGGCACATTATGAGAAGAGGAAAGTTAAAATACTTTGTTACAACTGGTAAAATAAAAGGAGAGAGACATCGTGGACAACAAAGAGAGAAAATACTGGATAGCTTGGTGTCATGGCATGGAAAACAGTCAACAACAGAACTGATAAGATGCACTGTGGATTGAAGATTGTTGAAGAACATGATTGTCTACACCAACCGGTATGGCGCATGATGATGATGACTTTTCATCTTCCCATGAGTCCCAATTGAAGGTTGTAATGATTGTCGTTAGACAGGTATTATTAGTTGACTGTGCTTCGTTAGAACACTCATGCAATAGGGAAACTTGAAGACATCAAACAGAAAATTAAAAGGATGGATTTACATTTATTGGGACTATGTGTAAATGAGATACACTGGATCAGGGGAGATATATTCTGATGAATATAAAATCATCTATTCTGGAGGTAGTGAATACCTAAGAAGAGTAGGTATCATTTTGGATGCAGAAAGAGCAAGAACAGTGAAAAGCTTTTGGGCAATATCTGCCAGATAGATTCCTTTTAGCGAAATTAAATGGAAAGGCAATAGATTGATCTCCTACAATTTTATGCATCAACAGCAGACAGTCCAGAGGAAACATTTGATAAATTTTAGCACAAGCTGAATTTGACACTTCATCAATGCAAACCTCATAAAAATACCATAGTTTTAGGGAACCTCAACACAGAAGTGGGAAAGGAAGGAGTTGAAGAAGTGGTTGGTTACTATGGCTTAGGAGAGAAATGAAAGCGGTGACAAACTTACTGATTTGACAAGAACACACACCATGATTATAGGAAACACCTGGTTTTATAGGAAACATCCAAGACATCTGTGGACATGGAAAAGCCCAGGAGACAACACATGTAATCAAATCAACAACACAATAATAAACAACAGATTTATAAACATTCTGGTATGTGTGAAAACTAGACCAGGGGCAGATTGCAATAGTGATCATGTACCAGTTGTAGGAAAGCTTAGAGTAAAATTAAAAACAGCAAAAGGTGCCTCAGTTAACATCAAGTTAAATTTAGATTTACTCGAATCAGACAAGAGGCTACAAGACAAATATAACCTCACAATTCAGAATTGGTACAAAAACAATAGAGAAGATACAAAGCATTGATGAACAGTGGGAACTGTCTAAAGAATCAATACAGCAAACACCAAAAAAGTTCATACCATCAGTGTGGACAAATTCAAGAAATAAATGGATCACAGATGACATTTTACAGCTAATGTATTCAAGAGTAAGAAATAAGGATAACAAAGGTGAGTATAAGAGATTAAATAAAGAAGTTGTAATAAAATGCAGTGAAACAAAAGAAGCATGGCTAATAACAGAGGTGCAATGAGATTGAAATGCAACAAAAAGGAGATGCCAAAGCTATGTACAAACAAATTGAAGAATTAACAGAAGAAGAAACACAATAAAAAAAAAACTGGATGCTTAAGATCAAAGGAAGGATAACTGTTGATTGAACAGGAAAGCATAAGAAACTATGGACAGAATACATTAAAGATCTTTATGATGATGGACAAACAGAAGTAAATAGTAAGGATAATGGAGAAGAACCAGAAATACTCAAAGAATATGTGGAAGACACCTTGCGCAATATGAAAGCAGGAAAAGCTGGACCAGATAATATAACAAAAGAAGAGATTGAAGCCATGGGTGATTTTGGAATAAAGATAATGACAAAAATATTGAATGACATCTACAACAGCGGATATATACCAGACGACATGCTCAAATCAATATTCATAGCCCTACCAAAGAAATCTGATGCGATTGATTGCAATGATCATCGCACAATAAGCCTTATGAGTAACATGACTAAGATATTACTAAGAATCATGCAAAGGGTGCGAAACAAAATCAGTCCAGAAATTAGTGATGAACAGTGTGGTTTTGTTAGAGGTAAAGTAATGAGCAATGCCATATACATCATAAGATCTTTAGTAGAAAGAGCCATAGAGGTGAAAACAGATCCATACCTATGTTTCATAGATTAAACCAAGGCATTTGACAAAGTAAAGCACCAAGTAATAATCACAATTTTAGAAAGCATAAACGAAGACAGAAAAGATCTAAGAATAATAAAGAACATGTACCGGCAACAAACAGTGGCAAGAACTGGAAATCAAGTGGGAATGTTAGGCAAGGTTGTGTGCTGTCACCAGATTTGTTTAATATTTATAGTGAGATTATTTTAAGATCTATAGGGGGCATGCCTGGAATAATAATTGGAGGTCATAATATAATAATCAAAGATATGCTGATGATACAGTCTTAATCGCTAAGCGTGAAAATGAGTTAAAATATATGCTATACATTATAGTGAAAGAAAGGAAAAATAAAAGACTCGGCCTCAGTAAGAAAAAAAGACAGAAGTAATGGTAGCAACAAAGATAAAGACAAGTGGAACAATGTTAAAAGAGGTAAATGAATTAAAATAACTGGGAACATTGCTAAGCTAAGGTGCACAACAGAGGTGAGATGCAGAATGGTTCAGGCAAAAGTACTTTCCAAAAAAATATGAGGAAGAAACTATGCAATCCATTTTTGACAATAGAAACAAGAAAAATGGTTCTTAAATGTTATGTAGAGCCAGTCTTAACACAAGGATGTGAATCATGGACAAAACATATAAGATAATCACTGGAGGCTGTAGAAATGTAGTTTTACAGAAGAATGTTGAGAATACCATGGACAGCTATGAAGAGTAATGAAAACGTTCTGAAAGAGGCCAAAGCAAAGAGAGAAGTAATTTCCAATATTAGGAAGAAAATCAATTTTTAGCCATTTTTAGAAGGGTAAGTTAACAGCTGAAATCCTCGAGGCAATAGATAGCCATAATTTAATACATCTTCAGAAAATGTTCAACATCATTTGGAAAGCAGAGAAGACGCCTCATAAATGGAAAAAAAAGAATCCAAAAAAGTTCAATCTTAGAGATTGTAACAACTGGAGAGACGTGACACTTTTGTCAGTTGCCTCAAAGTTATTCTGCAAAATCATCCTAAATAGAATAAAGGATTCAATAGGTACAGTAATGCGTGAAGAACAGGCAGGGTTTAGAAAAATTGAGAAGCTGCCTTGACCACATTTTTACTCTACAACTTATATTGGAGAAACACATTGAAAAGCAAAAACCTTTTGTACTTAACTTCATCGACTTCAGAAAAGCATTTGACAGTATTCATCGAGATTCTTTGTGGAAAATTCTGAAGCAATATAAAGTAAGTAAAGTACCCCATCACGCCAAGTGGCGTATAGGGAAATATGGTGTTAGTGACCCTATATTTTACAGACCTTCAGCACATGATTTTTGGGGTAATGTGGTCAGTATTACGCCCGTGCTGCTTTAATTTCCCAGAAAAAAATCCGGTACCCATTTAAGGCTGGGTGAACCCGGAAGCTGTCGGTTGAGATCGAACCCTACCCCTTGTCCGTGGTAGTCCAGTTCACTAACCACTGAGCTATCTTGGCTCCCTGAAGCAATATGGCTTACCATAAAAAATAATACATATTATTAAAAACATGTATGATGGTTACACATGTGCAGTTCGAGCAGAGGAAGGACTGAGCGAATGTTTCCCAATAGAAATTGGGGTTAAACAAGGATGTATTTTATCGCCCTTGTTGTTTGGAGTTGTTATGGACTTCATAATGAAGAAATGCTGCACTGGTAATAAAGGCATCGAATGGATACATGGAGCCATTTGGAGGACCTCGACTTTGCTGATGACATAGTTCTCATCAGCAGTCAGATAAAAATGATGCAGGAAAACACAAATGAACTATCATCAATAGCCAGCAAAATTGGGCTTGAGATCAATCATGAAAAGACTAATGTCATGAAAAGCTTAATTTCAACAGACGACAAAATATACATGGAAAACAAACCAGTGGAAGAGATCGATCACTTTATCTATCTTGGAAGTCACATTGATCGAGAAGGGGATACAAGCAAAGAAATTAGAATCAGAATAGCTAAAGCAGCAATGTCTTTCAGAAGCCTTGAAAAGTTGTGGAAATCAAAACTCATCAGCACAAACACAAAACTTAGACTATTCAAATCAAATGTACTATCAACCCTTACATTTGCGTGTGAAAGCTGGAAAACAACAAGAGACATAGAAACAAAGTTGAACGCATTCGAAAGTAAATGTCTAAGGAAAATACTTGTTATTGCCTGGAACGAATTCAAAACAAACGAGGAAATTAGAGAAATCGCCAATCAACAACTAATATCTTCAGTAATCAAGAAAAGACGATGGTCATATGTTGGACATGTGATGAGAAGAGATAATATCCAAATAGCAAAGCAAGCCCCCATGTGGGAAACAACAGGTAAGAGGAAGACCCAGAGAGACACAGAAAAGAACATTGATGAGAGAGGCAAGAGCAGCAGGAATTGGCTCCGCCAATGAGATAGAGATGCTTACATAGAACAGAGACAAATTGTGAGATTTGATAAAATATCTTTAAAAGAATTGAAAACTGCTAGAATAAAAATTCAGATAAGAGGAGTATCTTGGTCTACGCCCTATGGACTGGCTACGGCTCGAAAGAAAATAGAATGAGAAGGAAATAGCTGGAATATATTGTGACAACTGGGAAAAATTGAGGTACGAAGAGATAGAGGGAAGGAAAGAGATAGAACATGTGAGTTTACTTGTGTACTTTCTCTTTGGCAGATTTAACAAACAATGGACGATCGTTCTGAGTTAGCCAATCAAAAGAGACACAATCAAGGTTAGTATTGCCGCAATCACTTCATCTAATTTTGGTTGCTCGACTTATTCATGAGCAAACCTAATGACTATTTAGTTATAGTTTAATCACATTAATTTGAATTTATTTGTTAATAATATAGTTCATCACCATTGAGTGCCGTCTCCGCAACGAAGGTTGGCTACCATGGAGCGCCATTTTGCTCTATCTCTTGCTTTGATGGTGCAGGTTGTCATCGGTTGATTTGTCCATCTTTTGATGTTACTCGTCCATGTTAATCTTGGTCTGCCTCTGCCTCTTTTACCTTGTATTTTCCCCTCCAGGATCACTTTCAGTAGGCTGTTGTGTCTTTTAACATGGCCTAAGAATCGCATTTGTCTTGTTCTAATTGTGTTTAGTAGTTCTCTTTTCATTTTTAGTTGTTTTAAGACTTCGTCGTTTGTTTTCTTTTCCTTCCATCCAATTCTACCTATTCTTCTATATATCCACATTTCAAAGGCTTCAATTCTCTGTTCTGTTTTCTTGTCTAATGTCCATGTTTCAGCACTATATAGGAATATTGAGAAGATGTAACATTTTGCTATTCTTAGTTTTAGCTCTGGTGTTATTTGTTTTGATGTTAGTATGTCCTTCATGACATTAAAATTACTTTTTGCCATTCCTATTCTTTTGTTTATTTCAGTTGTACATTTTCCATCACTGGTTATAGTATGTCCAAGGTAGTTGTAGTTCTGAACTGTCTCCAGGACTATTCCTTTAATTTTGATTTCCACTTGTGGGTTTTGAGTATTTTCTTTGTTTATGATCATAGTTTTAGTCTTTTTGATATTCATAAAAAAAAAAAAAGTAAAGTGTCCCCGTCAAGCCAAGTGCCGTATAGGGTATATGATGTTAGTGGCCATAAGTTTTACAAATCTTCGGCACATGATTTTTGGGGTAATGTGGTCAGTATTACGCCCGTGCCACTTTACTTTCCCAGAAAAAAAAATCTATTCCTTCAATTTTGATATCCACTTGTGGGTTTTGAGTATTTTCTTTGTTTATGATCATAGTTTTAGTCTTTTTGATATTCATATCTAGTCCATATTTTTTGCTTGTCGTGTTTATTTCATTAAGTAATTGTTGTAGATCTTTAGGATTTTCTGCTAGTAGTACAGTATCGTCAGCATATCTTAGGTTATTGATTATCTTTCCATTAATTTGTAGGCCTGGCATCTCTATGATGTTTTTAAACATTTGCTCAGTAATAATATAGTTACTGGTCAGTTATTGTAAACATACTAAGGGAGTGTACTCTAATATTTATGCTGGTAGAGTCATTGTCAAGTAAGAGTTGCTTACAATTTCTGTGTGTTTTTTCTTTCTAAACTATTGCCTTGTTTTGAGCTGAGTGATTTCTTGGTATTTCAGTGTATTTTATATTTGTTATTTATTATGGATGTCAAAGTTGAAGGAATAGAACTAGAGACTGTTGAAAGATACAACTACCTTGGACATGCTATAACCAGTGATGGAAAATGTAAAAATATGCCATGAATATTATACTAACATCAAAACAAATAACAGCAGGGCTAAAACTAAGAAATCCAAAATGTTATATCCTCTCAACATTCCTATATGGTGCAGAAACATGGACATTAGACAAGAAAACGGAACAGAAAATTGAAGCCTTCAAAATGTGGATTTATAGAAGAATAGGAAGAATAGGATGGAAAGAAAAAAAAAATGATGAAATCTTAAAACTACTAAAAATGAAAAGAGACCAGGGCATTGGTCTGGTTAGAGTAAAAGAAAAGTGGAGGCAGGCTCTATATGTAGGCAATGAGTAGAGTCATTGCAGAGGTCAAAAACATGTAGGGTCACTTTTGTTCCAGGATATGCGGGAGCACATGGAAATGAAAGAGTGAACAGGTTGGCTAGCTGCACTGTCGTTGAGGACGGTCAACCAATGGATTGAGCGGACGTCATTAATGCCCTCTGTGGGAAGGACATAGGACTTCGACAACAATGAGTCCACTTCACTCTTTTGGGTGAAAGAGATGGGGTTTAAGATGGGCACAGTCAGAAACGAGAAACTTAGTGGTCATGTAAGAAGATTTATCAATCAAAACATAGAGTCATCAGTCACTGGGACTTGCTGAGGAGGGGATCTGAGCACCTATGGACATGTTCGGAGTACAATGATCTTGACCCGCAAATAAACTGCATTTTTTCTTTTTCACCCTGAAATTTGTTTTTGTAACAGACCATGTGAAGTATTGTAATAGAAAAGGAAACAGTCCCATCATGCCACATCATGTCACAATTATGATGCAGAAATCCAAGCAATAAAGTTGGCAATAGAAAAACTGCTGAACAGTAATCTTAGCCCACAGCCTGTAGTGTTTTTGACAGATGCAAGATCAGTACTCCAGGCGCTACAATCCAGAAAATTACCACATCTGCAGACCTTATTGGCTGAATTTTGCAAGCACCACAGGGTTGCCCTGCAGTGGATCCCATCTCACTGTGGAATACCAGGAAATAAGAAAGCAGATCAGTTGGCAAAGGAAGGTTCAACAGGAACACAACTAGATACACCGGTTACATTCCATCATAAGAAACAGATAATCAAATCAATCAGAGGACCACAAGCCCCAAATCAGGATGCCTTTCATAATATGAATAGATATGAACAAATGATCAGTATCCGCATCAGAACAGGACACAATCGACTCCATAGTCACATGTATACAAAATTCAAGATCGGAACCTCAACCACTTGTACTTGTGGACAGGCGCCCCAGACTGCTGAACACATACTTCAAGACTGTACTGAATATAGTAGACTGAGGAAAATCCATTGGTCCATAGATACAACACTACAGACAAAACTATATAGGCCACTGCAAGAATTACAAAAGACAGTAAAATTTGTACAGGAAACGACATTGCAAATATAGACAATACTTCAGGTAAATGAAAGATAGATAGATGCCACATCATGTATAGGAGAGAATATGTTTCATTGCAGTAGGGACATCCCAACATTCTTTCCACCATCTATCTCAGCATTTCTTGAAACATACATAGACTGTACCAGTAGGGTGTTGATTGTTGATACATCTGTTATTCTCACTAATCACTCCGGATCAACTGGATCCATTTTTCACTTTAGACTCTGCTGCCTCACAATGTATACACCCTTGTCCCACCCATCATCCTCCTCTTCTCTTAAGGAATGAAAAACAAACTTGGCGATGTCCTCTGTCCAGAATTAGGCCATAATCTGTGTTAAAGCTGTCGGTGAGTTTATTGGCTATTTCATGTATAGAAGGGGATATGGTCTTAGTGCCTATATTTATTTTACCATCTGGATATTTTATGATAATTTGGTCAATATAAACCTTGTGCTGGTTTTCTTTCCCACAATAATATAATGCCCAATCCCAGAATAATCTTTGTTTCCACAATAATCTGGTGCCCATTCCCAGAATAATCTTTGTTTCCACAATAATCTGGTGCCCATTCCCAGAATAATCTGAAGCCCATTCCCAGAATAATCTGAAGCCCATTCTCAGAATAATCTGAAGCCCATTCCCAGAATAATCTGAAGCCCATTCCCAGAATAATCTTTGTTTCCACAATAATCTGAAGCCCATTCCCAGAATAATCTGGTGCCCATTCCCAGAATAATCTTTGTTTCCACAATAATCTGAAGCCCATTCCCAGAATAATCTGAAGCCCATTCCCAGAATAATCTTTGTTTCCACAATAATCTGAAGCCCATTCCCAGAATAATCTGAAGCCCATTCCCAGAATAATCTTTGTTTCCACAATAATCTGAAGCCCATTCCCAGAATAATCTGAAGCCCATTCCCAGAATAATCTGGTGCCCATTCCCAGAATAATCTGGTGCCCATTCCCAGAATAATCTTTGTTTCCACAATAATCTGAAGCCCATTCCCAGAATAATCTGAAGCCCATTCCCAGAATAATCCCCTGATACCCATTTATGGCTGCAAGCCCAACCTCAGCAGTTAAGTTCACAACCTACTGCTCCTGGAATATTGTATGGTTGTGGCAAAAGTCCTTCACCTTGCACATTCTATGGCCATTGCTTGTAGGTTATTCTGGACTCATCCACACTTTACATTTCTATCTTTCTTAAGTTGTCCTTGTTCTGTCTTTCTTAAGTTGTCCTTGTTCTGTCTTTCTTAAGTTGTCCTTGTTCTGTCTTTCTTAAGTTGTCCTTGTTCTGTCTTTCTTAAGTTGTCCTTGTTCTGTCTTTCTTAAGTTGTCCTTGTTCTGTCTTTCTTAAGTTGTCCTTGTTCTGTCTTTCTTAAGTTGTCCTTGTTCTGTCTTTCTTAAGTTGTCCTTGTTCTGTCTTTCTTAAGTTGTCCTTGTTCTGTCTTCTCTATCTTTCTTAAGTTGTCCTTGTTCTGTCTTCTCTATCCTTCTTAAGTTGCCCTTTCTGTCTTCTCTATCTTTCTTAAGTTGTCTTTGTTCTGTCTTCTCTATCTTTCTTAAGTTGTCCTTGTTCTGTCTTTCTTAAGTTGTCCTTGTTCTGTCTTTCTTAAGTTGTCCTTGTTCTGTCTTTCTTAAGTTGTCCTTGTTCTGTCTTTCTTAAATTGTCCTTGTTCTGTCTTTCTTAAGTTGTCCTTGTTCTGTCTTTCTTAAGTTGTCCTTGTTTTGTCTTTCTTAAGTTGTCCTTGTTCTGTCATCTGTCTTTCACAAGTTGTCTATGTTCTGCCTTACCTTCCCTTCAGAAAAGATCAATTGCCTGGCCTGTCCAACTCCACTATTTGCAAGACTGCGGCTCTACATTAACTTCTTTTGTCTGTGTTCTATCTTACCTTCCCCTCAGAAAAGATCAAATAACACACTTGTGTATGGTTCAGAAATGTGGACAATGAATAGATTTTGTATCTGAACTATACTCTGAGATCGGAGGTGCAGTCTTAAGGTCTTTGATTGAGTTTTATTTTTTAATTTGTGTTGAGGGAGAAGAGATATGGCCTTGAGTAAAAAGAAACATTATTCAAAAATAGGAAATGATGGAGAGGTCTTGTCTGTGGCCAGTGCTCCCTAGAAGAGGTCTGAAGGACTTTGATTGATTGACTGAAGGGCGAAGAGGACAATTCACTCCAGTGGAATGTAAACAGTTTCGGTACAAACAACTGCTGCTCTACATGTGGGTCCAATAAAAGCAAAAACTGGAAAACCTGTCCCAAACAAATATATGCACTGCATTGCAAAGTGACAAACACTGAACAGCACATTTAATAGTAAACAAATTTTTAACTTTACAGTTACATTTTTTTTTAATGAAACTACTATTTGTAAAAAAAAAAAAAAAATTAAAGTACCCCTGTCACGCCAAGTGACGTATAGGGAAATATGGTGTTAGTGACCCTATATTTTACAGACCTTCAGCAAATGATTTTTGGGGTAATGTGGTCGGTATTACGCCCATGCTGCTTCTACTTTCCAAGAAAAAAGTCCGGTACCCATTTACGGCTGGGTGAACCCGGAAGCCGTCGGTTCGGATCGAACCCTACCCCTTGTCCTTTGTAATCCAGTTCACTAACCACTAAGCTATCGCGGCTCCCTAACTACTATTTGTAATTTTAATAATTTCATCTTATCTTCTTTAGTTATTATCAACTTTTTAAAAAATAATTTCTTTTCTACAGGAAATCATGAATGTGAGGTCTTAGAAGATGGAGCTGAAGGAGTTGATAAGTGGGAAAAGTGTACCAAAAATGCTGGACATCTTCAGTTTATCCCAGCGCAGCTTTTCTCACTGGAGCATCTTCCAATAGAATACCAAAACAAACAGCTTTTTGAGTATATCCGGTTCTTATCCAAGCTTACTGTGAGAATTATCGTTGATTATGCCAGCAATGAACGTCCATGTGGTTATCCTTTCTCTAATTCCAGTGAGAAAATCAAACATTATGGAAGTGGGTGTGTGAGGCATGCTGGGAAACATTATGAGCGTAAAGTATACAACAAAATATGTCCGTGCAAGGTTTGTGCTGGTTCTGACAAGCCACACCATGTATGGTGGGATTGCACTGTGATCACAGCAAAGCATGTGGTGTTTAATGATGAGGAGGCATGGAATACGGTCATGGAGGTGTTTTACGATGACGATGATCAGAAGGAAAATACAAACTGCTGTACGGAATCAGGGTTATTGATGATGACCTGGATGGAGATCGGTGTGAGGTCCAGTGTGTGACGCATGATAAAGAGGTAGCAGATCGACTTAGATATGCTGTAGATGTGAGCTTAAATATTCATAGAGCCTTCAGCAAAGGATGTTACCCAGAATTTGGTAAAGAGAAAGCTAATCTTTGCGTTGTGGTGTCTCACCCTCATGCCTGCAGCAAGCACATCACAATTGGGTACTGGAAACGTTGTCAGACACATTATGAACATTCCTCTCATATGTGGTATGAATCATATTTATCATACACATATGACACACCAACTTGTCCAGGATCTAGCGGAGGACCTGTACTAATTCTTGGCTTGTGGAATCCTCAGTGGTCAAACATACTACCAGCTTATTATTTCTCTCACACACATAGATGGTTTCTAGCAGAAGATAAAGTAAATCAAAGTAGTGTTTGGCTGGTCACTGCTCAGTAATCCTGATCTTGATCTCTTCCTGTACCGGTGATGTCACACAGGGCTCTTAGTGTTTTTAGCCTTCCATCTCTATTAGTGTTGAGATGGTCAACCTTATCCCATGAGTCATTGCCTGTAATCTTTGCTTCTCTGAACAATATTCTACAGGGGAGGTCAAAAAGTAATGCACACCAATTTTTTTTCTCGGCTAATAATAAAGATAGGAATATTAAATTTTGCACACTTGGAATATGACATGTTCCAATTATGTGCACCAAATTGCACAGCATTCTGAAAAAATATTACGCAATCTATGAACCGTTAAAATGGAGCTTGTCAACAATGTCCGTTACAAACAGCGAATTGTCATAGAATTTCTGGTTGCGGAAAAAGAAACTGTGGCAAACATTCATAAACGACTGTGTGCAGTGTACAAATGTTCTGCAGTCGATAGGAGCACAGTTAGTCGCTGGGTTCAGAGAAATAAAGCTGCAGAAAGTGTACGAGTGGAGCTGCATGATTTACCGCGTTCTGGACGTGTTGCCTCGGCTACCAGCACAGACATGTTAAACCGGGCTGATGCCATTATTCGTAAGGATAGGCGTATCACTAGTCAGCAATTGGCATTGCAGCTTACAGTCAGCAAGGGAAGTGCAATCGCAATTTTTAAAACTCTCGGATATTGATTTGCGCTCGATGGGTTCCTCGGTGCCTAACAAATGATCACAGAGTTCAAAGGAAAACATTCTGTTCTGAATTGTTGGAGCGTTTCGGTGTTGAAGGAGAAATGTTTTTGTCAAAAATTGTTACCGGTGACGAAACGTGGGCACATTATTATGAGCCTGAAACAAAAATGCAGTCAATGGAATGGCATCATCCGCAGTCACCAAAAAGAAAAAAATTCAAAACATCTCCATCAGCCGGAAAGGTGATGATCACTGTCTTCTGGAACATTGATGGTGTGATTCTTGTTGATGTAATGACAAGAGGTGAGACAATCAACTCGACAGCTTACATCAATACACTGACAAAACTAAAAAATCGGTTCCACAGAGTTCGGCCTAATAAGCCATCTGCAGATTTGTTGCTTCAACATGACAATGCACGCCCTCACACAAGTCTGGTAACACGGGAAGCAATCAACAAATTTGGTTGGACTGTACTGCCCCATCCTCCTTACAGCCCTGATCTGGCTCCCTCAGATTTCCATCTGTTTGGACCACTCAAAAAATTCCTGCGTGGGACACACTTTGACAATGATGAGGATGTGATCCGTGCAGTTGAAAAATGGCTACGCGAGCAGGACAAAACTTGGTACAAACGAGGCATTCATGACCTAGTTTCGCGTTGGCGTAAGGCAATACGCTTGGACGGAGATTATGTTGAAAAATAGGTAGTGTAAAGGGGATGTTCAGCTACAATCTGTGAAAATTTCACACATTTTGCCTGAATAGTTTCCGAGAAAAAAATTGGTGTGCATTACTTTTTGACCTCCCTATGTATCTAGATCTTTTTTCTTTTTCTGTGTCCTGATGTTTCCTATGTTGTTGTTGTTGTTGTTGTTGTTGTTGTTGTTGTTGTTACGGATCCAGCAACCTTTGAGCTGATGCCCTTCGGCCGAATGCCATGTAGTAGTATCTGCAGGTATTTCTAAGTTCTGCTGTGGTTCCGTACAGTGTTCCATTTGGAGGGTCTTTGAGGAAATAGTATTGTTTCCCATATAAGAGCCTATTGAAATTCTACGGGGCATCCTACGGCCCACCAACCAGAACAGGCTCGTCAAGATATTTTTATTGGCACTTGTGCTTATTTTAAAAATTACTATACACTCCATTCCCTAAGATTTGTACATTACAATCGCTTGTGAATGCAAATTAGGTCATTTATATAATGGCTTCGTTAGGTGATGGTATCTGGCCCTTTGTGTCTTCATATCTGGCATTCAGAAAATAGAAGGATACCGACCACTGTTCTAGACTCTTGTCTCCAATGATCCTTGTTATTAACTGTCAGACCTTGCACAGAACCCGCATTGTATCTCACCATACAGTTCTGTTCTGGATGAGTTACGCAATCTCAGTGAGAGAGTTGGTGCCTGCTGTTGTTACCCCTCGCTTCCATGTTTTTTTGGTGTTTCTCTAGGTCTGCCTCTTGTTTGTTTACCTTCTGGTTCCCATTTGAAGGCCTGCTTTGAGATTCTCTTGTTGTCTCTTCTCATCACATGGTCAACAAATAATCACCTTCTTCTCTTGATTATAGATTATATTTTTTTTATGACCTGTCATTTCTCTTATTTCTGCACTTGTCCATCGTTTGCAAAGTTTTTCCTCAGACATTTATTTTCAAAAGCATCCAGTTTATTTTCTATTTCTTTAGTTGTTTTCCAGCTCTGTGTGAACAGCTTATGAGAAACTGTTGTACATCACTCAGTCCTGACTCTGTGTGACCAGCACATGAGAAACTGTCATACATCACTCAGTCCTGACTGTGTGACCAGCATATGAGAAACTGTCATACATCACTCAGTCCTGACTGTGTGACCAGCATATGAGAAACTGTCATACAGATCTTTGATGGTACTAATAACTTTTGGTGGTATTCCATATTGTCTGAGTATGTTCCACAATGAGTCTCCATGTTTGCTGTCAAAAGTCTTTTTAAAATCAATGAAATTTAGAAGTGGTTTCTGTTTTACTATATTTTCTTCTGGTATATTTCTTAAGGTGAAAATATGGTCAAGGCAGCTTCTTCATCTCCTAAATTTTACTTGTTATTCACGTATAACAGTATCTACCTCATCTTTGATTCTGTTCATGATGATCTTGCTTATGGTTATCATGTTTTTATTCTG
This sequence comes from Megaustenia siamemsis, assembly GCA_032433765.1. Lineage (NCBI taxonomy): Eukaryota > Metazoa > Mollusca > Gastropoda > Stylommatophora > Ariophantidae > Megaustenia > Megaustenia siamemsis. Next base: position 16,947,978 of record JAVIAB010000041.1, read on the forward strand.
ATTTTAGTTTCATGTTTGTGAAGTAGCAAAGTATTCATGAATTGTGCTGGTCATTACTTGTTGTAACAGAAATTGTTTTGTTAAGAGTTTGTATAGGTTTACAATCCATTCATTAATAATCATCATCATCAAGTACCGGGCCTACTGGCGTAGGTGATCATGTCTCTCCACAACTTTCAATCTCGACAGTTCTTTATCATTTCTGTTGTTGACCTTCTGCCAAGCCATTCTCTTAAGCTGTCTGGTATTTTCTCTCTTTGCTTCCCTCTATCTCTTCGCCCCTCAATTTTTCCAGTTGTTACAATATATTCCAGTTCTTCTCTTCTCATTACATGGCTAAAAAATGATGATTGTTTCTTCCTAATATTGGAAATTAGCTCTCTTTCTACTTTGACCTCTTTCAGAACATTTTCATTACTTTTCTTAGCTGTCCATGGTATTCTCAACATTCTTCTGTAGAACCACATTTCTACAGCCTCCACATTAATAATAAGTAACCATATATCTTCTTCTTCTTTCTTTCAGCTCCCTGTGGAGCATAGGTCTTCAACAAACACTTTCCAAGCCGTTCTGTCTCCTGTCATTCTTTTAAGACCATTCCATGTCTTCCCCATCATTTTCATCTCTGCTTTTATCTGTCTTCTCCAAGAATTCTTTGGTCTTCCTCTTTGTCTTTTCCCTTGGGGATTCCAAAAAAAGGGCCTGTTTTGTAATACTCTCAGTTGGCTTAAACGCTGGGGAAAAGAGAATGCCAGAATAAGGCATGGATGACAGCTGAGACCCTGGATAACATTAAAGAATAACCACAATTGTTGAATTAGAATTAAACTTAAAGGAGAAAAAGATAACCAGCATTGCTGTTTGTTAGTAAGGTTTTTTTTTTGTTAGATTTGTTCCTTTCCTAGTTTCATAAGTGCAGTATGTGTTTATACATAAAATATAGGAAAATACTTGGTGTAGCGTGGAACGAATTCAAAATAAACGAGGAAATAAAAGAAATCGCCAATCATCTACTATCTTCAGTAATCAAGAAAAGACGATGGTCATATGTTGGACTTGTGATGAGAAGAGATAATAACTGAATAGCAAAGCAAGCCCTCATGTGGGAAACAACAGGCAAGAGAAAAAGAGGGAGACACTGAGAAGAACATTGATGAGAGAGGCAAAGACAGCAGGAATCGGCTCCCTCAATAAGATAGAGCTGCTTGCACAGAACAGAGATAAATGGCGAGATTTGATAAAAGATCTTTACAAGGCTTGAAAACTGCTAGAATAAAAATTTAGATAAGAGATGGAGTAGCTGGGTCTACGGTCTATGGGCCGGTTACTGCTTAGTTAGTATGTGTTTGGTTGTAATATGCTACATTCATAAATACAGTTATCAGAGGTATGATGGCCTGGCGATGTGAAATGGGAGGAGACAGCAGTTCTGGAGTTGTGTAAAGGTAAAGCACAAGACCTGGAGACAGTTCAGAGCTACAACTACCTTGGACATACTGTAACCAGTGATGGAAAATGTGAAATTGATATAAACTGAAGAATAGGTATGGCAAAGTAATTTTAATGTTATGAAGAATATACTAACATCAAAACAAATAACACCAGGTCGAAAACTAAGAATAGCAAAATATTATGTCTTCTCAACATTCCTATATGGTGCAGAAACATGGACATTAGACAAGAAAACAGAACAGAGAATTGAATCCTTTGAAATGTGGATATATAGAAGAATAGGTAGAATTGGATGGAAAGAAAAGAAAACAAACGATGAAGTCTTAAAACAACTAAAAATGAAGAGAGAACTACCTAAACACAATTCAAACAAGACAAATGCGATTTTTGGGCCATGTTAAAAGACACAACATGCTACTAAAAATAATCCTGGAGGGGAAAATGGTGCTCCATGGTAGCCAACCTTTATTGCGGAGATGGCACTCGATGATGATGAAAGTACGAGACTTGAATCGGTGTCTTAACTCGTGAGTTTTCACCCATATGTGTTCGGCCGCCTACTCAGAAGTGTTCAGAGACTTCTGGATAGTGTCACTTCAAGCATCGAAACTCACAATGCGAGGCGGCATTTGTCACCTTCCCAGAGTACTACCCTGGTACCCATTTCTGCCAGTGGCTGGATCAACCACTGGGGTATTTTTTTTTTCCAACCACGACTTCTTCCAGTGGGAATCGAACACTGGTTGACCGAAAGTTGGTAGCCCAGTCGGGAATGTAATATAATACATTCAAAAATTCAATCTGTGTTTGCTTGTAATAGGATACATTAAAAAATTCAATCTGTGTTTGCTTGTAATATAATACATTCATAAATGCAATCTGTGTTTGCTTGTAATATGATACATTCATAAATGCAATCTGTGTTTGCTTGTAATATGATACATTCATAAATGCAATCTGTATTTGCTTGTAATATTTTACATTCATAAATGCAATCTGTGTTTGCTTGTAATATGATACATTCATAAATGCAATCTGTGTTTACTTGTAATATGATACATTCATAAATGCAATGTGTATAATAGTGTACTTGCTTGTAATATGATACATTCATAAATGCAATGTGTATTTGCTTGTAATATGATACATTCATAAATGCAATTTGTGTTTGCTTGTAATATAATACATTCATAAATGCAATCTGTGTTTGCTTGTAATATGATACATTCATAAATGCAATCTGTGTTTGCTTGTAATATGATACATTCATAAATGCAATCTGTGTTTGCTTGTAATATGATACATTCATAAATGCAATCTGTGTTTGCTTGTAATATGATACATTCATAAATGCAATCTGTGTTTGCTTGTAATATGATACATTCATAAATGCAATCTGTGTTTGCTTGTAATATGATACATTCATAAATGCAATCTGTGTTTGCTTGTAATATGATACATTCATAAATGCAATCTGTGTTTGCTTGTAATATGATACATTCATGCTGACTAGAAGAAGTTGTAGCTTAACTCGTTATAGAGTCGCTGGGAAGCCTTGAGGCAAGACTCCTCACCTGGTTTGAGGCCTGCCACTTGCTGAGGAGATTTTTTGTGTGTTTTTAACCCGCAGATTCTTCGTGTCTTTATCCTGCTCCGGTTTCTGGGCAGTGAGATCTGATTTTTCTTAGATACCGGCCAAAAACGTGAGATCTCGTGTGAATATTGTGTTCATTGAAGAAACATCATCAGTTGGGAATCGAAAAGAGTTTTAACAGGAACAAATCTATGTCAAAATGTGATGATCAAATATTAGTACCCCTGAAGTTGGTCTCTTGATAAGAGGTTTCGATTTCCATCATAGGCGGTAGGGGTTTGTTAAAACTCGAATCTATGGGTTTTTTTTCATGGTACAAATAAATAAATATATATGTATATATAATATATGGTCCTTTTCATATTGTCTAACGGTCTAGTGGAGGCTATTGTCTATTTTTTTGTTGAAGTTTTGTTTTTGTCGAACAGCTTCTGTCGTGGCTAATTCTACCAATGTTTGACAAACACACACAGCCACAGAATGAACAAGTCAGGCCCATTGATACACAGGGTTTTCTCATCTTTTTTCGTGAGTCTTTTCTCTAAGTTTTGCCTCAGCACAATCTCAAATGATGTTATACCGTTCCTTATACATGCTCTCCATGATGTGTGATCACTAGCCAAATGTTCCCAGTCATTTTCACATATGGAGAAGTCATTCAGAGATGATTTACAGATATCTCTATATTGTAGTTTAGGTCTGCCGATTTGTCTTTTTCCATGTATTAGTTCACCATATAGTATTTGCAAGGGGATGCGTTTTTCTTCCATTTGCTGGACATGCCCCAGCCATCTTAGTCTTTGACATCTGAGCATCAACATGATTGTCGGGGTCTTAGCACGTTGCAGGACAGTTAAGTTGTTTATTTTATCCTGCCATTTGATGTGCATTATAATAAAAAAAAAATAAACATATATATGTGTAAGATAATGGAAAGATAATCAATAACCTAAGATATGCTGATGATACTGTTCTACTAGCAGAAAATCTTAAAAACCTACAACAATTGCTTAATGTGATAAACGTAACAAGCAAAAAATATGGACAAGATATGAATATCAAAAAGACTAAAACTATGATCATAATCAAAGAAAATTCTCAAGACCTACAATTAAATATGACACTTGAGGGAATACATCTGGAGACAGTTCAGAGCTACAACTACCTGGGACATACTATAACCAATGATGGAAAATGTAAAATTGAAATAAACAAGAGAAAAGGTATGGCAATAGTAATTTTAATGCCATGAAAAATATACTAACAACAAAACAAATATCAGCAGAGCTGAAACTAAGAATGGCAAAATGTTACATCTTTTCAACATTCCTGTATGGTGCAGAAACGTGGACATTAGACAAGAAAATAGAACAGAAAATTGAAGCCTTTGAAATGTGGATTTATAGAAGAATAGATAGAATTGGATAGAAAGAAAAGATAACAAACGATGAAGTTTTAAAACAACTAAAAATGAAGAGAGAACTACTAAATACAATTAAGACAAAACAAATGAAATTTTTGGTGCATGTTAAAAGACACAACAGCCTACTAAAAGTAATATTGGAAGGGAAAATGCAAGGTAGCAGAGGCAGACCAAGACTAACATGGACGAGTAACATCAAAAGATGGACAAGTCAATCAATGACAGCCTGCACCATCAAAGCAAGAAACAGAGTAGAATGGCGATCCAAGGTAGCCAACCTTCGTTGCGGAGAAGGCACTCAATGATGATGATATATATGTATGTATAACTAAATATATATGTATGTATAATAACAACCAAATATAACATAATATATGTAGTATAGGTAAATTAAAGATACCCGTCACGCCAAGTGGCGTATAGCGAATATGGTGTTAGTGACCATACATTTTACAGACCTTCGGCACATGATTTTTGGGGTAATGTGGTCGGTATTACACCCGTGCCGCTTTACTTTCCCAGAAAAAAAAATCTGGTACCCATTAAAGGCTGGGTGAACCTGGAAGCCGTCGGTTGGGATTGAACCCTACCTCTTGTCCTTTGTAGTCCAGCTCACTAACCATTGAGCTATCGCGGATCCCTGGTATTTCAGAGTAGAATGTGCCAAATAGTCTATCATAGGTAGGTTTGGCTCTATTTAGTTTTACACACACATTATTTCTGTCATTGCAGAAGTCAAAAATAGGTAAGATCACTTTTTGTCTATGTCCCAGGACATGCGGAAGTACGGGGAAATGAAAGAGCTTGCAAGTTGGCTAGCTGCGCTATTGTTGAGGACGGTCAACTAATGGATCGGGCAGATATCATCAATGTCCTCCTAGATGTAGGAAGGACACAGGACTTCGACAACCATGAGTCCACGTCACTTTAGTGGGCGTATAAGAAGACTTATCAACCAACACAGAACTGGAGTTGTCAGTCAGTCGTCAGTCACTTTACACAATGAGACTTGCTGAGGAGGGGATCTGAGCACCTATGGGCATGTTCGGAGTGCAGTGATGATGACCCGGAAATAACTCAATAACAGACATTATCATCATCATGTGCCATACCGGTTATCGTAGGCGATCACGTCACTTACACAATCCTCTATCTACAGTGCATCGTATCAGTTCTGTTGTTGACTGTTTTTCATGCCATGACACCATGCTATCCAGTATTTTCTCTTTTTGTCGGCCGCGATATCTCTTTACGTATGTTTTGCCAGTTGTAATTAAGTACTCCAACTTTCCTCTTCTTACGATATGCCCGTAAAATACACATTATACGCTATAGCATATCGATCTCGATAAATGCGTACAGCTTCCACCTTTGATTTCTCAAATTATGGTGTCCTTTAACGAATTCCTGTATTGTTTTAAATATTTTTTTGTTTATTTCTCACACATTTCCCTTCCTTGTGCAAATAAACAGTGACTAGGGGGAATTGAAAAAAATATAGAAAAAAAATGGCATGGTAAAAGATTTACGTGATTAATAGACGACACAAATTTGAAGGACGTTTCGGCTCAATAGGCCTTCAGCAAGAACAAGCTAACAACTGAGACTAGACCTAAAACAACCCTGACTGACCCGGATGTACTTGTTATTGCACAACCCAAGGAAACATCACTCTAGAAGACCATCACCACCACGTTCACGGTCTGACCAGACGTCAGGACTTGTCCAACAGTTTCGTCTTCTCCTCACGGACATAGTTTGATCAGGTTTTGAGATTTAACCTGTCTTCAAGTGATTTATATAATTTCACGGCCAGACTAAGGGTGACTCAATGGAGTATTTGGGCGATGGAGGGACTGACCACAAGCAACACTACTCCCTCATGTAAGAGAACACAAAACTACAATCAATCATCTCTTGACTCAGCACTTATTAATTAATTAATTATAATATATTATTTAATAGGTACTTTTATAAAAAATTCAAAATAGTCTGTTATGATTTAAAACAAGTTAGCTGGATAGCCCTTGATGAAAGCTAAACAATGATACCTTATTTATGGCTGTACGACAATTAAAAAAAAAAGTTATGCATTTTATAATAATAATATTATTAATTATTTAGGTAATTTCCTAGTTTGATCAGATATATTATTTCAGTTTGGAAGAGTGATGTCCCCTAAAATATGTCTGCCAAAATACAGTGGTTCTACGCATTCTTGGCGTTGGGGTCATTACGCTGGCATGTGTAATGACCGCACAATTCCCTTCGATCAGAAGATCATAATTAGGCCGAGTGGCGTCGTTTTTGTCACGCGTTATAATATATTTATAAATATTTAACACTAAAGCTAAACCTAACCCCTGGACCCAACGCCCAATCAACAGATACTCCGAAATGATTACATGCCAGCGTAATGACCCCAACGCCAAGAATGCGTAGAACCACTCTATTTTGGCAGACATATTTTAGGGGACATCACTCTTCCAACTGAAATAATATATCTGATCGAACTAGGAAATTACCATTATTTAAATTATTAGTATAGTATTAGTATTAGTTATAATAATTATATATTTATAACACTCAGAATTTTTTAAGTCACTTTACTAGTCAGACTAGTGACTTTAGTTTAGTCAGTTTGAGTTTAATTGTTATAATTTATAATTACTGTGTTTTGGATGGAGTATGTGTGTATTGATTGAATTATCTAACCCTTTTAAAATTAATATATAATTAAATAATTAATACTAGAGCTTAACTCATCATCATGATCATGTGCCATACCAGTTGGCGTTGGCGTAGTCGACCATGTCCTTCCACAATCTTCTATCTACAGTGCATCGTATCAGTTCTGTTGTTGACTGTTTTCCATGCCATGACACCAAGCTATCCAGTATTTTCTCTCTTTGTTGTCCGCAATCTCTCTTTCCTTTTATTTTGCCAGTTGTATCCAAGTATTCCAACTTTCCTCTTCTCATGATGATGTGCCTGAAAAATGTTGATTGCTTCTTTCTGATGTTTTTTAAGTTTAATATAGCTCCCTTTTTGTGTTGGCCTCTTTGAGAACTTCCTCATTGGTCTTTTTAGCTGTCCAGGGAACTTTCAACATTCTTCTCTGACCATATATTGATGATATTATTTCATTTCTATCTCCGGAACAGTAATCAGACCATAGTTAGGCATAGGGCCTATCATTGATCAATCTGATCATCATGTCATAGGGCATAGCATAGACTCAGATATTCTTTCCCTGTTTCTAAATTTTCTTTCTTAGACTTTCTAGCAGTCTCAATCCTTGCAAAGATCAAATCTCGCCATTTTGATTTGTCTCTGTAACTCAGTAACTGTTCGTTGCAAGCATCTCGATCTCAGTAATTTAGGGAGCCGATTCCTGCTGCTCTTGCCTTTCTGATCAATTTTCTACTCAGTGTTTTTCTGGATGATTGGCCTCTTTTCCTCCTACCTGTTGTTTCCCATATTTGTGCTTGCCTTGCTACTCGGTTATTGATATTATCTCTTCTCATCACATGATGATGATGTCCAATGCCTTTTCTTGATTACTGTTGATCATATTATTTGGTTGATTGGCAATTTCTCTAATTTCCTCGTTTGTTTTGAATTCCTTCCACACTACTGTCGCTACCAAGTATTTTTCTTAGACATTTATTTTCAAATACGTTCAATTTTGTTTCTATGTCTTGTTGTTTTCCAGACTCACAATATATTTCCTTAGTCTTAAATAAAACAAAAAATGAAACAGGAATGGAATTTGTGAATTTATATTTAAAATATTGAATTAATTACTATCACCTTTTTACATTTAAAAAAAAATTAATGTTTAATATTATATTCTTTACAGTAATAGCTTTACTTTATAATACTCTATCATTCATGAAGACTAGAAAAAAGCATTTGACCTTGACCATGTAAACAGAACAATACTGAGATACTTATATTAACAACATACAGAGTAAGCCAACATCTTCAAACCAACCTAATTAAGTCTCTACATCAACAGCAGCAGGCTACACACAGATCACTTTGAAGTTAGATCATGTGTAAGACAGGGATGTTTACTGTCCCACTTATTGTTTATTACCTAATAAAGTGGTAAAGGTTAATATGCATAGTAATGTGAAGCTGCTCTAAAGCTGTTACTATACCACTTTTTACTTTTTAAATATTTTCATGTTTATTACCTACATACATGGACTATACAATGAAAGTGAGCCAACCCATCAGAGACAGAGGAGATCATTGAGCTTCTACTTGCAGATGATCAGGCACTAATACATGAAACAATAGAAGACCTACAAGAACACTTAAACAAACTCAAACAGCACAGGCACAAAATACAACATGAAAATCAACAGCAACAAAACAGAGTATGTATTTCGCAAAAGAGAAACAGAACATTAACATAACTATATAAGGCAGGCAACTAAACCAAGTAGAGGAATTCAAATACCTAGGAAGTTTAGTGACAAATGACAATCCACAGACAGCAGAGATAACTCAAGATGCAACAAAGCTTGTCAAATCATTGGACAGCTATCACCACTATTGTCCAACAAGGAAATTACTCTGGAGGCAAAACAGGCACTGTACAATGCAATCTTCATCCCAACGTTGTGCTACCAATGCTAGTCCTGGACCCTAGATGCAAGAACAATAAGAAAAATAACCTCTACTGAGATGAAATGTGTCAGACGAATGACAGGAAACAGCCTGAGAGACAAGATCAGAAATGAAGAACTGAGGAAAAAGCTAAGAATAGCTCCCGCCATAGAATATATAAAGAAACAACAGATAAAATACTTTGGCCATGTGATAAGGCAGAGTGATCAAAACACAACATAGCGAGCCCTCAATAAACAATGCGAGAATACCAGACCCGAGGGTTCACCATGAAAACGATGGATTAATGGAATACTAGAAACTCTAGGAAACATAACAGCAGCAGAGGCGAACAGAAGAGCAAAAGACCGCAAATTATATCTCACCTCGATGCTGAAAGGCAAATGAGGAAGGAAAGCAGTAGAAGATAGAATTAGGATATTATATATCTCATAAGGGGGCCTCTGTAGCCTAGTTGGGATAACCACCTGACTAGGTTACTGATATTTGAACAACCCATGTTTGATTCTTGCTGCAAGGAATGTGAGTCTCGTACTCGTGGTTGGAAAAACAATACCCCCGTGGTGAACCCAAGTCGCTGGCAGAAATGTGTACCAGGGTAGTACTCTGGGAAGGTGAGGAATGGCACTTCACATCGTGAGTTTCGATGCTTGAAGCGCCACTATCCAGAAGTCTCAGAACATCTACTAGATAGGCGGCCGAGCACATATTGGTGAAAACTTGCATGCTAAGATGCCTATTCAAGTCTCATTCTTTACCTTTACATATATATATCTTATGTATGTATGCACTTTTTTCTTTTAAAAGTTGCAGACTAGTTACGATGGGTATAATTTCAGATGCTGTTGCCGCTGTGGTCTCCAGATTGAACCAAATCCGACCAACATGTGTGTTAACTGCCTTCGATCGGATGTCGATATCACAGAAGACATCCCTAAATCCAGCGCCTTGTCCTTCTGTCGCAGCTGTGAAAGGTAAGTTGTACAAATTGAACAGAAATGATATTTTCTGTTAAGTCATAATTTAAATGTTAACATCTGTTACACAAGATTCAAGCCTCCAAATAAAACAGCCATTCTCTATCAACTCAGGATATCTCAAACTAATGACTGTCAATCTAGGATAGAGTAGAGCTTCTTATTTGATCTGAAGAGTTGTTGTTGTTATGGATCCAGCGACCTTTGAGATGATGCCCTTCGGCCCAATGCCATGTAGTAGTATATGCAGGTATTTTTAAGTTCTGCTGTGGTTCCGTACAGAGTATTCCATTTGGAGGGTCTTTGGGGAAATAGTGTTGTTCTGATGTCAGTGAGCTCAGGACATTGAAACAGGTGATGTTCTACAGTTTCTTGTGGGTGATTACAGAGTGGACATACTGGGGTATGGTTTTGTTGTATTCTATTAATGTGGTTATTCAGCATAACATGTCCTGTTCTCAGTCTGAAGATGGTGGTTTGGTCTCTTCTTGCTAGGTTGTTGATGTTGTCTTGTGGGTGATTACAGAGTGGACATACTGGGGTATGGTTTTGTTGTATTCTATTAATGTGGTTATTCAGCATAACATGTCCTGTTCTCAGTCTGAAGATGGCGGTTTGGTCTCTTCTTGTTAGGTTGTTGATGTTGTCTTGTGGATTTATTCTTGCCATATATTTGAAAAGCTCTCTCCCTGTTTTCCCCTAAGGCCCATCCACTCAACCACTCCTCTCTACTGTTTGAGTTTATGACTTGATCTGAAGAGCGAAGTGTTGGTTAACACTCGTACATTGTGAAGGTGTTCTCAAGGTTTCACTGTTAACCTTGTGGTTGTGTGAATAAAAAAAAAGTATGGGATGTACCATAAGCATAAAAATAATATAGGAGTGGTTCTGCCCATACTTTTCCAGTATAGGAGTGGTTATGTCCACATTTTATCAGTATAGGAATAGTTTATGCCCATATTTTTAGATTATAGGAATGGTTTATGCCCATATTATTCCAGTATAGGAATGGTTTATGCCCATATTTTTCCAGTATAGGAGTGGTTCTGCTCATATTTTTCCAGTATAGGAATGGTTTATGCCCATATTTTTCCAGCATAGGTGTGGTATATGCCCATATTTTTCCAGCATAGGTGTGGTGTATGCCCATATTTTTCCACTATAGGAGTGGTTATGCCCTTATTTTTCCACAACCAGACATGGTTTCAGTGGTCGACTGATATAATTTCCGTTTTCCAAATAAATTCTCCATAACCTATTTCTGACAACAGCAGGCAACCATGACAGAAGGAGACAAAGAAGTCACCAGAACTGAAAGTTGATCCACCTGGCCAGTAAACAGTTGCAATGTCAACCTCATTTTGTATAATCTAGTGTTTTTTTTTTATTTTATTAATATCACTTCAATTAGTTTATTAGCAGAACATCCATGTTGCATTCTTGACAGAATCAATGTGTTGCTGTGTGTGATATCTCAGATAGTGTATGTACATGAGACTCCCCCGCAATACAATATTAAATCTGTATATGTTGTTGTTGACGTAATGCCATGAGGTGTTACGGGCAGGGTGCCCTTTGACTCATTGATGTAAGTAAGTAAAGTACCCCCGTCACGCCTAGTGGCGTATAGGGAAATATGGTGTGAGTGACCCTATATTTTACAGACCTTCAGCATATGATTTTTGGGGTAATGTGGTCAGTATTACGCCCGTGCTGCTTTACTTTCCCAGAAAAAAAAATCCGGTACCCATTTTAAGGCTGGGTGAACCCGGAAGCCGTCGGTTGGGATCGAACCCTACCCCTTGTCCGTGGTAGTCCAGTTTACTAACCACTGAGCTATCGCGGCTCCCACACTCATTGATGTGGTGGGTTTTAATGGCTTTCTTGACATTCCCAGCTCTTACTGGATAAGCTGGAGTTCGTCTATCCCAGATTGTGTTGGGGCACTACTAGTCCAGTCCAGAGGTACTACAATAATGGGTCCTCTATATCAGTAACAGCCACCACTACAGGGAACACGGTGGTCCTAGCTTTTGCTAGCCAGCCTGTTTTGACGCAGACTGTTACCGGAAGAGACTACAAGGAGGTCTCTGCTAGGAGGAACTGCTAGGTCTTGGTCAGCTGATGGTGCGCCGACCCGGCTGTTGTAACCACAGGTCACAGACACTTCTGCTTCCCCTTGATCTTTATATCACTTCCTCTCCTATGGTAGATGTACAATAGAGGTGAGATGGTAGATGTACAATAGAGGTGAGATGGTAGATGTACAATAGAGGTGAGATGGTAGATGTACAATAGAGGTGAGATGGTAGATGTACAATAGAGGTGAGATGGTAGATGTACAATAGAGGTGAGATGGTAGATGTACAATAGAGGTGAGATGGTAGATGTACAATAGAGGTGAGGTGCAGAATGGCTCAAGCAAAAGCAGTTTTCCAAAAAATGAGGAAGATACTGTGCAATCCATTTTTGACAATAGAAACAAGAAAAAAAGAGAGTTCTTAAATGTTATATAGAGCCAGTCTTAACATATGGATGTGAATCATGGACAATAGGAAAGCAGACAAGAAAATCACTAGGAAAGCAGACAAGAAAATCACTGGCGACTGTAGAAATGTGGTTTTACAAAAGAATGTTGAGAATACCATGGACAGCTAAGAAGAGTAATGAAAATGTTCTGAAAGAGGTCAAAGCAAAAAGAGAGCTAATATCCAATATTAGGAAGAAACAATCATCATTCAGATAAAAATGGTTTGACCACGTGACAAAGCAGAAAGATCAAAACACAACACATCAAGCCATCAACAAACGTTGTGAGAACACCAGACCCAAGGGTCGACCACGAAAAAGATGGGTCAATGGAATATTAGAAGCACTAGAAAACATAACAGCAGCAGAGGCAAACAGAAGCGCAAAAGACCGCAAATTATATCTCCCCTCGACTCTGCTGAAAGGCAGATGAGGAAGAAAAGAAGAAGAGGAATGAGAAGGGAACAGCTGAAATATATTGTAACATCTGGAAAAATTGAGGGACAAAGAGATAGAGGGAAGCAAAGAGAAAAGATACCAGACAGCTTAAGAGAATGGCTAGGCAGAAGGTCAACAACAGAAATGATAAATAACTGTCGTGATCAAAAGTTATGGAGAGACATGATTGCCTACACCAGCAGGCATGTTACTTGATGATGATATCACTTCATGTCTCTACTATCTCCAATGACAGTTTTGCTGTTTGACTTTTTTTATATGCTCGATAATTCCTGTTCGCATGTTTACAATCACTATCATTATACTCAAAAGGTATTGTTTGGTGTACGATGGGAATAATCTGACGACTAACTGTATGTTTATATGTTCGGAATTGGAGTCAACAGCGATGGCATAACATCATCAAGTGCTATACATTTAAAAAAAAATATGACGATCATCATTTTCAGGACGGGAACTTCGGGGTATATGGTGGATAGGCGGCAGGAACCATTGAAGGCTATGCATGAAAAGTGTTCCTTGTTGCAGTTTCCTCATATTTCCAGTCCATGGGGGACTGGTTGGTCTTGAGACAAGATGCTGGCCTCGAGACAGAGAGGTTGTAGGTTCAAATCTCGGCTACACTGGTTGGGATTTTTATTTATGATTTCTCTCTGTGGCAACCACCCCTGGTCTCAGCAGCGAGACCCGGCTTGAAACGCCAGTTACTCATCGATGAAATAAAACATGAGTACCTCCGAAGTCGGAGTTATCTGCCAGTGCAGTGAGGGACCCCTGTGCACACGGCTGCCAGGGAAAAATGTATTAACACGCAAAATTCAGTTACTAGTCTCTAGGGACGTCGTCAAAGTTGAAAGTTGGCGAACGCAACAATAACAACAACAAATGGTATCCACCAGTATACAAATCTCTTTTGCGATCATAAAGGAATATCTTAGCACAGAATAGGGATACGTTTAAAAAGGTTCCCTCTGTGTGTGGGGGATATGGTATCATTGACCACAGTTTTCCATGACCAGAACACATTTTTGAGTGATGTGGTCAGTATCACAACATGCAAACATACCGTTTTAATAAAAATGTTTTCCTATCTTTTTTTTGGTCTCCATTCTACCTTTTGCCAGTTTTACTTCAGTGTTGGAGGGACTGGTTGGTCTCGAGGCAAGACGCAGGCCTCAAGACAGAGAGGTTGTTGGTTCAAATGCCGGCTACACCGGTTGGGATTTTTATTTATGATTTCTCTCTGCAGCAACCACTCCTGGTCTCAGCAGCAAGGCCCGGCTTGAAACGTCAAGTACGTATCGACGGAAAAAAACATGAGTACCTCCGATAAAGTAAAAGTTATCTGCCTGTGCGGCGAGAGACCCTTGCGCACACATCTGCCAGGGAAAAATGGATTAACACGCAAAATTCAGTTCCTAGTCTCTAGGGACTTCGTCAGAGGTAAAAACTGGCGGACGAAAAGTAAAATAAAAACTTATAGCAGTACTAGCATCCAATCAGTCTCATACTGGTTCAGTTGACACCTTTGGTTTCAATGTAGACACTAGAATAGCAAAAATCGTCACACATTGTCAACAATTTCCGCCCTATGTGCCGTTTTCAGCTCTAAAGATCAACAGAGTAGATTGCCATTAGTGTCGCTGGTAGAGTTTATAGTGATCATTATATAGACAATAATTCGCTCGAATTTTGCAGTATGTGGTGTATTTGTATGTAAATTAATTTATTGTTTGACTGGTCGTTCAGGTACTTGCAGCCTCCAAACCAGTGGATCAAAGCAGCATTGGAGTCCAGAGAGTTGCTGTCGGTGTGTTTGAAGAAGCTGAAGGGCCTCAATAAGGTATGTTGTGATGTTGTAGCTTCTACAAACAATTTGGTCATTGCAACAATTACTCAGTGATTGAATAAGGTTTCATTATGAAGGTATATCAAATAATGATTTTGATGATAGTTTTAAACACAATTGAATTCTAGTTATGTGTCATTAAGTTTTCCTTCCTTCCTTCCTTGCTATAAGTTCCTCTGGCAGGCTCTAGAAATGGAGAAATGCTGTAATGGTGGCTTTTTTTTTTACAATTACTAACATTAAACTATCAGCATTTTTTGGCCATTTAATGAGAAGAGAACAGCTAGAATATATTGTAACATCTGGGAAAATTGAGGGATGAAGAGATAGAGGGAGGCAAAGAGAAAAGATCAGGCAACAACAGGCCCTTTTTTGGAATCCCCAGGGAAAAAGACAAAGAGGAAGGCCCAAAGAATTCTTGGAGAAGACAGATAGAAGCAGAGATGAAGATGATGGGGAAGACATTGAATGATCTTAAAAGAATGGCCAGAAACAGAACAACTTGGAAAGTGTTTTTTGAGGACCTATGCTCCACAGGGAGCTGGAAGGTAGAAGAAAGAGAAAAGATACCAGACAGCTGAAGAGAATGACTTGGCAGAAGGTCAACAACAGAAATGATAAATAACTGTCGTGATCGAAAGTTGTGGAGAGACATGATCACCTATGCCAGCAGGCCCGGTACTTGATAATGACGATGAGCATTGAACTATGGTAAATACCACCAGTGAATGAAGATGTGCCGCAAAGACGATGATGCTGGATAGGACACACAGTTGAAGCCAACTGAAAGACACACCCGTTTTGGAATCCCCAGGGAAATAAACAAAGGGGAAGACAGTTGGAAACATATGGACTTGTGGAAGATGTAGTTTTTTTGTAATTTTTGAAACCCTGTTTAAATGTCACTGAAATCTCTTCCGTTGCATTGATAAAAAGCTTCTGTACGGAAAGAATTCAGAGTTGGCACCAGTTTTTTTTATCAGTTGTGTCTGTTCTATTTTTTTCTCTGTTTAATCCCTGACTGTTTGTTTCCACAGGTCAAGCTGGTTGATGCTGGGTTTGTCTGGACAGAGCCCCACTCCATGAGAATCAAAGTCAAGCTGACCGTGCAGAAAGAGGTGTGTCATCATCATCTCATGTCATGTTATAGTATATGACTCATGTTTTTTTTTCCGTTCGCCAGCTCTGACGAAGTCCCCAGAGACTAGGAACTGAATTTTCCATGTTAATCCATTTTTCCCTGACATCCATATGCACAAGGGTCCCTCGCCACACACGCAGATAACTCCAACTTTATCGGAGGTATTCAATTTTTTTCCGTCGATGCAGCAAAACAACTAACATGTCACTGGACAAGATACAAAATAATGCATTACGACTCATCAGTTGTGCAATCAGGTCCACTTCAGTTGCAGCCTGCAAAATTCACTGCAATGTGGAACCTTTAGAGTTGAGGAGAAACAAGGCCGCTATGGTGCTCAATGAAAGACTGGAGAAGGACCACCCTAACAGAAAATTACTAGATACATGGACTCCAAAACAAAGAATTAAGCAGAATCAGTGTTACAACATATTTGAAATATACAAGAGAAATTCCATCTACCTGAAAAATGACTATAAACATCAAGAGTCATCAAAGAAATGCCACCAAATATCAGAATTTCCAAAATCCTGAAATAAGTGTAGAGATATGTGACAGAACAGATAAAAGGGCAGACCCAGTATCAGTAACACTAGCAGCAAGGAAAACAATAGATACTTATCCAGAGGATTGGATACATATATATATACACAGATGGTGCAGCCACTAACGCTACTTCAAAAGCTGGATATGGAATATTAATACATTATCCCGATGGAACAGCAGAAGAAATATGTGGACCTTGTGGTGAAGTCTGTAACAATTATGAAGCAGAAATAACAGCTTTTGAAACAGCAATTTATCATTTAAGTATGATTTTCGATACCACACCATTGAAGAAAACAAACACAGTTATATTTATGGATTCCAAATCGGCTCTGCAAGCAGTGGAAAACAACACGAACAAAACAGAACTCACACAGCTTATCATAGACACAGACAAACTCATTGAAACACATAACATAAGATTGGTAATGTAATGGATCCCGGGACACTCAAATATATCAGGAAATGATAAGGCAGATACATTAGCTAAGAGAGGATCCAGACAAACACAGATACATACATCCATCACACTAGACACAGCCAAACAAGTCATAAACTCAAACAGTAGGGAGGAGTGGCTGAATGGATGGGCCTTAGGGAAAACAGGGAGAGAGCTTTTCAAATATATGGCAAGACTAAATCCACAAGACAACATCAACAACCTAACAAGAAGAGACCAAACCACCATCTTCAGACTGAGAACAGGACATGTTATGCTAAATAACCACATTAATAGAATACAACAAAACCATACACCAGTATGTCCACTCTGTAAATCACCCACAAGAAACTGTAGAACATCACCTGTTTCAATCTCCTGAGCTCACCGCCATCAGAACAACACAACTTCCGCAAAGACCCTCCAAATGGAACACACTGTGCGGAACCACAGCAGAACTTAAAAATACCTGCAGATACATGGCATTGGGCCAAAGGGCATCAGCTCAAAGGTCCTGAATCCATAACAAGAATATGATTATAACTAAAATACTACTTTGGGATTAAATCTTTATTTATACATTTTTGTGATTATAATTAAAATACTACTTTGAGATTAAATCTTCATTTATACATTTTTGTGATTATAATTAAAATACTACTTTGAGATTAAATCTTCATTTATACATTTTATGATTATAACTAAAATACTACTTTTGGATTAAATCTTCATTTATACATTTTATTATTATACCTAAAATACTACTTTGGGATTAAATCTTCATTTATACATTTATGATTATAACTGAAATACTACTTTGGGATTAAATCTTCATTTATGCATTTTTGTGATTATAATTAAAATACTTCTTCTTCTACCTTTCAGCTCCCTGTGGAGCATAGATCTTCAACAAACACTTTCCAAGTCATTTTGTTTCTTGCCATTCTTTTAAAATCATTCCATGTCTTCCCCATCTTCTTCATCTCTTTGGTTATGGAAGGCCTCGGTATCACTGCAAACAAATTAAAATCCATAATCGCTCAACCACCTGTGCCAGTGGAATCATCCGAATAACTAACTCATCTCCCAAACAAAGAAAGGTAACTGTAGTCCCCATCATAGCAGTCTCAGCACACGCCAAAAGACATAAGGTGAAACCGCACAGAAAGTGAACACAGCCAACTGTTCCCTGTCATACGATACCATCATTCATAGTAAACAATTGGAATATCGAAACATGATCAAAACGGATGAGACACACAGCTCACGGTGTGCACAGAGCACTTAACTCAGTAGCTCCTGCAACAAGCCGGACTTGGAATATGAGGAAACTGCAACAAGGAACACTTTTCAGACATAGCCTTCAATGGTTCCTGCAACCTTTCCACCATATAACGGAAGTTCACGTCATCCCGAAAATGATGATCGTCATATTGAGAACAAAAAATGTATAGTGCTTGATGATGTTAGGACATCTTTCTTGACTCCAACCGAACATATAAACACACAGTCGTCGAATTATCCCCGTCACACATCAAACAACAGACTCTATGGTTGGCGTACAATGAACGAAACGCGGTGCAAATTCCCCAAAGAGGAAAATCTTTGGTCGACTTGACGGAGCAGTCCACATTAATGCGTTTCAGCATGTAAATAACTTGCGTCAAACAATTCCAACGTTGGCCATTGATCAGCACTCAATGTGACGTAAACCGCATGTCAACACTAGACGGTGAAGGTTGCTTCTACAATACTTGACTTGTCAAAAAGGAACACTGCTGTGTGTACTCGGCGGCGCAGATTTGTCCACTTCGTCGGCGCAGATTTGCTAAGTAGAACATCATTTTGATTTCAACACAGAAAATGGTATCAGAGAGCTGAAATTAATCAAACCCTAGATAATGTTCTGTTTGTGACTTGCAGGTGATAATGTTCTGTTTGTGACTTGCAGGTGATAATGTTCTGTTTCTGACTTGCAGGTGATAATATTCTGTTTGTGACTTGCAGGTGATAATATTCTGTTTGTGACTTGCAGGTGATAATGTTCTATTTGTGACTTGCAGGTGATAATGTTCTATTTGTGACTTGCAGGTGATAATATTCTGTTTGTGACTTGCAGGTGATGAATGGGGCAGTCCTTCAACAAGTGTTTGTGGTGGAGTACACTGTTCAGTCACACATGTGTGACGATTGTCACAGAGTGGAAGCTAAAGACTTTTGGCGTGCCGTAGTACAAATCAGGCAAAAAGTATGTACATTTCTAATTTCTGTTTCATATTTTTTTTTATTAGCCACCATCATATTTTTTTTTTATTAGCCACCATCATATTTTTTTTTACCCCCACACAATTATTGATATTGACAAGTGAGTAAAGTCCTAGTTTAGTCATATAATTAAAGTTTGGAAGAGTAATGTCACCTTGAGTAACATTACACTTTATTCAGACCCTAATTGTAGAGAAAAGAGAGACAATTTGAGGGTAAAGTCACAGACACAAACCTGAAATTTGACCTAGTTTCAGATACCTTGTGTCCTAATGTGATAAACATAACAAGCAAAAAATATGGACTAGACATGAATATCAAAAAGACTAAAACTACGATCATAAACAAAGAAAATTCTCAAGACCTACAAATAAATATCACAGTTGAGGGAATATATCTGGAGACAGTCCCGAGCACAACTACCTTGGACATACTATAACCAATGATGGAAAATGTAAAATTGAAATAAACAAAAGAATAGGTATGGCAAAAAGTAATTTTAATGCAGAATAGGTATGGCAAAAAGTAATTTTAATGCCATGAAAAATATACTAACAACAAAACAAATAACAGCATGGCTGAAACTAAGAATAGCAAAATGTTACATTTTCTCAATATTCTTGTATGATGCAGAAACATGGACATTTAATAAGAAAACAGAACATAAAATTGAAGCCTTTGAAATGTGGATTTATAGAAGAATAGGTAGAATTGGATGGAAAGAAAAGAAAACAAGCAATGAAGTTTTACAACAACTAAAAATAAAAAGAGAACTACTAAATACAATTAAGACAAGACAAATGAAATTTTTGGGGCACGTTAAAAGACACAACAGCCTACTAAAAGTAATATTGGAAGGGAAAATACAAGGTAAAAGAGGTAGAGGCAGACTAAGACTAACATTGATGAGTAACATCAAAAGATGGACAAGTCAATCTATGACAACCTGCACCATCAAAGCAAGAAACAGAGTGGAATGGCGATCCATGGTAGCCAACCTTCGTTGCGGAGACGGCATTCGATGATGATGACTCAGATACCTTCAGCAGACTAATCTGGAAATGATTAAGCAAGCGTGTGAAGCATAGACAGTTCAGCTCCTATGTAATATCTGACCTGGCAAAATGGATACAAAAGGTGAAAGTCAACGTAGACAGTGGGAAAACGATCTCGGTGCCTGTGAAAACAGATCCTAAGAAGGCAATTAAATACTAACTGGAAAAATATCAAGTAAATGAGAAATGAAAACTAAATAGAAAACATGCATCAGTTTTCGGTAGAAAAGAAAAGAACTTGAACTTATACAAGGCGTGGAGGCAAGGCATCTCACAGTAATGAAACAGGAACCTGTCAGCAACACAAAGCTGATAGCTTGTTCCAGGATCAGTGAACCATCCTGACCCTACTCCACCTCTTCACGGTGCCTCCAGAAACAGACTAACCTGTCTAATCTGGCAGAGTGAGTAGGTATCAAATGAGGGATTGCAGCCCAGTACACAAAAATGCAGCGTTGAAATTCAGATGTTTAGGGCTGAAAGGTGCTAATATTACAGCTTTACTGCAAACCACAACACAACGCATGTACACCCACTTCATGTCCTTTAAAGGGCAGATAATGAAGAGTTCGGTTCCTTTAGTCTTCAGGGGAATGAAAACAAGCATACAAGGCATGTATTCTAAATGGTGAAAAACCAAAAGAGACACATATACAACTATCAAAATGGAAAAGTCCACTATGAGTTTACCAACAATGGAAATTAACTGTGCACTGTCCTATCCCAGAGATAGAATCAAGACGCAACAAAGCGTGTCAGATCATTGGATAGTTATCACCACTATTGTCCAACAAGGAAATAACTCTGGCGGCAAAACGAGCACTATACAATACAATCTTCATTCCAGTGTTGTGCAACCAATACCAGACCTGGACCCGAGATGCAAGAACAATAAGACAAATAACCTCTACTGAGATGAAATGTTTTAGACGAATGACAGGAAACAGTCTGAGAGATAAGAACAGAAATGAAGAATTGAGAAAAAAGCTAGGAATAGCCCCCGCCATAGAATATATAAGGAAGTAACAGATAAAATGGTTTAGCCACATGACACGGCAGAAAGATCAAAATACAACACAACGAGCCTTCAGCAAACATTGTGAGAACACCAGACCCAAGGGTCGACCACGAAAAAGATAGATCGAGGGAATATTAGAAGCACTAGGAAAAATAACAGTAGCAGAGGCGAACAGAAGAGCAAAAAACCGCAAATTATATCTCCCCTCGATGCTGAAAGGCAGATGATGAAGGAAAGAAGAAGAACTGTCCTAAATAGTAGAGAACACTGGTTTCTGTCCCTTATGTGAAATATTAGCTACAAATGAATATAACAAATTATTTTAGCACTCATAATATCTTGGTTAAACAGATAAACCAATAATGTTACTTTTAAAAATATTGTCTGGTTCTAGATTGACCACAAGAAGACATTCTTCTACCTGGAGCAGCTTATTCTGAAACACAAGGCTCATCGTAACACAGTCAATATCAAGCCAATGGCAGGTAACTGTCTATCCCTGTTGGTATGGCTGTTTGAAACAAGTTGTTGATATTTGATGTTATTTGTTAGTTTTCTGTGCTTCTTATTCTTTTCTCTTTTCACTGATACCGAAGAGGTTTCATTTTCCTTTGTTGTTACATGTCTCTATCACTGCATCTATCCATCTTCTTCTTGGTCCTTTTCCATGTATTCTTGAGAACGCCCTTGATGGTGATTGGTGAGGATTTATTCTGACCAGGTGGACCAACCATTTAAGTTGTTGTTACTCTATATATCCTTGGCAGGGTTTTATTCCTACCATTTTTCTTATGGTTTCATTTGGTATTCTATCTCTTCTTGTGTTTACTACTTTTCTCAAGCATTGCATCTCACATGTATAGATCTTTCTTAAATATATCCACCTCTGGCCCAACTATGGAAAACTAGACAGAGAAATTAACATGAGAATACAAAAAGCAAATGCTTTATTTGTTAGTATTTGACATTATTTGTTAGTATTTGACATTATTTGCTGAGCTGCAGAAAAGCTCTTAAGATGCGTTGGATAATGAAGAGTAGTGAAGATATGAAAAGACACAAACATTGGCAAGATCTAGTTTATAAACATTGTACTGTGAAAATTAGAATACTATGGCCGTGTCAAAGACATAGTGGATCTGGAAAGAAGAATAAGGGAAGGCATGGTTCCAGGAAAAAGAGATCATGACAGACCAATAAGATGCTTGTTTCTAGATGTCAATGAAACCTTGAACTTGACAACAGAAGTTGGAGATCTGGATAGAGACATATTGTTTCAGTCGAGCTGTGGTGAATGTAACGTTCTGTGAGAGATCTGGCTAGAGACAGAGATTCCACCCAAAATGCTGTGAATGTAACATTCTGTGGGAGATCTGACTAGAGACAGAGGTTCTTTCAGATGGGCTGTGGTGAATGTAACATTCTGTGGGGGATCTGACTAGAGACAGATTCTTTCGAAGATGCTGTGGTGAACACAATGTTCTGTGGGAGATCCTGCTAGAGACAGAAATTCCTCTCAAGATGCTGTGGTGAATGCAATGTTCTGTGGAAGATCTGGCTAGAGATAGATTCTTCCCAAGGGACTGTGATTAGTGCACGTTCTGTAAAGTACAGGCAACTTGGATGTTGATGATTTGCCGAGCACAAAACTCATCATTATACAGTCAGCATGAAGCCTATGGCAGGTAACTCTCTATGCTTTTTTTTATAACTGTCTGATACAAGTCACTTGTTACAATTTTCCATCGTGACTGCTTTTCAATCAAATCCCTTGTAAATTGAGAACATATGTTGTGGGGCCTCATTGTGGCCTTTCAGCCCAGCACATCACGCTCATGTACAACATATTTTAGGTGC
Source organism: Megaustenia siamemsis (assembly GCA_032433765.1). NCBI lineage: Eukaryota > Metazoa > Mollusca > Gastropoda > Stylommatophora > Ariophantidae > Megaustenia > Megaustenia siamemsis. The sequence goes on from JAVIAB010000041.1 coordinate 16,971,223, forward strand.
AGGACTTGCCATCCCATCTTAAGCTAGCTGAGTTGTCCGTGTGCTCTAGCGTTTGGTTTCTCGTGGCAAGGCGCTGTACCAAGGAAAATGGGTTTGATCCTGCTTCGGACCATATATTGTTCTTTGTTTTTATTTCTGTTGTTGATTATGTCATTTTTTTTCCACGTGCTGTAAACATACCTCCTCCTGAAATGATTTGCCTTCCTATTTTAACCCTGAGCCACTTGTCCAGGTTGGTTAATATATTTGAGACCACCTGGTCTGCCCTTTGGTCTCTTTCCATCCCTAAGTTTGCCTTCCTCATTGACCATTGAAAAAATACCAAGTGGACTCATGTGTTGTGAGGTGGTTTACAAGTTGCAATATCTTGTGACCCAGTACATCTGACATCAGCACTGCATTTTTAGCTACCGAGTTGCCTTCCATCTTCAATCTCTTGACCAGATCAGCGCCGCTGCCAAGGATAGGTGCAGTAGGATCTTTATCAGGTTTGATTCAATGGGTTCATGCAAGGGGGAGCTTTTAGTTCCTAGCTTTGACTGCATCCAATCCAGGTGTAGTTGGGCATCTTGCCTGATCTGTGGTACAAATCTACATTTATTGTAATTTAATTGTAAAATATTGGATTTATTATTTGTGAGAAGTGTGCTGTTCATGTTTTCTTTCATATTTCACTCACTGAGTGCTACTGGGTGGTATAGAGGCAACACATTGACCTCTGGACAGTAATGTCCTTGTTTGAATCCTGCCAAGATCTCGTGGTTTTACCTTCTCGTAAACTCTGGGTAGTGAGATCCGATGTCTGTCTCAGCAAACAGGGGAAAAATGGAGGCCCTGTCTGAGAAATCAGCCCACATTAAAGAACCCTTGGTTTTTGGAAACTGATGTGGACACAATTTATAGGAGACATCAACCCCAAAAATGTCACAATTTGACATAAAAAAAAGGGAGATGCCTGAAGCTGGAGAATATCTGTTTAGTGCTGGCTCTAAACATCATGTCATGTGTTTAGGGGCACCATCAAAGATCTTTTAAAAAAAAAAAAAGGTGAAAATAATTTTTAAAATATTTTTTTCACTCTGACGGTGAAGGATAAAGGATCCGATGAAAATGGGGGAAAAGCAGACATCTGTCGATGTGAAAAGTAAGAAAAAGTTATGTTCACTTAAATTTAAGTCCCTTAGACTCCATTAGAGATATAATGCTGGCCTATAAAAACACTCGACAACTACTATCACATTTTTTTCCCCAGATGGCCTTGACTTCTTTTACACAAAACAAGATGATGCTAAAAAGCTGGTGGAGTTTTTATCCGCCTTTGTCCCGTCAAGGTACGTATCTCCTTATTTATTAGCTAGAGGTGTCCTATATGCACAAAACAAGTCCTGGTATGGACTTATCTTGAACAAAATGTTACTGTTGCATTACAAATGTATTTGGTATTTCATGTGGAAAATTAACAGAGTTTTGCATTGCTGTTCAAGTTCCACATTTTTGAAAGGTTGAGAGTGGTTTCAACACTCGGGTGATTGGTTTGGGTTGATTCTGTTAAATGATTTATTTATACATAAAAGAAGAAGCAACGGATAATATTGGTTTGGTCACATGATTAGACAGAAAGATCAAAACACTACTTAACTTTCTTTCAGCAAATGCTACGAGAACACCAGACCCAAGGGCCAACCAAGAAAAAGATGGAATATTGGAAACACTATGTCTGCTTGTGTTCATCGATGACTAAAAGACTATCATAAAAATGCGGCTGGTTTTTTTTTTTTTTAAATTACTAAATTCTGCAAATTTCCACGATATTCTTTTTTTTTTTCATTCTTTCTTTTTTCTTCTCATGGGGGAAAACTCTTTTGAATGTTGACGAGACTTCAAACAAACCTCTTGTCACACGGGATAGGCAATGGACGATGCTAAGAGGAATGGGAACATACTGGCTGGACCGATGGTCGGCGTGTCATTCGACGAAGTAACATCTCCCATAACCATTGCACCATGGGCTTGAATTTATCGCCATCAATCAAACCTAAGCCAGGAAATGTTTCTTCTTTCTTCTTCTTCTTCTTCTTCTACCTTTTTAGCACCCAGTGGAGCATAGGTCTTCAACAAACACTTTCCAAGTCGTTCTGTTTTTTGCCATTCTTTTAATATCATTCCATGTCTTCCCCATCATCTTCATCTCTGCTTCTATCAGTCTTCTCCAAGAATTCCTTGGTCTTCCTCTTTGTCTTTTCCCCTGGGGATTCCAAAAAAGGGCCTGTTGTGTAATACTCTCAGTTGGCTTCCGTAGTGCAGGAAATGTTTGCCGCATCTGAAATCCATGTCTCTTCTTGGGTTAACACCAAACTTTGTAGCAAATGTTCAAAGAAAATATTATTTTTGTAACTACAAATGTAACAATTAGATGTTCATCATTTTTGTGAACTATTCGTTAAAACGTTACTCACTGATAGGTGTCATATTCCAGGGCTAGATACTAATGACAAATAATAAATAAATACTATTGTACTATTGTGGAGGGAAACTTCCGAGGCGATAGATAAGCGAATAAATTTAGGGAAAAGATATGTCTACAACACTTGAAAAAGTTACATATAATTAACTCTTCATGCCTGTGTTATTTTGACCCTGCCAAAAGTGTTTAGCCGTAATTTATTATTCCTTAAAAATACTTCTTGCACTAAATCTTTCATATTTTCACTATAACAAGTCATAGTCATATATATTATCTATCTATCTATCTATCTATCTAATGACCTTTCTAGCTGTAGCCGGCCCATAGGGCATAGACCAAGATACTCCTTCTCTTATCTGAATTTTTGTTCTAGCAATTTTCAATTCTTTTAAAGATATTTTATCAAATATCGCCATTTGTCTCTGTTCTGTGCAAGCAGCTTTACCTCATTGAGGGAGCCGATTCCTGCTGCTCTTGCCTCTCTCATCAATGTTCTTCTCAGTGTCTCTCTCTGTCTTCCTCTTTTCCTCTTACCTGTTGTTTCCCACATGAGGGCTTGCTTTGCAATTTGGTTTTTATCTCTTCTCATCACATGTCCAACCTATGACTCTCGTCTTTTCTTGATTACTGAAGATATTAGTGGTTGATTGGCAATTTCTCTAATTTCCTCGTTTGTTTTGAATTCGTTCCACGCTAACTAAGTATTTTCCATAGACATTTATTTTTTAATGCGTTCAACTTTGTTTCTATATCTCTTGTTGTTTTCCAGCTTTCACACGCATACTTAAGGGTTGATAGTACATTTGATTTGAGTAGTCTGTTTGTGTTTGTGCTGATGAGTTTTGATTTCCACAACTTTTCAAGACTTCTGAAAGACATTCTGTAAGACATATATATATGCGAGACTGTGTGTACAGCTGCAGAAAACAAAGAAAATAAACATAAAATGATATTGAGCAGCTAAGACTAACAGAAAGACAAGACAAAATACATTTCACATACTACACCCCAAGGTAGTTCACAAGTGGTTAAGTGTCCGAGGTCCTCTTTCTCAGGTATGTGACTGGTAAAGAACTGATCTCCCACGACGTTCGCAGCAACAAATACAACTATAAGTACACTTTCTCAGTGGAGATTGTGCCCATCTGTAAAGTAAGTGCTTTCAGTACGATGATTGATTTAAGTATTTTTTAAGCATTTTCATTGCAATGACAATTAATTCAAGTGTTTTCATATTTAGTCAAATGTTTTCAATAGTTATAGTAACCACCGTCAGTCATAGCGCACATTCTCTCTTTCTATGAATCTGTCTGCTTCCTGTTTTGAGTTGGAGCTTTAGAGTGTGTGTTATCTCTTCCCAGGCTGCGGGGTTTATATTCAGAGTTTTCATATCACTTTTACACATGTCTACATATCAAATTTTGGCGCCCCCCCCCCCAAAGTTCTTTTGCCATCTACCAGTTGTCCACAGAATATATATTTTGGTATATGGCCATCTTTTATATGGTACACGTGGCCAAGCTAGCGCAACCTATGTTGTTTGAGCAGCGTGTAGATGTTCAGGAGGTCTGTGCGAGTGAGGACCTCCACGTTTGTCCTTCCTGGTGATGTCAAGAATACGGCGCTGACATTGCATATGGAATGCATTTAGATTTCTCTCCTGCTTTGCATAAGCTGTCCATGATTCACTGCCATACAGAAGGATACTAATGATACAGGCACTGTATACTGAGATCTTTGTTTTAATTGTCAGTTTTCTGTTTTGCCAAACATGCCTAGAAAGACAGACAAAGGTGGTAGCAACTTTACTAATGTGGGTGTCAATTTCTGCATCTAAAGATAGTTTGTCATTGATGGACCCCGAGAAGCTAAACTGTTGCATGACATCAAGTTTGTAGTTGTTGATAAAGAGGACAGGTGTTGCTTCGACGTCCTGACTATGTTAGTTTTTTGCAAACTTATTGTTATACCGAAGTCTCTGCATGCATGCAAAAAATGATGTAGCTTGCTTTGTAGTTCTTCATGACTCTGCGTGACAAGGATGCCATCTTAACTGCCATTTTCAGTGTTTTCAATACACCGGTAATTAATCCAAGTTTTTCCATAATATTTATTTCAGCTATTTTCACCATACAGTTTGTTGTGTTTTGATCTTTCTGCCTTGTCACGTGGCCAAACCATTTTATCTGTTGTTTCCTTATATATTCTATGGAAATATTATATGCGGGGGCTATTCCTAGCTTTTCTCTCAGTTCTTATCTCTCAGATCTTATCTCTCAGAATGGTTCCTGCCATTCGCAGGAAAATAAATAAATGCTGAAACTAAAAATGTCATGTTTTATGTTTGTGGTATCACAAAATGAAACAATGCTCATAAAATATCAATTTTAAGGATACGGAGAATACACTAGGCCTAGGAACTGGACTACAAAAGTTTTTCCTGGTTGACTGTCTCCAGGTTCACCCAACCATAAATGAGTACCAGATTTTAATATAATAAAACAGCTGTGATATATAATATAGTGTAATATATATAAGTAGTAGGAAACTCTTTGTACAGAGCTTTGCATCAGGAGGCAATTTGATCATCAGAAAAAGACCTCCCGTTGAGCAAGTGTTTCAGCCCTTTAGCTTCTTGACATTCTAGGGGAAGTGGGCCCGCCTGGGTCATGACTTCCAGGTGTCGACCTCCTGCTGCATTGCCTCTAAGGCTTATACAGTATGATCGGCACAAGATAACTACACTTAATATAAAGCATGTGGATTTATTCTGATAAGAAATTAATTTCAATAAATTAAATTAAAATTAACATAATTTATTTGCAGGATCATATAGTCTGCCTGCCACAGAAGACAGCCCAGCAGATCGGAAGCATCAGCCCTTTGTGTATTGTCACCCGAGTCACACAGAACATTCATGTTATCGACCCCAACACACTACAAGGTTTGAGCACTTCAAAGTTTATCTTCATTTTGATATTTGCCCACCAACATTTATAAAACTGTTTAATTGTCTCCCCTAAATGTTCTGTATTAGGACGTGCTTAACCCTAGATTACGAGATCATAGGATCATCTATACAGACAGATCTGTAATACGACAAAAGGAGTGCATGGGCATTTACAGCACGCTCGGCAGGCAGAATGGTAAAGAAGACAGTGGTGCTTACGTTATGACCACGAGTAGCATGACGATTGGAGGTAATGGCAGTAACCAGGGCATTCATCTGGTTACAATCACAATCTACACCGATGTCTGTGTACTGAGTGATTTGATGAGCATGATAAGATAAGTGCAGGCAGACTCTGTACCTAGGCAATGGGTAGAGTCATTGCAGAAGTCAAATATATGTAGAGTCACCTTCGTTTACATCACTAGACATGCTGAATGGAGTACGGAGATATGAAAAAGTGGACAGGTTGGCTAGCTGTGAGTCATTGAAGATGGTGAACTAATGCATTGGGTGGACATCATCAATGCCCCAAGTGTGAAAAGCACAGAACTTTGATAACCATGAGTCCACATCACTCCTTCGGATGAAAGAAATGGGTGTTAAGATGGGCACAGCCAGAAACGAGAAACTTAGTGTGTAAGGAAACTTATCAACCAACACAGAACTGGAGTCATCAGTTGCTGGCGACAGCAGGACATGCAGAGGAGGGGATCTGAGCACCTATGAACATGTTTGGAGTGCAATGATGATGACCCACAAATAACTCAATAATAATACAAGACCAATGTTAAAATTACCACCTCAAAATACAAATTCTTGGACAAATATTTCTCTTCTGCACCTTCCTAATTACTACATCCCATCCGGTGACCCTTAAGTCTTGGATTTGTTTTCTTTGAATTAGTCACAAACGTACACACCGTCAAAGCAACTACATCATCATCATCATCAAGTACCAAGCCTGCTGGCGTAGGTGATCATGTCTCTCCACAGCTTTCGATCATGACAGTTATTTATCATTTCTGTTGTTGACCTACTGCCAAGCTATTCTCTTAAGCTGTCTGGTATCTTTTCTCTTTGCGTCCCTCTATCTCTTCATCCCTCAATTTTCCCAGTTGTTACAATATATTCCAGCTGTTCTCTTCTCATTAGATGGCCAAAAAATGATGATTGTTTCTTCCTAATATTGGAAATTAGCTCTTCTTGTTTTGGCCTCTTTCAGAACGTTTTCATTACTCTTCTTAGCTGCCCATGGCATTCTCAACATTCTTCTGTAAAACCACATTTCTACAGCCTCCAGTAATTTTCTTGTCTGTTGTCATATTGTCCATGATTCACATCCATATGTTAAAACAGGTTCTACATAACATTTAAGAACTTTTTTTCTTGTTTCTATTGTCAAAAATGGATGCATAGTATCTTCCTCATTTTTTGGAAAGCTGCCTTTGCCTGAGCCATTCTGCATCTCACCTCTTTTGTACACCTACCATCTGAGGTTAACATTGTTCCCAGATATTTAAATTCATTTACCTGTTTTAATATTGTTCCACTAAAAAAGGCACTATGCTATCATACAAAAGTAGTTGTTATTCCTTTTTTTTTTTATTTCACTAATTTTCAAGAAATTCGTTTTATTCCCTTACGTCAGTGGAAATCTCGACTGTCATCAAGATATCAAACAAACCTTTGAACCACCAAATATAACATTAAATAGTAGTAATTTTTACTACCGTCTCGTATAAATGTGACTCACAGATAGGTAATGTAATCTAGGGTTAAAATTCTAAAAACCCTAAACTTTTTATTTTGCTAAAATATTTCATCTGGAGAGAGCTCTCATCCAGTCCTAAACTTTCTCTGCTAAAATATTTAGTCTGGAGAGAGCCCTTAACCAATCCAAAACTTTTTGTGCTAAATTATTTAGTCTGGAGAGAGAGCCCTCCATCAACTAAACTTTTTTGTGCTAAATTATTTAGTCTGGAGAGAGAGCCCCCCATCAACTAAACTTTTTGTGCTAAATTATCTAGTCTGGAGAGATCCCTTCATCAATTAAACTTTTTGTGCTAAATTATTTAGTCTGGAGAGAGAGCCCTCCATCAACTAAACTTTTTGTGCTAAATTATTTAGTCTGAGGAGAGAGCTATCAACCACCTCTAAACTTGTTCCACTAAAATGTTTGCTCTGGAGAGAGAACCATTAACCAACACTCAACTTTTTGTGCTAAATTATTTAGTCTGTAGAGAGAGCTATCAACCACCTCTAAACTTGTTCCACTAAAATGTTTACTCTGGAGAGAGAACCATTAACCAACACTCAACTTTTTGTGCTAAATTATTTAGTCTGAAGAGAGCACTCATCCAGTTATAAACTTTTCTATGTGGAAATATATGGCCGTGAGTGAGACTCATTGTTTAACAAATTTAACATTTTGCAAATCAAATAAAAATGAAATCAAGATGTGACCGTTATGCGTGGTCGGAATGATCTTGTGTTATTTAAATGTAATTACAGATATTAGTTTTCTTTTTGCGTTCATTTGCGTGCATTCATATCAATGTCATAAGAGGCTACTAAGGAGGTTGATCGATGGCTTGATAAGCTGTCATTGTAAAAAGTATTGTTATGGAAACAGCCATAGATTTTAGAAGCAGTAATCTCTGCAATATGTGCTATTTTGGCACGCAAGGTTTCTGTTTTTGAGATTGTGCTTCTGCCCTATGTGCTGTCTTCAGCTCGAAAGGACAATAGATAGATTCATATCAACATATTAATTTGTGATGCAAGTATATTAATTGTGTCTTGTATAGTGGCTGAGCTGACTGCCAACCAGTACTGGAGACAACCCTTTACAACCCTGGTTTCCCCCAAGCTGCTGACAGAATACATGATTATGGAGGTGGACATTGTTGCAGATAAAGACCACCCTCATCGTCACCGGACATCAAATAAGGTAATGGCTTTATGTAGTAACAGTGGTTGACAGTAATAACATCAGATTGGAGATGCACCACAAAAATAAAAAGCAGAATAACACAGGCCGAAAATGCTTTTCAGAAAATTATAAACGTCTTTTGCAATTGAAAATAGAGACATCCCCGTATAATCCTATGTGTAAGAATCTTCTAAAACATAAGAATATACATGGAAGTCTCTGTTTTCAATTTTCTTTTTATTTCTTCTTCACATTTGAAATTAATTATTATAATATATTTTAAATACATATTTGTGTGTGTTGTATGTTTGTTTCTGCTGAAGGACTATTGAGCTGAAATGTCGTTCTGGTTTGTCTTGTCCTCTTGTTATGTGAAGTCTTAACCATACCTTTTTTTTCCCTCTATATTTAATTTTTGTTTTTTTATTTCTCCTCACAATTAGTTTCACTGCATCTTCGCAATTTTATGCATTTATGTGCATTTTTTTGTCTTGACCATAGCCATGTTTCATTATGTTCCCAAGCTTCCTTCTTTCCTTCCTTCCTTCCTTCCTTCCTTCCTTCCTTCCTTCCTTCCTTCCTTCCTTCCTTCCTTCCTTCCTTCCTTCCTTGCTTCCTCCCTCCCGTCCTTCCTTCCTCCCTCCCTCCTTTCTTCCAGCCATTCATCCAATGACTACTAAGGGAATGAACTCATGATCATCCATCATTAAAAGGGCCTTATGTGGGGGTATATGCGCTGTGTTGTTGTTTTTTGTGCTCTTTGGCCCAAAACATCTGACTTGTTAAACACAGCATTTTTGAGTACTGGGTTGACTTCCATCTCCATCCTTAATCACTTGGTCAGATTAGGCTTGTGTTCATCATCATCAAGTACCGGGCCTGCTAGCGTAGGTGATCATGTCTCTCCACAACTTTCGATCTCGATAGTTATTTATCATTTCTGTTGTTGACCTTCCACCAAGCCATTCTCTTATTTTTTTTCTTTACTTCCCTCTATCTCTTTGTCCCTCAATTTTTCCAGTTGTTACAATATATTCCAGTTGTTCTCTTCTCATTACATGGCCAAAAAATGATGATTATTTCTTCCTAATATTGGAAATTAGCTCTCTTTTTGCTTTGACATCTTTCAGAATATTTTCATTGCTCTTCTTAGTTGTCCATGGTATTCTCAACATTCTTCTGTAAAACTATATTTCTACAGACTTCAGTGAAATTTTTGTCTGTTGTCCTATTGTCCATGATTCACATCCGTATGTTTAGACTGGCTTTACATAACATTTAAGAACTATTTTTCTTGTTTCGATTGTCAAAAATGGATTGCATAGTAACTTCCTCATTTTTTGGAAAGCTGCTTTTGCCTGAGCCATTCTGCATCTCACCTCTGTTGTACATCTTCCGTCTGAGGTTAACAAAGTTCCCAAATATTTAAATTCATTTACCTGTTTCAATATTGTTCCACTTGTCTTTATTTTGCACTGAGGTGATGTCTTTTTCTTTGTTGTTACCATTACTTCTGTTTTTCTGCTATTAAGGCTGAGTCCTTTATTTTTTTCTTTCTTTCACTATAATGTCTAACATTTCTTGTAAATCATTTTCAGCGTTTAAGACTTTATCATCAGCATACCTTAGATTATTTATATTATGACCTCCGATATTTATTCCAGGCATGCCCCTTATGGATCTTAAAATAATCTCACTATAAATTTTAAACAAATCTGTTGACAGCACACAACCTTGTCTAACACCCTGTTTTATTTGTTGAAACATTCCCAATTAGTTTCCAGTTCTTATGGCCACTGTTTGTTGCCAGTTCATGTTTTCTATTATTCTTAGATCTTTGCTGTCTACATTTAAGCCTTCTAAAATGTTGATTATTTCTTGGTGCTTTACTTTGTCAAATGCTTTAGTATAATCTATGAAACATAGGTATAGATCTGTTTGTGTTACCTAAGTGTAATTACAGATATTAGTTTTCTTTTTGTGTTTCTTTTTACTCTCGGGCATTCATATCAACATAATCATTTGTGATGCAATCTTATTAATTGTGTCTTGTATAGTGGCTGAGTTTGTTACTAGAGACACTGCTAAGAGTTGGATGAGGGTCTGGATGGTTCTGCTCCACCAATCCTGGCACAAACCATCAGCTTTGAGTCACTGGCTGTTTTCATCTCTGTTGCTGTCAGGCATCTCTGCCTTCAAACGATTTTATTTGCATTTACTGATGTAGCTCAGAATTTATCTTCTTGCGCATTCTTTATTATATCCACTCTCATTTGTTCTTGTTTTTTTCTCTTTCTGTTTGCTAGCAATAATTCTCAAACAGCAGAGATAGAATCAAGATGCAACAAAGCTTGTCAGATCATTGGACAGTTATCACCACTATTGTCCAACAAGGAAATAACTCTGGAGGCAAAACGAGCACAATACAATACAATCTTCACCCCAACGTTGTGCTACCAATGCCAGACCTGGACCCTAGATGCAAGAACAATAAGAAAAATAACCACTCCTGAGATGTAATGTGTTAGACGAATGACAGGAAACAGTCTGAGAGATAAGATCAGAAATGAAGAACTGAGAAAAAAGCTAGGAATAGCCTCCGCCATAGAATAAGGAAACAACAGATAAAATGGTTTGGCCACGTGACAAAAAGATCAAAACACAACACAACGAGCCATCAGCAAATGTTGTGAGAACACCAGACCCAAGGGTCGATCACAAAAAAGATGGATCGATGGAATATTAGAAGCACTAGGAAACATAACAGCAGCAGAGGCGAATTGAAGAGCAAAAGACTGCAAATTATATCTCCCCTCGACGCTGAAAGGCAGGTGAGGAAGGAAAGAAGAAGTTTGCTAGCATGTTAATGCTAACATGGCTACTATTATGACTATTTTTACATGGCTATTTTTACTATAGCAACAACTACAATTACTGCTAATTAGTTTAGTCCATAGGTCATCCTCATTGTTCACGTCAGACAAGTCTGTAAGTGCACAGATCTGACACAGGTATAAATTTGGTTGATAAGTCTTGTTCGTCTGGGAGCTGCGATAGCTCTGTGGTAAGTGAACTGGACTGCAAAGGACAAGAGGTAGGGTTCGATCCCAAATGACGGCTTCCAGGTTCACCCAGTCTTAAATGGGTACTGGATTTTTTCTGGGAAAGTAAAGCTGTACAGCACAATACCGACCACATTATCCCAAAAATCATGTGCTGAAGGTCTGTAAAATTTATGGTCACTAACACCATATTCCCTATACGCTACTTGACGTGACTGGGGCTCTTTACGTTACATTTTTTTTCTTGTTCTTCTTCTGATGTTGTGTTTCCGTCTAGCATCTCCCATTATGATGTTCTTGTAGTCTGTTGGTGGCTGCGGATCCAGAGTAATTTTTTGAGTAGTTTATCATCATCTTTGAGTGTTGTCTCCGTATTGAATGTGGTTGCCATGGAGTGCCATTCCTCTCTGTCCCTTGCTTTGATAGTGCCGCTTGTCATAGGCTGACTTGTCCATCTTTTGACGTTACTCGTCCATGTTAGTCTTGATCTGCTTCTACCTCTTTCACCTTGTGTTTTCCCTTCCAAGATTACTTTCAGTACGCTGTTGCATCTTATAAGATGGGCCAAAAATCTAATTTGTCTTGCTTGGACTGTGTTCTTCTTATTCTTCTAAATATCTCAATCTCAAAGACTTCAATTTTCTATTCTGTTTTATTCTTGTCAAATGTCCATGTTTCTGCACCATACAGGAATTTTGAGAAGATATAACATTTTGCTACTCTTTTAGCCATGATGTTATTTGTTTTGATGTTAGTATATCTTTCATGACATTAAAGTTACTTTTTGTCATTCCCTTTCTTTTGCTTATTTCAGTTTTCCATTTTCCATCACTTAGTTATAGTATGTCCAAGGTAGTTGTAGCTCTGAACTGTCTCCAGGTCTATTCCTTCAACCCTGATATCCACTAATTGTTTTTACAACAAATTAAAAGAAACATCTTTGTTGTTATATGATACACCAACAGGTAATTGTAGGGATGATCAACATGAATCTTTCTCTTATCTGTTGTAAATAACATCTTTGTGATTGCCTTGATGTTTGCTTTCTAAATCAATGATTCACACAATTTTTTTTCTGTATTCTTAGCATATCCTGGCGGAGGTATATGTAGCCAAGATGAGTGATCTTGGAGTCAATGACCGCCAGTTCCATTGCCGTACTCACCTGGGACACCTTCTGAAGGTTGGAGACATTGCACTTGGGTAATAATTTGTTGCTTTTTTGACTTTGCACTAGTTCTTTGAACCATTTCTCCTACAAACTTTGTGTTTTGAGGCAATTTGTCTTGTTTCATTCTTTAATTAACCTTCTAAGGGATGCAACTTTAGTCTTTTAATTCAGACCGGTGTCATTGCAGTCGGGACTTTCCCATATCCGCTGTGCTACCCATTCCAGCACTCATCCAAGTGTTCATCTACTGATTATTTATATCCTGCTTTGATTAAATGTGTTGTGTTCTTTGCAACTGAGGATGCATTTCAATGGAGGTAACTAGTCTTGCATCTATCCATCTTCTTCTAGGTCTTCCTCTTGGTCATTTTCCATGCATTCTCGAGAACACCCTTGATGGTGATTGGTCAGGATTCAACCTGACCAAGTGTCCCAATCATTTAAGTTGTTGTTACATGTAGCAACAAAGGGAAATCACTAATTCAGACAGTTCGAGCAGCTCAAGAATGACAAATGATATAAACCACGACACCCTTCCATATCAGTGAAAAGAGAAAAGAAGTACTAGTCTTGTATCTTATCTTTAGTTAACCTCTACGGGAGGTAACTAGTCTTGTATATGCCTTTGGTTAACATCTAAGGGAGGTAACTTGGTAACTGGTCTTGTATCTATTTATTGTTATTTCTCCTGTATCTATCCTACAATTTATATTCTTATCATTTATTGTTGTGGCTGATAACTTATATTCCTATAATTTACTGCAGTGACCTACAACTTATATTCTAGTAATTTATTGCAGTGACCTACAACTTATATTCTAGTAATTTATTGCAGTGACCTGCAACTTATATTCTAGTAATTTATTGCAGTGACCTACAACTTATATTCTAGTAATTTATTGCAGTGACCTACAACTTATATTCTAGTAATTTATTGCAGTGACCTACAACTTATATTCTAGTAATTTATTGCAGTGACCTACAACTTATATTCTAGTAATTTATTGCAGTGACCTACAACTTATATTCTAGTAATTTATTGCAGTGACCTGCAACTTATATTCTAGTAATTTATTGCAGTGACCTACAACTTATATTCTAGTAATTTATTGCAGTGAACTACAATTTATATTCTAGTAATTTACTGCAGTGACCTACAACTTATATTCTAGTAATTTATTGCAGTGACCTACAACTTATATTCTAGTAATTTACTGCAGTGACCTACAACTTATATTCTAGTAATTTAATGCAGTGAACTACAATTTATATTCTAGTAATTTATTGCAGTGAGCTATAACTTATATTCTAGTAATTTATTGCAGTGACCTACAGCTTATATTCTAGTAATTTATTGCAGTGACTTACAACTTATATTCTAGTAATTTATTGCAGTGAACTACAATTTATATTCTAGTAATTTATTGCAGTGACCTACAACTTATTCTAGTAATTCATTGCAGTGAACTACAATTTATATTCCTATAATTTTTTGCAGTGACCTACAACTAATATTCCTATAATTTGTTTCAGTGACCTATAACTTATATTCCTATAATTTTTTGCAGTGACCTACAACTTATATTCCTATAATTTATTGCAGTTACCTGCAACTTATATTCTTTAAATTTATTTCAATGTCCTACAATTTTTGGCATATCTGCATTGTCTGTAACGTTGTTGAATTAGCGGCCGAGTTATTTCTAGATTGTGTTTTCTCCGCTCAACGTTTTAGGCTGTGCCCCAACTTTATCTGTTACATGTTGTTACGACATAACAATACACTTATGGTTGTCCATAAGTTTTATGGTGCGCCTCTCCACTAACCTGTGACATGTTGATCATCATCATCAAGTGCCAACCAAGCCTGCTGGTGTAGGTGATCATGTCTCTCCACAACTTTCGATCACGACAGTTATTTATCATTTCTGTTGTTGACCTTCTGCCAAGCCATTCTCTTAAGCGTCTGGTATCTTTGCTTTCCCCTATCTCTTCGTCCTTCAATTTTCCCAGTTGTTACAATATATTCCAGTTGTTCTCTTCTCATTACATGGCCAAAATATGATGATTGTTTCTTCCTAATATTGGAAATTAGCTCTCTTTTTGCTTTGACCTCTTTCAGAACTTTTTCATTACTCTTCTTAGCTGTCCATGGCATTCTCAACATTCTTCTGTAAAACCAGATTTCTACAGACTCCAGTGATTTTCTTGTCTGTTGTCCTATTGTCCATGATTCACATCCATATGTTAAGACTGACTCTACATAACATTTAAGAACTCTTTTTCTTTTTTCTATTGTCAAAAATAGATTGCATGGTATCTTCCTCATTTTTTGGAAAGCTGCTTTTGCCTGAGCCATTCTGCATCTTACCTCTTTTGTACATCTTCCGTCTGAGGTTAACAAAGTTCCCAAATATTTAAATTCATTTACCTGTTTTAATATTGTTCCATTTGTCTTTATTTTGCACTGAGGTGATGTCTTTTTCTTTGTTGTTACCATTACTTCTGTCTTTTTGCTATTAAGGCGGAGTCCTTTATTTTTACTTTCTTTCACTATAATGTCCAACATTTCTTGTAACTCATTTTCAATCTCAGCGTTTAATACTGTATCATCAGCATACCTTAGATTATTTATATTATGACCTCCAATTGTTATTCTAGGCATGCCCCTTATGGATCTTAAAATAATCTCACTATAAATATTAAACAAATCTGTTGTTACACATGTTGTTACATCATACAAATATGTTTACGGTAGCCCATAAATTGTCGTTGCACCTCTGAAGCATCTACCTGTCACTTTTAGTTAATCACACCAAGTAATAGTAAAGGTTCCCTCCCCGGCCTTGTTGGGCATAAGGGGTATCTGGTGTTAGTGATAATTTTTTTCTGTTACCTCAGCACATTTTTGGGTGATGTGGTCGGTATCACGCCAGGCCGCCTTTACTTCCCAGAAAAAAATCCCTGGTACCCATTTTTAGAGGCTGGGTGAACCCCGGATCCGGGGCCTTGTCAGTCAGAAAAAAAAATCCCACCACTGCTGGGGATCAAACCCCGACCCTTCTGGCCAGGAAGCGAGTGCCACACCAAAAAAAACTTTATGGTAATAGCCTACATTAATGGTAATAGCCTACATAGCTTACATTTCATTGGGTGTGCTGAGAATTGCCACACCAATAAGCTTATGGTAATTCTCAGTGTCTTTCAGAAGCCTTGAAAAGTTGTGGAAATCAAAACTCATTAGCACAAACACAAAACTTAGGCTATTCAAATCAAATGTACTATCAACCCTTACGTATGCGTGTGAAAGCTGGAAAACAACAAGAGATATAGAAACAAAGTTGAACGCATTCGAAAATAAATGTCTAAGGAAAATACTTGGTATAGAATGGAACGAATTCAAAACAAACGAGGAAATTAGAGAAATCGCCAATCAACCACTAATATCTTCAGTAATAAAGAAAAGACGATGGTCATACGTTGGACATGTGATGAGAAGAGATAATAATCGAATAGCAAAGCAAGCCCTCATATGGGAAACAACAGGTAAAAGAAAAAGAGGAAGACCCAGGGAGACACTGAGAAGAACATTGATGAGAGAGGCAAGAGCAGCAGGAATCGGCTCCCTCAATGAGATAGAACTGCTTGCACAGAACAGAGACAGATGGCGAGATTTAATAAAATATCTTTAAAAGAAAACTGCTAGAACAAAAATTCATATAGGAGAAGGTGTATCTTGGTCTACGCCCTATGGGCCGGTTACGGCTCGAAAGGTCAATAGAGATAGAATTCTCAGTGCACCCAGTGACATTTTTTTTTGTTTTAGATACAACCAGTTGATTTGAAGTGACCAGATTGGCTAATCGAATGTAGAAAAATTTGTATAATGAAACCTTGGCGTGGATTGGATAACTTTTAATCTTTTTTTTGGGAAGACTTTGATGTCAGCGGAGGAAATAAAATAAATTTAAAAAATAAAAGATAATATAAGAAATAAAAAAAAATAAAATCCCAATTTTGAGGGAAGAAAAAACAAAACCAAACAAATGGCTGTGGCTAATATGTGACTTGTACTTTGTGAATAAATTACTCAGCACTTTTTGCGTTCAACTCAAAGATTTTATTCTTCACAAAATAAGAAGTACATCTCAGCTACTTCCACAGTTACAGTTTTTCCTATGAAATCTGTGTCCTCAGGTTTGACTTTGCCAACGCAAATCTGAATCATGAGCACTTTGAGAGACTGAAAGTGGATAAAGTACCAGATGTGGTGAGTGATCTGTGTACTGGCTGCCTCTGTCTCCATAGTATGTATGTCTAGCACTATATGTATGTCCCCTCAGCCGGTAGTGTCATATGTTTCCTTGTTTGTAACAGCTTTAATCTTTCTTAATCTCAGATGTGGTCTAGATCTTTAGGCCTTTACTCATTGCACAACTGACATCATCAGGTTCGCTCCTCAGCACATTTCCCCCACATGAAGCATGTCCACCACTTGCTAGTAAAAGCACTGAAGATAGCCTTGCTTCAAAAGCACAAACTCCACAGCTTATTGGCGATTTATAAGTGTACGTCTTGACTCTATTCCTGTTACCTTACATATAACTCGGTACAACTTTTTCTTACCAAATGTATTACCCACTCCACATAACGTTATTGAGTTTTTTACTGGTCATCATCATTGCACTCTGAATATTTACATAGGTGCTCTGATCCCCTCCTCAGCAAGTCATGTAGTGTCCAGCAACTGACGACTCCAGTTCTGTGTTGATTGATAAGTCTTCTAATATACCCACTAAGTTTCTTATTTCTAGCAGTGCCCATCTTAACTCCCATCTCTTTCATGCAAAGGAGTGATGTGGACTCAGTTGTCGAAGTCTTGTGACAATCCCACATCTCGGTGGGCATTGATGACATCCGCCCGATCCATTGGTTGACCACATAACATGTACACCCGTAGAAAATATATATGTGCATATATAGAATATACAACATATGTAGAAGGAACCGCTCTCAAAATGTATTGGTTCAGTTGTGGATCTTATATAAACCTTACACACCACAGCCAAGGTTGGATAATCAACCCAGGCTGGCGTCCACCCTACAACAAGGAAAGCTCCTACATCAAACCTGTCAAAGACGGAGTGTGTCAGGCACAGCCCAGGATTATGGGAAAAATGAAGACTCGCACATACTAGTAATGACCATGTGACCATCTCATGTAAAATAATCATAAAATGGTGTTCAGCAGCAAAAGCTAAAGAGAGACAAGACAGACCATGAAATTTCAGCAGAAGCATTCATCTGGTAGAGAACAACAAAGATGAATACAAAAACACATACAAAAATAAAGTACTTAACCGAGAAAGGCCATGTAAAGTGGTGGCTTGTGAGGTCTGAATGATCAGAAGAGGAAGTGACCAGAGCTTTAGTGCCTGTTGGTCACATGATAAGTGGTCAATAGACCATATAGGATCTCAAGGGCCAAAAAGAGTCGAACAAAGTAAGGGTCCCCTGAGGATGGATCAAAATGAGGGGCCCCCACAGGGTAGGAGAAAAAAAGAGGGGTCCCATGGGGTAGAAGGAAAAAAGAGGGTCCCATTGGGTAACAAGAAAAAGAGAGGTCGCATATGGTAGCAGGAAAAAGAGGGGGTCCCATATGGTAACAGGAACAAAAATGATCCCATAGGGTAACAGGAAAAAGAGGGGTCCCATAGGGCAGGAGGAAAAAGAGAGAGCAGGGGGGAGGCAAGAGAGGAGAAAATCCGGAGATACAAGAGTGAAAAAGGATGCCAGCAGTTTAAGAAAAAAGTGAAAAGGGTTTAACTCTCTTGAACAGAGAGTGTCATAATGGGCTATGAGTCTGTTGTCAAAGGCAAACCCTCAGACTGTGGGTTTCTGAGGAGCAAGAGACAGTGTCAGTAACTTGGAAGTCCTCAGAGGTATGATGACCTGGAGATCTGAAATGGAACGAGACTGAAGTGGCAAAGTCACGTTTGATGTACTCGGACCCTATCTCCTAAATGTCGTTTGGCCAATATATGTCTAATGACAGCACTGATTGATGATAGCGTAAATCAGATGCCTAGATACACATGCGAAGCTCATCTGGTGTCATGATGTTCCTACCCTTCCATCATGAAGCAAGACAGAGTCAAGTTTACAAGCGTGACTGGTTGGTCTCGAGGCAAGACGCTGCCCTTGAGACAGAGAGGTTGTGGGTTCATATCCTGGCTGCACCGGTTGGGATTTAAATTTATGATTTCTGTCTGCGGTAACCACCCCTGGTCTCAGCAGAGAGGCCCAGCTTTAAACGTTAGTTACTCGTGGACAGGAAAAATATGAGTACCTCCGAAGATGGAGTTACTGCCTGTGCGGTGAGGGACTCCTGTGCAACACAGCTGCCAGGGAAAAAGGGATTCTTCTATTCTTCTACCTTTTTAGCCCTCAGTGGAGCATAGGTCTTCAACAAACACTTTCCAAGTTGTTCTGTTTTTTGCCATTCTTTTAAGATCATTCCATGTCTTCCCCATCATCTTCATCTCTGCTTCTATCTGTCTTCTCCAAGAATTCCTTGGTCTTCCTCTTTGTCTTTTCCCCTGGGGATTCCAAAAAAGGGCCTGTTGTGTAATACTCTCAGTTGGCTTCCGTAGTGTGTGTCCTATCCACCACCATCGTCTTCGTTGTATCTCTTTATTCACTTGTGTTTGACTGGTACATTTCCATAATTCTATGTTAGTGATTTTGTCCTGCCATTTCCATCCTTTTATCCTGCGTAAGCATCCATTAATGACAGTCTGTATCTTCGTGATTGTCAATTTTGTTGTTCTCCATGTTTCACAGTCATATAATAGGACCGACTTAACATTTGAGTTGAAAATTTTTATTTTTGTATTTAACCTAATTTCTTTGGATTTCCATATGTTTCTCAGTGCAATGAAAGCTCCTCTTGCTTTTTTTGATATCCTTATGTTGGTATCATTTTCTGTTCCTCCCTCTTTATCTATATTACTGCCCAGATATATGTAAGATTGGAAAAAGGGATTAACACACACAATTCAGTTCCTAGTTTCTAGGGGCTTCGTCAGAGTTAAAAGCTGGCGAACACTAAAAAAAGACATTTATAAGATCAAAAGACTTGAACATAGAAGTAGTGCGTTCAGCAAAGCTGTTTTTTTTGTCTGGTAACAAGTGAAATAATTTAGAGAACTTTTAAGAACTTTTTATAAATATTTCTTGCCTGGTAAAGTACTTTCCTTCTTTGTGCTAATTTGTGTGTATTTTATTGAAATTCTTCAGTGATTGAGATGTTTTTTGTGGCTTTGACAGATGCTTGTGAAGAAGGTGTTTGACCGATCGAAGAGGTTAAAGAACAGGAAGTGGAAAGTGCACAGGCTTCAGGGCACAGAGGATCTTGAAACTGAGAGCGTTACAAGGTAGGCGGATAAGTTGTGAAGGGGTAATTGAAATGTTAGAGTGGGTGCAAGTAAAAAGGAGTCAGTCAAATATAGAAGATTAAACACAGGTGTGGGAGTCAGTCAAATATAGAAGATTAAACACAGGTGTGGGAGTCAGTCAAATATAGAAGATTAAACACAGGTGTGGGAGGCAGTCAAATATAGAAGATTAAACACAGGTGTGGGAGTCAGTCAAATATAGAAGATTAAACACAGGTGTGGGAGTCAGTCAAATATAGAAGATTAAACACAGGTGTGGGAGTCAGTCAAATATAGAAGATTAAACACATGTACATGAACACCCACGTCAATCTTGACCGCTGCGTCGATTTCCCCAGTGACCCCAGTTGCACCCATCCGCCGTTGAATGGCGCCTGTTGTGAGTGGCAGTCTGACCAGCTACTTGTTCAGCCACCATTGGCCTTACTGCCTGCCTGTCGTTCTAGCCATACTTCGTGCTGTTGACTGATGGTTGCCCTTCGACCCTGCCTTGAATGCCACATACAACCCTTTGGTTCGTTCTTTGCAACTCACTGACGAGTACCTTCCTGCTCAAATCATAACACAACTCACTGATGAGTACCTTCCTGCTCAAATCATAACACAACTCACTGGCGAGTACCTTCCTGCTCAAATCATAACACAACTCACTCTTAATAAAACCAATAGAACTTTATTGACTCATACCACCTCCACTCGATAGCTCAAGTGGTCCACAATAATTATCTCACATAGACTGAGTGTTATACAGACCATTTCACACCCACATCATGAAACTCTGTTGCCCTACAATGTACACATATCACAACGCCAGCAGCTTGTTTATCTGTCGGACTTCTTAATGACCTATGTCCCCTCTCACGCTCCACACATGCATGGACAGGCATTGTTAGGTACACACACAATATGTTACATTATCGGCAGCGTTGTGTCTGCCTATTTTCGTTAAGCTGCCACATACACATATCACAATGCCAGCAGCTTGGTACCTGTCGGACTTCTTAACGAACTATGTTCCTCTCACGCTCCACACATGGGCAGGCCTGGTTAAGTGCATACAAAAATGTTACATTATCAGTAGCGTCGTATCTGTCTATTTTACACATCAATGTCATGAAAATTGTTTAAGCTATCACATCCACATATCACAAAGCCAGCAGCTTGTTCATCTGCCGGACTTCTTAACGAACTATGTCCCCTGTCAGACTCTACACATGGGCAGGCCTGGTTAAGTGCACAAAAAAATGTTACATTATCAGCAGCGTCGTGTGTCTATTTTACACATCAATGTCATGAAAATTGTTTAGGAATTCTTCGTGTCCTACAGTTGCAATTCACATACAACTAACTGTCCTTGATTCGTGTGCCTCATTACTCACCCGTCAGAAAAATCAGCGTAATCATGCTCTATTCCCTCGTTCCTCGCCAGGTTAAGCGGCTTTCCCGGAACATTGGTGACTGTTGCCACGAATTAATGCACTGTGAGACCACTGCTCATGCGCTGACTAACCACTAACACTGTCACTGTTCACCAGTATGTGGGCAACTGTCTAACTCCTAGACACTTAACACTATATACTAGACTAACTGTACAAGAGGTAACCAACTGGCTCCCTAACCGGAAGTTACAACCTTCCTGGTCACGAACTTGAAGCCAACTGACTTGCGTAACAACTATGTACTTTAACTACTTTTAAAGGCTGCTAGCCATAAGAGGCTAATGCCTTTCGGCGAGACCTTCCCAGTCCACCGCCTGATCAACTCCGATCTATCTAACACGAATTCCCCTACTCTCCTCCCATCAGCCACTCGTTCTCCCTGACTCTCACAATTCCCGACACTCACGAGACCCACTTACTCCTTTTTTCTTTTTGTGATCTCATGTTTACTGTCCCCAGATTTTCACGTTTTTCTCTAATCCCCCATTCACTCTCTCTACCTGATTTGTTCTCTACCCCTCTCACTTTATTTTCCCCCACTCCTTCCCTCTATTCTCTTTGTCTTCCTTTTTTCTTATCTGTCTCCTTTCTTTCTTTCTCTCTCTCTCCTTACTACACACAGGTGTAGAAGGCAGGCAAATATAGATTAAACACAGGTGTGGGAGGCAGTCGAATATAGAAGATTAAACACAGGTGTGGGAGGCAGTCAAATATAGTAGATTAAATGCAGGTGTGGGAGTGAGTCAAGTATAGAAGATTAAACACGGGAGTGGGAGGCAGTCAAATATAGACGATTAAACACAGGTGTGGGAGTCAGTCAAATATAGAAGACTAAACATAGGTGTGGGAGGCAGTCATATATAGACGATTAAACACAGGTGTGGGAGTCAGTCAAATATGGAAGATTAAACACAGGTGTGGGAGTCAGTCAAATATAGAAGATTAAACACAGGTGCGGGAGGCAGTTAAATATAGAAGATTAAACACAGGTGTGGGAGGCAGTTAAATATAGAAGACTAAACATAGGTGTGGGAGTCAGTCAAATATAGAAGATTAAACACAGGTGTGGGAGTCAGTCAAATATAGAAGATTAAACACAGGTGTGGGAGTCAGTCAAATATATGGGTTAGAAACAGTTGTGAAGGTGAGACAAACACCACTGCCTTGGTAGAAAATGAAAAGAATGCAGAGTTATCTCATGGCCTAGTTTAGTGCAGTCATCTTAGGTAAAGCTTCCCTTCTTCTATTCTAGGTATATAGGGAGGTTGATGTTAGTGACCATATTTTTCTATGACCATAGCACACTTTTTTAATTATGTGGTCATTATCACACCAGGCCGGCTTTACTTCCCAGAAAAATCTCTGGTACCCATTTTTAGATGCTGGGCGAACTCTAAAGCCTTGTTTATCCCCAAAAATCTGTCACTTCTGGGAATTGAATGTACACTAACAACAAAGTATATCTACGCTGACATAACTCTTTCCATACGTTTCAATGTGCAGTGCAGATTTTGGCCTTGTACGTTTAGCCGCGCACTGCATCACTCTCAATTTGATTAGTGTAAACTGTCATCAAACCATATTCTTTTAATATGTCTTGTATCGTCTTGGTACTGGTGAAATCTACTTCCTTGTTTAGTTATCTAAAAATTGTTAGAATAAAGTAAGTGTTAGATAAATATAAACATGTAGATTAATATTTAAAAACATGAAAAGATTGTCTCTATGAAATCTCTACCACTATATTGATAAAAAAGATTTCTTAAATGTTATGTAGAGTCAGTCTTAACATATGGATGTGAATCATGGAGAATAGGACAACAGGCAAGATAATCACTGGAGTCTGTAGAAATGTGGTTTTACAGAAGAATGTTGAAAATAACATGGACAGCTAAGAAGAGTTTTGAAAACGTTCTGAAAGAGGCCTAAGCAAAAAGAGAGCTAATTTCCAATATTAGGAAGAAACAATCATCATTTTTTTGGCCATGTAATGAGAAGAGAACAACTGGAATATATTGTAACAACTGGGAAAATTGATGGACGAAGAGATAGAGGGAAGCAAAGAGAAAAAATACCAGACAGCTTGAGATAATGGCTTGGCAGAAGGTCAACAACAGAATTGATAAATAACTGTCATGATCGAAAGTTGTGGAGAGACATGATCACCTACGCCAGCAGGCCCGATACTTGATGATGATGATGATAATAACCTTTCATATTGAAAGAGTTAAAGAACAGATGAAGAGGGAAAGTTAACAAACGTTGAAGATTATTTGAATCCTATGATTTATTTTATCCTTAACATGCTGTGCCACCTTTTTACGACTTGGTTGCTGATTTTTTTATGTGGGCTCTCCTCAGAGATTTCAACGATTTCCTGGATGATCTGGAAGAGGATCAGGGCATCCGTGAACACATCAACATCTACAAAGGTCTGAACCATGACAAATTAACTGGATTTTTCCATAACCTTCTTCATAAATTTATATTAACATCGTTAATTTATTACTTTGGACATACAGTGATAGGATTATACTACTCAAGTTGAAAGCAAAACCATTCGACATAGCAATAATACAGACATATGCACCTACTCAAGACTACACAGATGAACAAATAGAGGCATACTATGAAGACCTAAATAAAGTTATGAAGCAAGTGAAATCTTCAGACATCTTGATTGTAATGGGTGACATGAACGCTAAAGTAGGAAAAGGTAGATATAAGACAAGTATAGGAAATCATGGTTTAGGAAAAAGAAATGACAGAGGAGAAAGATTAATACAATTCTGTGAAGAAAACAGGCTGATAATATGTAACACCTACTTTGAGCAAGAGAAAAGGAAACTATACACATGGAAAAGCCCTGGAGATAGGAAGAGGAATCAAATAGATTACATAATGATAAAAGAAAGGTTCCGTAACAGCGTAAAGAAAGCCAAAACCTACCCAGGAGCAGATATTAATTCTGATCACAATCCTGTAATGATTAAAATGAAAATCAAACTAAAGAGAAACAAGCAAAAATCTGATTCATCAACAAACCCACTCGACATAACAGCTTTAAATCAAAAAGATATTAAAGATACCTATACAATACAAGTAAAGAACACATACCAGAAGCTGCTAGAGGAAGGAATTGAACAATACAGAAGAGAAAATCCTGATGAAAAAGTAACAACCAAATGGCAATGCATAAAGAAAAGCATACACAAAGCCTGCGACACCTTACCCAAAAGAGAAAAGAACAAAAAAACAAAAATGGATAACTAACACCATCTTAGAAAAAATGGAAGAAAGGAGACAAGCGAAGAACACTGCCCAATACAATAAAATAGATAATGAGATACGCAAAATGTGCAAAAAGGCAAAAGAAGACTGGCTCAGCCAAAAATGTAGAGAAATAGAAACTATGGAAAGCAAACAAGACCTAAGAGGAATGCACACAGAAATAAAGAGAATGACTAATAAAAATAAAAAAGCCACAGAAGGTGGATGCATTGCAGACAAAAAAGGAAAAATGCTAACAGACAATAAGGATATCATAGATAGATGGCAGGAATATATAACAGAACTATTTCATGATCAAAGGGACAAGAAACCAGTTATAAAATGTACATCAGGCTATAAAATCTTAAAATCTGAGGTGGAAAAAGCTATAAAAACAATGAAAAGGGGAAAAGCAGCAGGACCTGAAAGCATACAGATAGAGATGATACAGGCACTTGAAGATTTTGGCATTGAAGTGATTACAGACATATGCAACGACATATACCACACAGGATACATACCAAATGAACTAAAAACATCAACTTTCATTGCATTGCCTAAAAAGAATGGTGCAGTTGAATGCAGTGACTTTAGAACAATAAGCCTAATGAGCCATGTTACAAAAATCTTACTAAAAGTTATACAAGGAAGGATTCAGAATAAAATCAATACTGAATTAGATGAGCAGCAATTTGGATTTAGGAAAAATAGCGGGACAAAAGAAGCCATATTCTGCATGAGAACATTAATCGAAAAATACACAGAAGTAAACAAACCAATATATGCCTGCTTCATAGACTACACCAAAGCTTTTGATAGAGTACACCACAAACAACTTATAGAATGCCTAAAAGAGATACATCTAGATGACATGGATATACGACTAATATGCAATCTATACTGGGAGCAAACAGCAATAATAAAATATAACAAAGAGTTCTCTACACCCATTGATATAAAAAGAGGAGTAAGACAAGGATGCATCCTATCACCAAGCTTGTTCAATCTATACACTGAGCAAATCTTTAAAAACATCATAGAGATGCCAGGCCTACAAATTAATGGAAAGATAATCAATAACCTAAGATATGCTGACGATACTGTACTACTAGCAGAAAATCCTAAAGACCTACAACAATTACTTAATGAAATAAACACGACAAGCAAAAAATATGGACTAGATATGAATATCAAAAAGACTAAAACTATGATCATAAACAAAGAAAATACTCAAAACCCACAAGTGGATATCAAAATTGAAGGAATAGACCTTGAGACAGTTCAGAACTATAACTACCTTGGACATACTATAACCAGTGATGGAAAATGTACAACTGAAATAAACAAAAGAATAGGAATGGCAAAAAGTAATTTTAATGTCATGAAGGACATACTAACATCAAAACAAATAACACCAGAGCTAAAACTAAGAATAGCAAAATGTTACATCTTCTCAATATTCCTATATGGTGCTGAAACATGGACATTAGACAAGAAAACAGAACAGAGAATTGAAGCCTTTGAAATGTGGATATATAGAAGAATAGGTAGAATTGGATGGAAGGAAAAGAAAACAAATGACAAAGTCTTAAAACAACTAAAAATGAAAAGAGAACTTCTGAACACAATTAGAACAAGACAAATGCGATTCTTAGGCCATGTTAAAAGACACAACAGCCTACTGAAAGTGATCCTGGAGGGGAAAATACAAGGTAAAAGAGGCAGAGGCAGACCAAGATTAACATGGACGAGTAACATCAAAAGATGGACAAATCAACCGATGACAACCTGCACCATCAAAGCAAGAGATAGAGCAAAATGGCGCTCCATGGTAGCCAACCTTCGTTGCGGAGACGGCACTCAATGATGATGATGATGAATTTATTACTTTAGCAACATAAATTAAAGTGAGCTCCCTTAATTGTAGAGAAAAGAGAAACAACTGGAGGGTAAAAAGAAAAGTAGAGAGCCCAGTCAAGCCAAGTGGTATATAGAGAATATGGAGTTAGTGACCATAATTTTTATAGGCCTTTGGCACATGATTTTTGGTTTAATGTGGTCGGTATTACGCCAGTGTTGCTTTGCTTTCCAAGAAAAAATCTGGTGCCCATTTAAGGCTGGGTGAACCTGGAAACCATTGGTCAGGATTTAACTCGACCTCTTGTCCTTTGTAGTCCAGTTCACTAACCACTGAGCTATCACGGCTCCCAACTGGAGGGTAATGGTCTACATTTTCTAACCCTAACGCAAAAATAAAATAAAATTTGTGAGTGACGATCTTTGGTGACCAACCATAGAAATCATTTTTAGTGTTTCATATACACTGGTTTTGTTGTGATGGCAACTAAAGTGAGACTACTTTAATTTATGTAGCTAAACTCATAAATTACTGTAACATCTTGGTTATCTTGAACATATGTGGCATAATATTTGAACATGTAAAAAGTAAAGAGCCCCCATCACGCCAAGTGTCGTATGGTGTTAGTGTCCATAAATTTAACAGACCTTCAACACATGATTTTTGGGGTAATGTGGTCGGTATTATGCCCATGCCGCTTTACTTTCCCAGAACCAAATCAGGTACCCATTTAAGGCTGGGTGAACCCGGAAGCCGTCGGTTGGGATCGAACCCTACCCCTTGTCCTTATTTGAACATATAGTACATAATAATTGAATATACATGTTATCTGTCTATTTGACCTTTAGAGATCAAAACGGCACATAGTCTTGAAATTCAAAATGGTCTGTATCCTACATTTCTTTGCTATGTCTCTCACTTTTCATAGTACCCATAGTGAGTCTCACTAAACATCCCTCTTCTGCATAAACTTCTTAATCACAGCAAGGGAGCTAATGCCTGCTGTCATTGCCTCTTGTATCAGTATATGAATATATCTATCTATCTAATGTCCTTTCAAGCTGAACACAGCATATAAGGCAGCGTCTCTAGGATGTTGTTGTGTCCACCTATCTTTATTACCAAGTGTCAGACCCTGTACTGGACCAGCATTGTATCTCACCATATGTCCCTTTTCTGGGCGAGTTTTTCAATCTCATCGAGGGAGCTGATGCCTGCTGTCATTGCCCCTTGTATCAGTATATGAATATATCTATCTATCTAATGTCCTTTCAAGCTGAACACAGCATATAAGGAAGCGTCTCTAGGATGTTGTGTCCAACGATCTTTATTACCAAGTGTCAGACCCTTTACTGGACCAGCATTGTATCTCACCATATGTCCCTGTTAGCCGCGATAGTTCAGTGGTTAGTGAACTGGACTACAAGGACAAGTGGTAGGGTTCGATCCCAACCGACGGCTTCCGGGTTTACCCAGCCTTTAATGGGTACCGGATTATTTTCTGGGAAAGTGAAGCGACACGGGCGTAATACCGACCACATTACCCCAAAAATCATGTGCCGAAGGTCTGTAAAATGTATGGTCACTAACACCATATTCCCTATATGCCACTTGGCGTGACAGGGGTACTTTACTACTTATATGTCCCTGTTCTGGGCGAGTTTTTCAATCTCATCAAGGTAGTTAATGCCTGCTGTTGCTGCCTCTCACCTTAATGTTCTCTTTAGTGTTTTTCTTGGTCTATTTCTCTGTTTTCTTTTACCCTCTGATTCCCATTTGAGGGCCTGCTTTGTGATTATCTTGTTGTCTCATCACTTGAACATATACGCCAAATATATTAATTGATCTTATAGATAGAAGCAGAGATGAAGATGATGGGAAAGACATGGAATGATCTTAGGAGAATGGCAAAAGACAGAACGACTTGGAAAGTGTTTGTTGAAGACCTATGCTCCACTGGGAGCTAAAAAGGTAGAAGAAGAAGATTAATTGATCTTATGCAAGATGATATTTGAACATAATTTAACGACTTATTGAGGTGGCCAATCGATCTTAGAAAACACTGGCAGAGAGGATAACACACTTATGGCACATCCTAATTTCCAGTTACTACTTCAGTCACTTTGGGAGCCGCGATAGCTCAGTGGTTAGTGAACTGGACTACAAAGGACAAGAGGTAGGGTTCGATCCCATCTGACGGCTTCCAGTTCACCCAGCCTTTAATGGGTACCGGATTTTTTTTCTGGGAAAGTAAAGCGGCACGAGTGTAATACCGACCACATTACCCCAAAAATCATGTCTGTAAAATTTATGGTCACCTACACCATATTCCCTATTTACCATTTGGCGTGACGGTGGTACTTTTATTTTTACTTCAGTCACTTTACAAGATAGGTCTCTCTCTCTATCTTTATCTCTCTTTCTCTCTCTTCATTTCCTCCTGTACCCGTTTGGGTATCAGAGATGCAAAGTTCTTGTCATCACCCTTTTGCAGGCTTCAATCATTGTCAATTTATGTTGTTTTAGCATTTCTTCGGTGTTGTCTGTCCATCTTACTCTGGGTCTGTTTTTTGCTTTTCTCTTCTCTTCTTTAATATATCCTATAGTGGTAAGGAATCACAGGGCATTTCTTTATTGATGAGCAAACCAGTTTATTTTGTTGTTTCTGTATGTAGCTTAGTGTTGGCTCTATGCCTACTCTTTCTCTTGTAATATAATTTCCAATCCTTTCCTTTCTGGTCACCCCAAACACTTTTCTCAGCCATTGCATCTCTGTGGTGACAAGCTTTCTTTCATGTTTGCGCGAAAGAGCTATTTGTTTCCAGCAAGGTGTCCAACATCGACATCTTAATTACTTTAATAATTCCACCCACTTTAGATGACCCACATGTTGGAGATGTGCTGGATTAGAGAAAGGGACTGGATGGAGTATCTCCAGTTCTTGATGTTGGGGATATATCCAAACATTCTCTCATCTATAGCATTATTTTAATTTTCTGTTGTTACTTTCTTGTGTTGTTACATTCTTACCTTGTTCATCTCTTGATGTTACTCTCCCATCTACAGCAATATCTTCATTTTGTGTTGTTACATTCTTGTGTTGTTGCATTCTTGTGTTGTTACATTCTTGTGTTGTTACATTCGTGTGTTGTTACATTCTTGTGTTGTTACATTCGTGTGTTGTTACATTCTTGTGTTGTTGCATTCTTGTGTTGTTACATTCTTGTGTTGTTGCATTCTTGTGTTGTTACATTCGTGTGTTGTTACATTCTTGTGTTGTTACATTCGTGTGTTGTTACATGCTTGTGTTGTTACATTCTCACCTTGTCCATCGCTTGATGTTACTCTCCCATCTTTGACAATATCTTCTGTCCATATAGCACTAGATTACCATACCTAACTGTAACTCTCCCAGTTACGATATTGATGTACAAATTACCACCACTTTAATGTAACATTAGTTGCTCTAAAAATAGTAATTTCTCTGAACTTTTGACACACAGCCGTATGTTTAAACTAGGCAAAACAGGGGAACTTGAAATTCCTGGCTCAGGTTGAATTATGACCTGAGTTTAACCTCATGGACTGGACGTGTTACAATGTCTTGTCGGTATGGTCACTGTAAGTCTGTCAGTGTGTTAGGCTTTCTCATAGCATTTTTGCTGTTTACAGAGTTACAAAGGGTTGTTTGATGTAGTGGTAATTAGGGAGGTACACGGAAGGTGGTTCCAACACTGTAAAATGTCAAATTTTGAGGAATTTGTGTTTTTGATGTGGTAATTTTATTATGGTATCGTAATCTAGGGTTGATGTTACTCTATTCATCTCTTGGTGTTGCTCTATCTCTTGATGTTACTCTATTCATCTTGATGTTACTCTATTCATCTTGATGTTACTCTATTCATCTCTCGGTGTTGCTCTATTCATCTCTTGATGTTACTCTATTCATCTATTGATGTTACTCTATTCATCTTTATGTTACTCTCCCATCTACAGCAGTATCTTTTGTCCATCTCTTGATGTTACTCCCCCATCTACAGCAGTATCTTTTGTCCATTTCTTGATGTTACTCTCTCATCTACAGCAGTATCTTTTGTCCATCTCTTGATGTTACTCTCTTATTTTGCTGCAGTATCTTTTGTCCATTTCTTGATGTTACTCTCTCATCTACAGCAGTATCTTTTGTCCATTTCTTGATGTTACTCTCTCATCTACAGCAGTATCTTTTGTCCATCTCTTGATGTTACTCTCTTATTTTGCTGCAGTATCTTTTGTCCAACTCTTGATGTTACTCTCTTCATCTCTTGATGTTACTCTCTTCATCTCTTGATGTTACTTTCTCATCTACAGCAGTATCTTTTGTCCATTTCTTTATATTACTTTCCCATATACAGCAGTATCTTTTGTCCAACTCTTGGTGTTACTCTCTTCATCTCTTGATGTTACTTTCTCATCTACAGCAGTATCTTTTGTCCATTTCTTTATGTTACTTTCCCATATACAGCAGTATCTTTTGTCCAACTCTTGACGTTACTCTCTTCATCTCTTGATGTTACTTTCTCATCTGCAGCAGTATCTTTGTCCATTTCTTTATGTTACTCTCCCATATACAGCAGTATCTTTTGTCCATTTCTTTATGTTACTCTCCAATATACAGCAGTATCTTTTGTCCATTTCTTTATGTTACTCTCCCATATACAGCAGTATCTTTTGTCCAACTCTTGGTGTTACTCTCTTCATCTCTTGATGTTACTTTCTCATCTACAGCAGTATCTTTTGTCCATTTCTTTATGTTACTCTCCAATATACAGCAGTATCTTTTGTCCATTTCTTTATGTTACTCTCCAATATACAGCAGTATCTTTTGTCCGTTTCTTTATGTTACTCTCCAATATACAGCAGTATCTTTTGTCCATTTCCTTTATGTTACTCTCCCATATACAGCAGTATCTTTTGTCCATTTCTTTATGTTACTCTCTCATCTACAGCAGTATCTTTTGTCCATTTCTTTATGTTACTCTCCCATCTACAGCAGTATCTTTTGTCCATTTCTTGATGTTACTCTCTCATCTACAGCAGTATCTTTTGTCCATTTCTTGATGTTACTCTCTTCATCTCTTGATGTTACTCTCTTCATCTCTTGATGTTACTTTCTCATCTACAGCAGTATCTTTTGTCCATTTCTTTATATTACTTTCCCATATACAGCAGTATCTTTTGTCCAACTCTTGGTGTTACTCTCTTCATCTCTTGATGTTACTTTCTCATCTACAGCAGTATCTTTTGTCCATTTCTTTATGTTACTTTCCCATATACAGCAGTATCTTTTGTCCAACTCTTGACGTTACTCTCTTCATCTCTTGATGTTACTTTCTCATCTACAGCAGTATCTTTTGTCCATTTCTTTATGTTACTCTCCCATATACAGCAGTATCTTTTGTCCATTTCTTTATGTTACTCTCCAATATACAGCAGTATCTTTTGTCCATTTCTTTATGTTACTCTCCCATATACAGCAGTATCTTTTGTCCAACTCTTGGTGTTACTCTCTTCATCTCTTGATGTTACTTTCTCATCTACTGCAGTATCTTTTGTCCATTTCTTTATGTTACTCTCCCATATACAGCAGTATCTTTTGTCCATTTCTTTATGTTACTCTCTCATCTACAGCAGTATCTTTTGTCCATTTCTTTATGTTACTCTCTCATCTGCAGCAGTATCTTTTGTCCATCTCTTTATGTTACTCTCTCATCTACAGCAGTATCTTTTGTCCATTTCTTGATGTTACTCTCTCATCTACAGCAGTATCTTTTGTCCATTTCTTTATGTTACTCTCTCATCTACAGCAGTATCTTTTGTCCATTTCTTTATGTTACTCTCCCATATACAGCAGTATCTTTTGTCCATTTCTTTATGTTACTCTCCCATATACAGCAGTATCTTTTGTCCATCTCTTTATGTTACTCTCTCATCTACAGCAGTATCTTTTGTCCATTTTTTTATGTTACTCTCCCATATACAGCAGTATCTTTTGTCCATTTCTTTATGTTACTCTCCCATATACAGCAGTATCTTTTGTCCATCTCTTTATGTTACTCTATCATCTACAGCAGTATCTTTTGTCCATTTCTTTATGTTACTCTCTCATCTACAGCAGTATCTTTTGTCCATCTCTTTATGTTACTCTCTCATCTACAGCAGTATCTTTTGTCCATTTCTTTATGTTACTCTCCCATATACAGCAGTATCTTTTGTCCATCTCTTTATGTTACTCTCTCATCTACAGCAGTATCTTTTGTCCATCTCTTTATGTTACTCTCTCATCTACAGCAGTATCTTTTGTCCATTTCTTTATGTTACTCTCTCATCTACAGCAGTATCTTTTGTCAATCTCTTTATGTTACTCTCCCATATACAGCAGTATCTTTTGTCCATCTCTTGATGTTACTCTCTCATCTACAGCAGTATCTTTTGTCCATTTCTTTATGTTACTCTCTCATCTACAGCAGTATCTTTTGTCCATCTCTTTATGTTACTCTCCCATATAGAGCAATATCTTTTGTCCATCTCTTTATGTTACTCTCCCATATACAGCAGTATCTTTTGTCCATCTCTTTATGTTACTCTCCCATATACAGCAGTATCTTTTGTCCATCTCTTTATGTTACTCTCCCATATACAGCAGTATCTTTTGTCCATCTCTTTATGTTACTCTCCCATATACAGCAGTATCTTTTGTCCATCTCTTTATGTTACTCTCCCATATAGAGCAGTATCTTTTGTCCATTTCTTTATGTTACTCTCCCATATACAGCAGTATCTTTTGTCCATCTCTTGATGTTACTCTCTCATCTACAGCAGTATCTTTTGTCTAACTCTTGATGTTACGCTCTTCATCTCTTGATGTTACTCTCTCATCTACAGCAGTATCTTTTGTCCATCTCTTTATGTTACTCTCCCATATACAGCAATATCTTTTGTCCATCTCTTTATGTTACTCTCCCATATACAGCAGTATCTTTTGTCCATTTCTTTATGTTACTCTCCCATATACAGCAGTATCTTTTGTCCATTTCTTGATGTTACTCTCTCATCTACAGCAGTATCTTTTGTCCATCTCTTTATGTTACTCTCTCATGTACAGCAGTATCTTTTGTCTAACTCTTGATGTTACTCTCTTCATCTCTTGATGTTACTCTCTCATCTACAGCAGTATCTTTTGTCCATTTCTTTATGTTACTCTCCCATATACAGCAGTATCTTTTGTCCATCTCTTGATGTTACTCTCTCATCTACAGCAGTATCTTTTGTCCATTTCTTTATGTTACTCTCCCTTATACAGCAGAATCTTTTGTCCATTTCTTTATGTTACTTTCCCATATACAGCAGTATCATTTGTCCAACTCTTGATGTTACTCTCTTCATCTCTTGATGTTACTCTCTCATCTATAGCAGTATCTTTTGTCTATCTCTTGATGTAACCCTTCAACATTGATATCTCTCAAATCCTCATTAACAGATTGAGAATGGTTTTACATTTTATCTTGCACAAATTAATTAATTTATTCCTCTGCTTCTTTATCTCCATATTTCTCCTTCCGCCCATCATCTTCTAAACCTCCTTATCCACTTGTCATTTTATTATATGTCCTATTTTCTTTTATCCCAAATGTGTTTGTTTAATAATTCTAGATATGTTTAACAATCTGTTTTCAGACTATACAAAAATCTCTGTGGAAATAGAAGACTCGGATGATGAAGGAGCTCCACAGATCAGCCTTCAAGAGATGTTGGATGATTTACACATCTCGGAGGATGCAACAGGGGGAGAGGGTGCCCCTATGATGGAGTAGCTACCCCTGTGATGGAGTAGCTATGGGAGGAGAGAGTGTCTCTATGATGGAGTAGCTGCAGGAGGAGGTGTCACATTCATGGAGTAGCTATGGGGGAAGAGGGTGTCCAAATGATGGAGTAGCTACAGGGGAAGGGTGTCCATATGATAGAGTAGCTACAGGGGGAGAGGGTGCCCCTATGATGGAGTAGCATCAGGAATTTTGGGTGTCTCTATGATGGAGTAGCTTACAGGAGGAGAAGGTGTCACATTCATGGAGTAGCTATGGGGGAAGAGAGTGTCCATATGATGGAGTAGCTACAGGGGAAGGGTGTCCATATGATAGAGTAGCTACAGGGGGAGAGAGTGTCCATATGACATATGATGGAGTAGCTACAGGGGGAGAAAGTGCTCCTGTGATGGAGTAGCTACGGGGGAAGAGAGTGTCCATATGATGGAGTAGCTACAGGGGAAGAGAGTGTCCATATGATGGAGTAGCTACAGGAGGAGAGGTACCCCTATGATGGAGTAGCTACATGGGGAGAGAGTACCCTAAGATGTAGAAACTATAGAAGGAGGGGGTACCCCTATGATGGAGTAGCTACATGAACAGTCAGCTCAGATAATGCCAAATGTTGTGGGAACTTCTGAAGTAATAGAAGCCTGGATATTACTTGAATTAGTTTCATTAGATCATGGCACACTGGCCTTTGTTACTGAGTGATACTAAACATGTTAAATTTTGAATTAATTTGTTTGTTGTATATCTTCTTGTTCCTGTCTTTAGTCCATCTCTTGATGTTACTTTCACATCTATAACAGTGTCTTTAGTCCATCTCTTGATGTTACTCTCACATCTATAACAATGTCTTTAGTCCATTTCTTGATGTTACTCTCACATCTATAACAATGTCTTTAGTCCATCTCTTGATGTTACTTTCACATCTATAACAGTGTCTTTAGTCCATCTCTTGATGTTACTCTCACATCTATAACAATGTCTTTAGTCCATTTCTTGATGTTACTCTCACATCTATAACAATGTCTTTAGTCCATTTCTTGATGTTACTCTCACATCTATAACAATGTCTTTAGTCCATCACTTGATGTTACTTTCACATCTATAACAGTGTCTTTAGTCCATCTCTTGATGTTACTCTCACATCTATAACAATGTCTTTAGTCCATCTCTTGCTGTTACTCTCACATCTATAACAATGTCTTTAGTCCATCTCTTGATGTTACTCTCGCATCTATAACAGTATCTTTAGTCCATCTCTTGATGTTACTCTCACATCTATAACAGTATCTTTAGTCCATCTCTTGATGTTACTCTCACATCTATAACAATGTCTTTAGTCCATCTCTTGATGTTACTCTCACATATATAACAATGTCTTTAGTCCATCTCTTGATGTTACTTTCACATCTATAACAATGTCTTTAGTCCATTTCTTGATGTTACTCTCACATCTATAACAATGTCTTTAGTCCATCACTTGATGTTACTTTCACATCTATAACAGTGTCTTTAGTCCATCTCTTGATGTTACTCTCACATCTATAACAATGTCTTTAGTCCATCTCTTGCTGTTACTCTCACATCTATAACAATGTCTTTAGTCCATCTCTTGATGTTACTCTCACATCTATAACAGTATCTTTAGTCCATCTCTTGATGTTACTCTCACATCTATAACAGTATCTTTAGTCCATCTCTTGATGTTACTCTCACATCTATAACAATGTCTTTAGTCCATCTCTTGATGTTACTCTCACATATATAACAATGTCTTTAGTCCATCTCTTGATGTTACTCTCACATCTATAACAATGTCTTTAGTCCATCTCTTGATGTTACTCTCACATCTATAACAATGTCTTTAGTCCATCTCTTGCTGTTACTCTCACATCTATAACAATGTCTTTAGTCCATCTCTTGATGTTACTCTCACATCTATAACAGTATCTTTAGTCCATCTCTTGATGTTACTCTCACATCTATAACAGTATCTTTAGTCCATCTCTTGATGTTACTCTCACATCTATAACAATGTCTTTAGTCCATCTCTTGATGTTACTCTCACATATATAACAATGTCTTTAGTCCATCTCTTGATGTTACTCTCACATCTATAACAATGTCTTTAGTCCATCTCTTGATGTTACTCTCACATCTATAACAATGTCTTTAGTCCATCTCTTGATGTTACTCTCACATCTATAACAATGTCTTTAGTCCATCTCTTGATGTTACTCTCACATCTATAACAATGTCTTTAGTCCATCTCTTGATGTTACTCTCACATCTATAACAGTGTCTTTAGTCCATCACTTGATGTTACTCTCACATCTATAACAATGTCTTTAGTCCATCACTTGATGTTACTCTCACATCTATAACAATGTCTTTAGTCCATCACTTGATGTTACTCTCACTTCTATAACAATGTCTTTAGTCCATCACTTGCTGTTACTCTCACATCTATAACAATGTCTTTAGTCCATCTCTTGATGTTACTCTCGCATCTATAACAGTATCTTTAGTCCATCTCTTGATGTTACTCTCACATCTTTTTTATGGGTTGGTTTCAGTGCCTCATGTGTCAAAAGCCTTGTTAAACCATGCGAGTAAGAGCTGCATTCTAAGCTATATCCTTTGGGAAGAACACCCCAGAACACAAACCTCTGCTGCGAAGCAGTTACCATGGGGAGAAGGAAAGGCTACGGGAGAACATACAGACAGAAACTATGTGTAGGGTGGGCCCTACACCCCTTAATAACTTCCACCCTATGAGAAAAAAATTCATACATGAAACCTAGATCTAGCTAACAGTGTGTCAGCCACAGCACAATTTTGGGGAGAAAATGAGGACATTCATGCATATGAGTACTGACCATGTAACCAGCTCATCGTGTGTCATGATGTTCCTACCCTCCATATACAAGTACTGACCATGCAACCAGCTCATCGTGTGTCATGATGTTGTTCCTACCCCTTCATATATAAGTACTGACCATGCAACCAGCTCATCGTGTGTCATGATGTTGTTCCTACCCCTTCATATACAAGTACTGACCATGCAACCAGCTCATTGTGTGTCATGATGTTGTTCCTACCCCTTCATATACAAGTACTGACCATGCAACCAGCTCATCGTGTGTCATGATGTTGTTCCTACCCCTTCATATACAAGTACTGACCATGCAACCAGCTCATCGTGTGTCATGATGTTGTTCCTACCCCTTCATATACAAGTACTGACCATACAACCAGCTCATTGTGTGTCATGATGTTGTTCCTACCCCTTCATATACAAGTACTGACCAGGCAACCAGCTCATCATGTGTCATAATGTTGTTCTTACCTCTTCATATACAAGTGCTGACCATGCAACTAGCTCATCTTGTGTCATGATGTTGTTCCTACCCATCCATATACAAGTACTGACCATGAGACCAGATCATTGTGTGTCGTGATTTTGTTCCTACCCCTCAATATACAAGTACTGACCATATTACCAGCCCATCGTGTGCCATGATGTTGTTCTTACCCCTCCATATATGAGTACTAACCATATAACCAGCTCATCATGTGTCATGATGTTGTTCCTACCCCTCCATATACGAGTACTGACCATGTAACCAGCTCATCATGTGTCATGATGTCCTACCTCTCCATATATGAGTACTAACCATATAACCAGCTCATCATGTGTCATGATGTTGTCCTATCCCTCCATATACGAGTACTGACCATGTAACCAGCCCATCGTGTGTCATGATGTTGCTTCTACCCCTCCATATACGAGTACTGACCTTGTAACCAGCTCATTGTGTGTCATGATGTTGTTCTTACCCCTTCATATACAAGTACTGACCAGGCAACCAGCTCATCGTGTGTCATAATGTTGTTCCTACCCCTTCATATACAAGTACTGAACATGCAACCAGCTCATCGTGTGTCATGATGTTGTTCCTACCCCTTCATATACAAGTACTGACCATGCAACCAGCTCATTGTGTGTCATGATGTTGTTCTTACCCCTTCATATACAAGTACTGACCATGCAACCAGCTCATTGTGTGTCATGATGTTGTTCCTACCCCTTCATATACAAGTACTGACCATACAACCAGCTCATCGTGTGTCATGATGTTGTTCCTACCCCTTCATATACAAGTACTGACCAGGCAACCAGCTCATCATGTGTCATAATGTTGTTCTTACCCCTTCATATACAAGTACTGACCATGCAACTAGCTCATCTTGTGTCACGATGTTGTTCCTACCCATCCATATACAAGTACTGACCATGAGACCAGATCATTGTGTGTCGTGATGTTGCTCCTACCCCTCCATATACGAGTACTGACCTTGTAACCAGCTCATCGTGTGTCGTGATGTTGCTCCTACCCCTCCATATACGAGTACTGACCATGTAACCAGCTCATCATGTGTCGTGATGTTGCTCCTACCCCTCCATATACGAGTACTGACCATGTAACCAGCTCATCGTGTGTCATGATGTTGCTCCTACCCCTCCATATATGAGTACTGACCATGTAACCAGCTCATTGTGTGTCGTGATGTTGCTCCTACTCCTCCATATACGAGTACTGACCATGTAACCAGCACATCGTGTGTCGTGATGTTCCTCCTACCCCTCCATATATGAGTACTGACCATGTAACCAGCTCATCGTGTGTCGTGATGTTGTTCCTACCCCTCCATATACGAGCACTGACCATGTAACCAGCTCATCGTGTGTCATGATGTTGCTCCTACCCCTCCATGTACGAGTACTGACCATGTAACCAGCTCATCATGTGTCGTGATGTTGTTCCCAGCCCTGCATCATGAAACAGAACAGCAAGTCAAAATTACTTGATCACATTACTTCAACATACAATAATTCAAGGATTAACTATGGTTTGGAAGAAAGAAACCCTGGCCCTGGAAAGAGGCCCTGGAAGAAACTTGTCATATGACATTTAAGATTCTGGTTTTGAAGAGAGCCATGGAAGAAACTTGCCATATGACATTTAAGATTCTGGTGTTGGAGAAAAACCATGGAAGAAACTTGTCAAATGACATTTAAGATTATGGTGTTGGGGAGAGGCCCTGGAAGAAACTTGTCATATGACATTTAAGATTCTGGTGTTGGAAAGAGACCCTGGAAGAAACTTGTCATATGACATTTAAGATTATGGTGTTGGGGAGAGGCCCTGGAAGAAACTTGTCATATGACATTAAGATTATGGTGTTGGAGAGATACACTGGAAGAAACTTGTCATATGAGATTTAAGATTCTGGTGTTGGAGAGAGACCATGGAAAAACTTGTCATATGACATTTAAGATTATGGTGTTGGAGAGAGACCCTGGAAGAAACTTGTCATATGACATTTAAGATTCTGGTGTTGGAGAGAGACCATGGAAAAACTTGTCATATGACATTTAAGATTCTGGTGTTGGAGAGAGACCATGGAAGGAACTAGTCAAATGACATTTAAGATTATGGTGTTGGAGAGAGACCCTGGAAGAAACTTATCATATGACATTTAAGATTATAGTGTTGGAGACAATATTACTTTTGTTAACAACCCATGTCATATGACATTTAAGATTCTGGTTTTTAAGAGAGTTATGGAAGAAACTTGTCATATGACATTTAAGATTATGGTGTTGGAGAGAGACCATGGAAAACTTGTCATATGACATTTAAGATTCTGGTGTTGGAGACAATATTACTTTTGTTAACAACCCATGTCATGTGACATTTACGATTCTGGTTTTGAAGAGAGTTATGGAAGAAACTTGTCATATGATTTTAAGATTATGGTGATAGAGTGAGACTATTGAAGAAACTTGTCAAATGACATTTAAGATCCTGGTGTTGGAGAGAGACCATGGAAAAAACTTGTCATATGACATTTAAGATTCTGGTGTTAGAGAAAGACCATGGAAGAAACTTGTCATATGACAATTAAGATTATGTTGTTGGAAAGAGACCATGGAAGAAACTTGTCATATGACAATTAAGATTATGTTGTTGGAAAGAGACCATTAAAGAAACTTGACATCTGACATTTAAGATTCTGGTGTTGGAGAGAGACTATGGAAGAAACTTGACATATGACATTTAAGATTCTGGTCTTGGAGACAATATTACTTTTGTTAACAACCCATGTCACATATTTTGGAATGTGGTCAGCATAACACCAGTACTGTCTCTTTCCCTGAGAAGAATTCAGTACTCATTTAAGGCTCAGCGAACCTAGAAGGGTGTTGTTTGTGACTGATCTTGATTTCTGGTAGACCAGTCCACTAACCGCTGATATGGCAGTAAATGGGGCCCAAGTTAATGAAAAAGTGGAAGCGTGGGCATAAGGGCAACATTAAGGCTTCCTGACTCAATATAATGGGTTTGTTTCAGGACAAACACAATTCAGTTGGCTAAACTTTTGTCTTCATGACTCTATATAATGGGTTTGTTGCAGGACAAACATACTTCATTTGGCTAAACATTTGTCTTCATGACTCTATATAATGGGTTTGTTGCAGGACAAACATACTTCATTTGGCTAAACGTTTGTCTTCATGACTCTATATAATGGGTTTGTTTCAGGACAAATACACTTCAGTTGGCTAAGCTTTTGTCTTTATGACTCAATATAACGGGTTTGTTGCAGGACAAACACACTTCTTTTGGCTAAACTTTTGTCTTCATGACTCAATATAATGGGTTTGTTGCAGGACAAACACAATTCAGTTGGCTAAATGTTTGTCTTCATGACTCAATATAATGGGTTTTTTGCAGGACAAACAAAATTCAGTTGGCTAAATTGTTGTCTTCATGACTCAATATAATGGGTTTGTTGCAGGACACACACACTTCAGTTGGCTAAATTTTTATCTCCATGACTAATTATAATGGGTTTGTTGCAGGACAAACACACTTCTTTTGGCTAAATTGTTGTCTTCATGACTCAATATAATGGGTTTGTTGCAGGACAAACACACTTCAGTTGGCTAAATTGTTGTCTTCATGACTCAATATAATGGGTTTTTTGCAGGACAAACAAAATTCAGTTGGCTAAATTGTTGTCTTCATGACTCAATATAATGGGTTTGTTGCAGGACAAACACAATTCAGTTGGCTAAATGTTTGTCTTCATGACTCAATTTAATGGTTATTTTGGTTATTTGGTTATGGAAGGCCACGGTATCACTGCAAACGAATTAAATTCCATAATTGCTCAACCGCCCGTGCCAGTGGAATCATCCGAATCACTAACTCATCTCCCAAACAAAGAAAGGCAGCTGTTGTCCCCATCATAGCAGTCTCAGCACACGCCAAAAGACATAAGGCGAAACCGCACAGAAACTGAACACAGCCAACTGTTCCCTGTCATACGATATCAGCATTCATCGCAAGCAATTGGAATATCGGAACTTGATCAAAACGGATGAAACACACAGCTCACGGTATGCACGGCGCACTCAACTCAGTAGCTCCTGCAACAAGCCGGACTTGGAATATGAGGAAACTGCAACAAGGAACACTTTTCAGACACAGCCTTCACTGGTTCCTGCCGCCTATCCACCACATTGCCCGGAAGATCACGTCCTCCTGAAAATGATGATCTTCATAGTATTTAAATGTATAGCGCCTGATGATGTTAGGACATCGTGTTTGACTCCAACTCCGAACATACAAAACACAGTTCGTCGTCAGATTATCCCCGTTGCACACCAAACAACAGATCGCAAGATTAGCGCATGGTCGGTCTTGGGACACACGATGAAACAATATGATGACGTAGCACGCACAATATGGCTGCGCCCATGTATTCATGATAACTCTAGTGAATGCAGTCTACAACGAACGAAACATGGTGCAAACTTCCCAAAGAGATAAAACTTCGGCTGATTTGACGGAGCCCACCACATTAATGCGTTGGAAATTGTAAATAACTTGCGGCAAGCATCTCCATCAACCGGTCATTGAACAGCACTCAGTGTGACGTAAAACGCAGATCAACATTAGACGGTATAAGGCGCTTTCACAACACTTGATTTGTTAAAACGGAGTATTGCCGTGCGTGCAACGCCAATTCAATGGCGCAGATATGACAAGTAGAACATCATTTCGACTGGAATGCAGAAAATTGTAACGGAAACCCGAAATTGATAAGATTCCAAAGCAATTTCTGCAGCGATAGAGAGAACGTGACTTATCAATTTAATGGGTTTCTTGCCAGACAAGAAAGGGTCCCTCAGGGAAGTATTACAGTACCCACACGCTTCCTTATATATATAAATGACATCACGAAATGCTTCCACCAACATATTTCAAACAACCAACACTCAGATGTCTTTGCTACCTGGACAACGCTGGAACACGTCCCGCCAGTCCCTTATCTGCTCCAGGAATCAGCAGAAAGGAAAGAAAATTGGACAAAGACGGGGTCTAAAAATAAACAAAGGAAAACTACAGCCTCAATCTTCACACTCTCCCCACGCAAAGAAAACACATTGATAAAGAGCTTATCGAGAGTTGTAGGAGCGGCTCATGAGAACGCTTCTCAAAACATGAGTGGAGGAGTGGGTAAGGAGATTGTTTAGATCGAAAGCGATAATAATGGGACCATTGTTCCTTCTGCTTTGCTATGAATTTTATTTGAAGAAATTCTCAAAGAGGCCAACACAAAAAGGGGACTCATAAAAAGCATCAGAAAGAAACAATCAACATTTTTTGGGCACATCATGAGAAGAGGAAAGTTGGAATACTAGGTTGCAACTGACACAATAGTAGGAAAGAGTGAGTTCAGTCAAGAACAGAACTGATACGATGCACTCTAGATAGAAGATTGTGGAAGGACATGATCGCCTACGCCAACCGGTATGGCACATGATGATGATGATGAAGCTATGCTATGGTCGTCGAGAGAGGACTCTAAGAGAAGAAATTAAGTAATGAAGACAGAAAAAGTAAAAAAAAAAAAAAAAAGAAATAAACTAAATCCTCCATCCAGGAAAGATAAGGGCTCTCTGTGTTTAAGAGATGTATGACGCAATTCGGAGAAAGCCGCAAGGAGTCCAAGTCGCTGACTTACCTTTTGTCTATAAGGAAAATTTCCGGAATTGGCACCTGGAATGTATATACTCTAAATGAACAAGGTAAAGATGCACAAGTAGCAGCAGAAATGACAAACTATAAAATAGATATTCTAGGAATGTTCGAAACAAGATAGTTAGGAACAGAAAGGATAAAACTAAATACAGGAGAGATGATTTTATCATCAAGACACCGGGAACCTGGAGCACAACATAGTAAAGGGGTAGCTATAATGTTATCAAGGGAAGCACAGAAAACACTGATAGTATGGGAAGCAGTAGGGCCAAGACTAATAAGAGCAACATTTATAACAATAAATAAATAAATAAAAATACACATCATCCAATTCTACGCACAGACCAATGATAAGGATGATATAGTTAAAGATGAATTCTATAAACAGTTACAATGTCAGATGGATGCAAGACGAGCCAAGGATATTATAATCTTGATGGGAGATCTAATTGCTAAAGTAGGATCAGACAACATAGGCTTCGAAGAGATTATGGGAAAACATGGACTCGGAGAAATAAATGAGAATGGAGATGCACTTCTGGGCCCTTAATTAATTCTAACATGAAATAATACATAAAGCTACATGGGTGTCACCAGATCATAGAACGGATAATCAAATCAACCAGATATATATTAATACTAAGTTTAAGTCATACTTAGATGATGTTAAAGTTTATAGAGGAGCAGATGTGGCTTCAGCTCATCATCTTCTGCTAGCCAAACTTAAACTTGAACTAACAAAATATATTACAACACATAAAGGT
Source organism: Megaustenia siamemsis (assembly GCA_032433765.1). Classification (NCBI taxonomy): domain Eukaryota; kingdom Metazoa; phylum Mollusca; class Gastropoda; order Stylommatophora; family Ariophantidae; genus Megaustenia; species Megaustenia siamemsis. Next base: position 17,015,562 of record JAVIAB010000041.1, read on the forward strand.
AGAAAGTATTTCAATGTAGGGTTACTTAAAGAGTAAGGAATTAAAGATACTGAAGGGAGGTCAAAAAGTAATGCACACCAATTTTTTTCTCGGAAACTATTCGGGCAAAATGTGTGAAATTTTCACAGATTGTAGCTGAACATCCCCTTTACACTACCTATTTTTCAACATAATCTCCGTCCAAGCGTATTGCCTTACGCCAACGCGAAACTAGGTCATGAATGCCTCGTTTGTACCAAGTTTTGTCCTGCTCGCGTAGCCATTTTTTAACTGCACGGATCACATCCTTGTTACCAGACTTGTGTGACGGCGTGCATTGTCATGTTGAAGCAACAAATCTGCAGATGGCCTATTAGGCCGAACTCTGTGGAACCGATTTTTGAGTTTTGTCAGTGTATTGATGTAAGCTGTCGAGTTGATTGTCTCACCTCTTGTCATTACATCAACAAGAATCACACCATCAATGTCCCAGAAGACAGTGATCATCACCTGATGATGGAGATGTTTTGAATTTTTTTCATTTTGGTCACTGCGGATGATGCCATTCCATTGACTGCATTTTTGTTTCAGGCTCATAATAATGTGCCCACGTTTCGTCACCGGTAACAATTTTTGACAAAAACATTTCTCCTTCAACACCGAAACGCTCCAACAATTCAGAACAGAATGTTTTCCTTTGAACTCTGTGATCATTTGTTAGGCACCGAGGAACCCATCGAGCGCAAATCTTTGAATATCCGAGAGTTTTAAAAATTGCGATTGCACTTCACTTGCTGACTGTAAGCTGCAATGCCAATTGCTGACTAGTGATACGCCTATCCGGACGAATAATGGCATCAGCCCGGTTTAACATGTATGTGCTGGTAGCCGAGGCAACACGTCCAGAACGCGGTAAATCATGCAGCTCCACTCGTACACTTTCTGCAGCTTTAATTCTCTGAACCCAGCGACTAACTGTGCTCCTATCGACTGCAGAACATTTGTACACTGCACACAGTCGTTTATGAATGTTTGCCACAGTTTCTTGTTCCGCAACCAGAAATTCTATGACAATTCGCTGTTTGTAACGGACATTGTTGACAAGCTCCATTTTAACGGTTCATAGATTGCGTAATATTTATAAGAATGCTGTGCAATTTGGTGCACATAATTGGAACATGTCATATTCCAAGTGTGCAAAATTTCATATTCCTATCTTTATTATTAGCCGAGAAAAAAATTGGTGTGCATTACTTTTTGACCTCCCTACGTAAATTTACAGTCACAGTATCAAACAAATACCAAGTCCTGCAACAACTAGAAAATACAATAAATATCAAGACACATGAAACATACATAGAGATAAACAAAGAAGTTAGAAGATGTATTAAAATTAATAAGAGGAAATCAATATATAGATGAACTAACTAAAGAAGCAGAGGATCAGCAAATAAAGGAAATATGAAAGAACTGTTCAACAACATAGCGAAATTATGCGAAACGTGCAAACAGATCAATGCCTTTCTTAAAGATATGAAAGGAAATCTGCTTAGTAATGAAAGGGAACAAATGGAAAGATGAAAAGAGCACTTTGAAGAACTTTTGAACAAACTCGGCCCAAATAACCCTCCAGATATACTACCAGCAGAAGAAGAGTTACAAGTTAACTGTGGAAAACCAAGCAAGGAAGAAATAAGGAAAGCCATCAAGCTATAAATCCGACATACGGTGTTAGAAGCCTGCAGTAGACAGAAATGATTTTTTCTATCGGGGGTGAAACAAAAATCCTGAGTCTCACGCGTCGTGGCGACTGCTTGATCAAGCGGCCTTTATCCCTCTGGTTCTATCGTTGCCTCCAGATATGCATCAGTAATGGTACTATGTGTTGTAAAGATAGGTTTTTAAAGATAGTTTTATCAAGCTATTTAAAATGGTAAAACAACAGGACCAGATGAAATTCCTTCGGAAGCCATCAAAGCAGATATTAACACCTCTACCAAGATGCTACATAATCTATTAGATAAAATTTGGGAGAGGGAAGAAATACCTAAAGACTGGAAAGAAGGTTATATGATCAAACTATCAAAGAAAGGAAGTTTACAGGAGTGCACAAATTATAGGGGAATTATGCTACTATCAGTGCCAGGAAAAATATTAAGCAGAATCATTCTGGAGAGTCTAAAAGAGGCTATAGCGAAACAGATGAGGGATGAACAAGCAGGTTTTAGGAAGAACAGATCATGTGCTGATCAAATGACTACTCTATGTATAATAATTGAACATAATTTAGAACTACAGTCCCCACTTTATATTGGATCCATACATTACGAAAAGGCATTTGCTAGTTTAGACAGAAGAATGCTTTGGAAGTTGCTGAGTTAATACGGAATTCCCATAAAGTTTATTAACTTGATTAACAACTCCAACGTCAAGTCAGTCCTATTATAAGACTGTGAAACATGGAGAACAACAAAAATGATAATAATGAAGATACAGACCTTCAGAAAATAGCAGGAAACAATCACTAACATAGAATTATGAAAACAGTACCAGTCAAATAACAGTGGATAAAGAGATACAGTGAAGACGATGACGCTGGATAGGACACACACTGCGGAAACCAACTGAGAGTATTACACATGCCCCTTTGTGGAATCCCCAAGGAAAAAGACAAAGAGGAAGACCAAAATATTCTTGGAGAAGACAGGTAGAAGCAGAGATGAAGATGATGGGAAGACATTGAATAATCTTAAAACAATGACAAAAAACAGAACGGCTTGGAAAGTGTTTGCTGAAGACCTATGCTCCACAGGGAGTTGAAAAGTAGAAGAATAATAAGAAGAATAAAGAAAGAAAAAGGAGAAATATCTAAGGAGAGGTGAAAGAACGCAGCTGCTTATTCGGCGGTATTGTCGATAATGGGTCACCGTTGGCTTTACGTGAGCTCCTGAAGTAGAAACGCCACAGGTTACAACATTATTATTTTTAGATACCAAAATGACACTTATATATATCCAGTCTAAGGATGAGATCATTCGGCGTTTCAATTTGAAGTATATAAGCATTTGTTAGAGTGACGTATGACTAAAGCCTGTCGACCCCTCCATTTTACCTGAAGTCCAGGAACAATCGATGTTGTAACGTCTTATCACTTTATTGTGCTAGCCTCGGATTATTCATGAATTAAGGGGGCCTCGGTAGCCTAGTTGGGAAAACCACCCGACTGGACTACCGACGTTCGGACAACCCGTGTTCGATTCCCGCTGGGAGCAGTGTGAATTGTACTCGTGGTTGGAAAAAAAAAATACCCCCACGGTCGACCCAGCCGTTGGCAGAAATGGGTACCAGGATATTATCCTGGGAAGGTGAGGAATGTCGCTTCGCATCTGAGTTTCGATGCTTGAGGCTACACTATACAGAAATATCCGAACATTTCTGGATAGGCGGCCGAGCACATATGGGTGGAAACTCGCGTGCTAAGACGCCGGTTCAAGTCTCGTACTTTACCTTTACCTTTATTCATGAATTAGATTTTCGTGTACTGCAGACTTGGGTTATGAGTTAGAGCCGGTCGATGCGCAAATATAGGTACTCAAGTCGCCTGAAACGAGAAATCGTTACTTTACTTTAAAATATTCAACCGTACTCGGTCCGAACCGATATGTCGGATTTTGGTCAGGTATGTCTTCATAAGTGGAGCCGTTGTGTCGGGTAAAAGTCCGGAAGGAGTTAATTCTGGAATTCTTGATAATAATAGGGCATACTATAACCAGTGGTAGAACATGTAAAACTGAAATAAACGAAAAGACTAAGAACGGCAAAAAGGAATTTGAATGCCATGAAAAATATAATAACATCAAAACAAATAACATCAGGTCTAATACTAAGAATAGCAAAATGTTGTCTTGTCAGCACTCCTGTATGGTGCAGAAACATGGACATTAGACAAGAAAACAACAAAAAATTAAAGTCTTTGAAATATGGATATATAGAAGAATAGGTAGAATTGGATGGAAATAAAAGAAAACAAACGATGAAGTCTTAAAACAAATAAAAATGAAAATAGAACTACTAAATACAATTCAAACAAGACAAATGCGGTTTTTTTGGGCATGTTAAAAGACACAGGAGGTTACTAAAATAATCTTGGAAGGGTAAATACAAGGTAAAAGAGGCAGGGGCAGATCAAGACTAACATGGACGAGTAACATCAAAATGTGGACAAGTCAATCTATAATAACCTGCACCATCAAAGCAGGGGACAGAGCGGAATGGCGTTCCATCGTAGTCAACCTTCGATGCGGAGGCAGCACTCAGTTATGATGATGTTGATATATTCCGGCTTCGTAGGATCCAGCATGATGCTCTTTCGGCTGACAGCCTTCATTACTCTTTCTTGCATTCTCCCCTTAGCTCTAAGCCTCGTTAATAGGTCGTAGAATGATGTGGCCGAGAAGCCTCTAGCACTGATCTCCTTATCTGCTATCCTGACTTGCAATCCCTACTTTCTTAGTTCAATTACCAGATTCTTGTATTCGCAGGTTTAAATATATGCTGCTTCTCTTTCCTACATTTGAATAGCACAGTGAGCTTTGTTAGAATGACGTGGGTCATAAATAGTGTATTCAATGCTTGGCAAACAGAAGAAAGATAACGACCACCGAAATGAAATGTGTCAGAAGAATGACAGGAAACAGCTTAAGGGACAGAGTAAGAAACACCGACCTGAGGAAGAAACTCGAAATTGAACCAGCCATAGAATACATACAGAAATAACAGATAAATTGGTCCGGCCACATAACAAGACAAAAAGAACTAACAATGACTCAAAGAGTCATAAACAAACGCTACGAAAACACCAGATTAAGAGGAAGACCGAGAAAGAGATGGATAAAGGGAATACTAGAGTCACTAGGAGGGATAACACCAGAAGAGGCCAACAGAAGAGCAAAGAATCGCAGATTGTATCTCACATCGACGCCAACAGCAATGGAGGAAGGATAGAAGAAGATAGAAGAAAAATGTTTGGCTGTGTCTTAGATCGTTTGATGCTCTCTATGAATCGTTTGTAAATCTATGGCTAAACCACTTATATGTCTATCTATGAAACATTTCTCTTGCTAAAATACTTATATGTCTCTCTATGAAACATTTCTCTTGCTAAACATCTTATATGTCTCTCTATGAAACATTTCTCTTGCTAAACCACTTATATGTCTCTCTATGAAACATTTCGCTTGCTAAACCACTTATATGTCTCTCTATGAAACATTTCTCTTGCTAAAATACTTATATGTCTCTCTATGAAACATTTCTCTTGCTAAACCACTTATATGTCTCTCTATGAAACATTTCTCTTGTTAAAATACTTATATGTCTCTCTATGAAACATTTCTCTTGTTAAAATACTTATATGTCTCTCTATGAAACATTTCTCTTGCTAAAATACTTATATGTCTCTCTATGAAACATTTCTCTTGCTAAAATACTTATGTCTCTCTATGAAACATTTCTCTATTGCTAAACCACTTATATGTCTCTCTATGAAACATTTCTCTTGCTAAAATACTTATATGTCTCTCTATGAAACATTTCTCTTTTGCTAAACCACTTATATGTCTCTCTATGAAACATTTCTCTTGCTAAACCACTTATATGTCTCTCTATGAAACATTTCTCTTGCTAAAATACTTATATGTCTCTCTATGAAACATTTCTCTATTGCTAAACCACTTATATGTCTCTCTATGAAACATTTCTCTTGCTAAAATACTTATATGTAAAGGTAAGGTAAAGTACGAGACTTGAACCGGCGTCTTAGCACGCGAGTTTACACCCATATGTGCTCGGCCGCCTGTCCAGAAATGTTCGGAGATTTCTGTATAGTGTCGCCTCAAGCATCTAAACTCAGATGCGAGGCAACATTCCTCACCTTCCCAGGGTAATACCCTGGTACCCATTTCTGCCAACGGCTGGGTCGACAGTGGGTTTTTTTTTTTTTTTTCCAACCACGAGTACAATTCACACTGCTCCCAGCGGGAATCGAACACGGGTTGTCCGAACGTCGGTAGTCCACTTCTCTTGCTAAACCACTTATATGTATCTCTATGAACCATTTCTCATGCTGAACCAATTATATGTTTCTCTATGAACCATTTCTCTTACTGAACCACATATATATATATATATATATATATATATATATATATATATATATATGTGTGTGTGTGTGTGTGTGTATGTGTGTCTTTGTGACATAACAAACAATCTTCAACATAAACTGGCTGGCATTTAGATTGGACAAACAAAGGGGGTTGAACTTTTAAATGTTTTCTTTTCCTTACGTCCTCTATTCTCTTTTCTATGAATCTGTCTGCTTCTTGCTTCAGTTGGAGCTTTAGAGTATACTTCCAAAGATTGCGGTCTGCAGCTATTTCTTCCCAGATTGCAGGGTCTATGTTCAGTCTTCATGTCATGTTGACACACGTCTATATATCGGAGTTTTGGGCGTCCCCCTAGCTCTTTTTTGGCCATCTGCCAGTTAACCATGACGTATATCTTTTGGTATGTGGCCATTTTTCATATGCTGCAAGTGGCCAAGCCAGCGTAACCTACATTGTTTGAGCAGCGTGTAGATGTTCGGGAGGCCTGTGCGAGTCAGAACCTCCACGTTTGTCACTTTGTCCTTCGAGGTAATAATGACATCGCATAAATAATACATTTAGTCTTCTCTCCTGCTTTGCATAAGCTGCCCTTTATCCGCTGCCATGCAAAAGAATATGACAGATCTAGGCATTGTAAACTGCGGACTTTGTTTTAATTGTCAGTTTGCTGGTTTGCTAGACACGCCTAGAAAGACGGACAAAGGTGGTAGTGGCTTTACCAATACGGATCTCAATTTCTGTAACTAAAGATTGTTTGTTTTTTTTTTTTTTTTTTTGCTTTTGCCAGCTTTTACCTCTGACGAAGTCCCTAGAGATTAGGAAGTGAATTTTGCGTGTTAATCCACTTAAAATATACTAACAACAAAACAAATATCAACAGGGCTGAAACTAAGAATGGCAAAATGTTACATCTTCTCAATATTCCTGTATGGTGCAGAAACATGGACATTAGACAAGAAAACAGAACAGAAAATTGAAGCCTTTGAAATGTGGATTTATAGAAGAATAGGTAGAATTGGTTGGAATTGGAAAGAAAAGAAATCTGACGATGAAATTTTAAAATAACTAAAAATAAAAAGAGAACTAATAAATACAATTAAGACAAGACAAATGAAATTTTTGGGACATGTTGAAAGACACAACAACTTTATTGGAAGGAAAAATACAAGGTAAAAGAGGCAGAGGCAGACCAAGACTAACATGGACGAGTAACATCAAAAGATGGTCAAGTCAATCTATGACAGCCTGCACCATCAAAGCAAGAAACAGAGTAGAATGGCGATCCATGGTTTCCGTCGATGAGTAGCTGACGTTTCAAGCCGGGCCTCGCTGCTGAGACCAGGGTTGGTTGTCGCAGAGAGAAATCATAAATAAAAATCCAAGCTAGCCGGGATTTGAACCCACAACCTCTCTGTCTCGAGGCCGGCGTCCCAACCAGTCCCCTTAAAGATAGTTTCAATCACCCTCAAGGGTGTTCTTCTCGTGAATGCATGGAAAAAGACCAAGAGAAAGATCCAGAAGAAGTTGAATAGATGCAGTGATAGAGACATGTAACAACAAAGAAAAAACACTAATTCAGACAGTTCGAGCAGCTCAAGAACGACAAATGATATAACCACGACACCTTTTCGGCACCAGTGAGAAAGAGAAAATAGGAAGAAGAAAGATAGTTTGTCGTTGATGGTGGATCCCAGGTAGCTAAACTGCTGCAAGACTTCAAGTTTGTAGTTTTCGATAAAGATGGCAGATGCTGCTTCGAGGTCTTGACCGCGTATATTATTTTTATATTTATTAATATATTATTTTGTATATTAGTTTGAACCAAACGAAATCTCGTCTTAATAAATAATGAGATGGGGAACGGAGATTCTACAGTGGGCGTTTTACATCTCTCTCTCTCTCTCTCTCTCTCTCTGCGATCAGGACCCAATCAGAGTAGGATTCCAGCTCCTCACATGAACTCAGCTGTCAGGTCAGGTGTGTTACCAAACAGAACATCACAATTAGAGTCTGCCAGATCCACTCTGATTGAACACCCGTTAAAAACGTTGCACTGTGTTCTGCGCCAGTGGCCCAGTGCATCCGATTTCAGCCAGCATTTTATTCAGGTTTGCTTTCCCTAGCCTTTGATTGTCCCCAATCTTCCTGCAAGGCAGCAGGTGATCTTTTCTGTAGGGGGATTCTGCCCTTAGATGGTCGGCCCTCCCAGGTTTACGAGCACCATCTGCCCGAGTCACTAGAGGTGACTAACACAGACATGCACACACAAAGATATGAGATGTGACTAACACAGACACGGACACACAAAGATGTGAGATGTGACTAACACAGACATACACACACAAAGATATGAGATGTGACAAACACAGACATGCACACACAAAGATGTGAGAAGTGACTAACACAGGCATGCACACACAAAGATATGAGATGTGACAAACACAGACATGCACATAGCGATACGAGGCATGACTAACACTGACACACATCAAGATATGAGATGTGACAAACACAGACATGCACATAGCGATACGAGGCATGACTAACACTGACACACATCAAGATATGAGATGTGACAAACACAGACATGCACATAGCGATACGAGGCATGACTAACACTGACACACACAAAGATATGAGATGTGACAAACACAGACATGCACATAGCGATACGAGGCATGACTAACACTGACACACATCAAGATATGAGATGTGACAAACACAGACATGCACATAGCGATACGAGGCATGACTAACACTGACATACATCAAGATATATGACACATGACTAACATAAACATGCACATAAAGATATGAGATATGGCGTTTTACATGAACAACGATACGGCAATAGTAAAAAAAAAAGTAAAGTACCCCCCGTCACGCCAAGTGGCGGCGTATAGGGAAATGTGGTGTTAGTGACCCTATATTTTACAGACCTTCAGCACATGATTTTTGGGGTAATGTGGTCGGTATTACGCCCGTGCTGCTTTACTTTCCCAGAAAAAATCCGGTACCCATTTAAGGCTGGGTGAACCCGGAGCCGTCGGTTGGGATCGAACCCTACCTCTTGTCCGTAGTAGTCCAGTTCACTAACCACTGAGCTATCGCGGCTCCTACTAATTTTTAGGGAATTAGTAAAACCCAGGTGTCCTCGCCAGGGTACGAACCCCGGCTGTTGCCGTGGTAAGCCAACCGCCTATCGATTGCGCTAACCGGACACCTGATACGGCAATAACTTTATATAATAGTCTCGTTCTTAGAGACCGAAAGAAGGTGTCCAGAAAAGTAGTTTCTCTGTCTAGCTCTTTCCATACAGAAACTTTTTGTCAGTGCAACGAAAGAGATTTCAGAGACAAAATTGTTCATGGTTTTAAGAATCAATCTTCATATTTATATTTATCTAACACATCATCATCAAGTACCGGGCCTGCTGGCGTAGGTGATCATGTCTCTCCACAATTTTCGATCACGACAGTTATTTATCATTTCTGTTGTTGACCTTCTCCCAAACCAATCTCTTAAGCTGTCTGGTATTTTTTCTCCTTGCTTTCCTCTATCTCTTCCTCCCTGAATTTTCCCAGTTGTTACAATATATTCCGGTTGTTCTCTTCTCATTACATGGCCAAAAAGTGATGATTGTTTCTTCCCAATATTGGAAATTAGCTCTCTTTTTGCTTTGTCCTCTTTCAGAACGTTTTCATTACTCCTTTAGCTGTCCGCGGTATTCTCAACATTATTCTGTAAAACCACATTAGTAGTATATATGGCTGTGAACCCACCCTAAAAGTGCACGTGCATGCACCGAAAGACAATAGATTTGGCACCGACTTTGCACGAAACATGCACCAAAACCGTGAAAAAAAAAAATAAAAAATTTTTTTTGAATTCGCGATTTTTTCGAACTTCATTATTTTTTGGGGGGAAATTTTTTTTGGGGTTCGTCAGTTTGTCGAAACGGTCTACTGTGTCTGAGAGATTAACGCAGGTAAATTCAAAGGAGACTCGGTGCTAATCGGCTTATAGAGCGGGGGTCGTCTCTCGCTGTGTGTTAGATGAAAATATTTTGTGAAAGAGTATTTTAAAAGAGTATATTTGTGAAAGTAAAAATTCAGAATTATTTAAAAAATATGTATTTGTGAAAGTAATAAACTCAGAATTATTAAAAAAAAAAAAATATAAACAATAAAAAGTCTCCCTTCAGGATTCGAACACGGTGTACTGTACGTGACAGGCCAGGCGACATGTAAAAAAAATGCTGACAAGCAATGACGTTGAAGGTTAGTTTGTCGAACGGTGTACTGTGTCTGAGAGATTAACGCAGGTAAATTCAAAATAGACTCGGTGCTAATCGACTTATCGAGCGGGGGTCGTCTCTCGCTGTGTGTTAGAGGAAAATATTTGTGAAAGAGTATTTTAAAAGAGTATATTTGTGAAAGTAAAAATTCAGAATTAATCAATATTTTAAAAAAACTTAAAATGAAGGGAAATTTAAAATATAGGCGATCGCGTAAATGATTGGGTCGCGGATCTCGCACTACATTTTTTTTAGTGCCACCCTCAACACCAGCATCAACCCTTCATGTCCTATCATCATCATACCACACAAAGTTTCAAACCGATTATTATTCGCCGGCGGTGGGCATGTGAGGTGGAGGGGCGGGTAATAGGCAACAGGATGCGACATGTAAAAAAATGCTGACAAGCAATGACGTTGAAGGGGTATTGTTACGAAAAGAAAAATACGACTAGCTCGCGGGCGGGAACGAGTTGGTTGACACAGGTGTGTTATTGTAGTATCGCTAACATCATGTGCCAGGATAGCGGTTCTTGAGGAAAGATTATTGGTCGTGTGTGTTATCGCTACCAACATCAGCATGTGTCGTGTAGTAAGGTGTGCTAATATTAAATAGTGACGCTCGCTCTTTCTCATTCAATGTAAAGCAAAACAAAATTCTATATTTCACAATTTTATTAATACATCATATATATATTACTGTCCGGATGCTGATAATTTTAACCGTCTGGGTTTCCTACACAACCGCCCTCCATTTTGACAAAACCTTGATCAAAGCTGGAATAGGTAATCGGTGACTTTGCTGAAACATCCTGGGCATCCACATTGGCTGCCGGAGCTGTCGTCTGATTAACAAGAGTGAGGTCCCCTTGGTTAACAAAAAAGGGCGTGTAGTTGATGTTAGCATAAGCGTTTTCGAGACTGCCTTAACGCCATGTGCCACCCTCAACACCATCATCCCTTCATGTCCTATCATCATCATGTGCCACCCTCAACACTAGCTTCATGTGCCTCAACACTATCATCATGTGCCTCAACACTATCATCATGTGCCACACTCATCATCAACCTTCATATCATCATCTTGTGCCTCAACATCACCCTTCATGTCCTATCATCATCATGTGCCACCCTCAACACCATCATCCCTTCATGTCCTATCATCATCATGTGCCACCCTCAACACCATTATCAGCCCTTCAGGTCCTATCATCAAACCACACAAAGTATCAACCAGCGAAATTCTCTCTATCTCTCTCTCTCTCTGTCTCTCTCACATTCATGGTAAACCAAAACAAAATAAATCACTAAGATTTTTACCACCATAACACACAAATTTAGGGTCATATTTAAAAAAGTCGACCTTAAAACCATACAAATCTACTCCCATACTCATAAAAGTTAGACACATCAAACAGATAATTACTTCCAAACTCCAAAAAGTTAGACCAAATCACCCCTCGATCGTTCTCTAACATTGCCTCGATCGTTCTATAACATTGCCTCCAGCGTTCTGTAACATTGCCTCCAGCGTTCTGTAACATTGCCTCGATCGTTCTTTAACATTACCTCGATCGTTCTCTAACATTGCCTCGATCGTTCTTTAACATTGCCTCCAGCGTTCTCTAACATTCCCTTGCTCGTTCTCTAACATTTTCATTAGTTTGAGTCTTTGTGTTGCCTTCTTAGTGAGATTCTCTACGTGTTTCTTCAGGCTCAATTGTCAGTCTAGTTGTATTCCTAAAAAATCTACTTCCATACTGATACTAGTTAGACACATCGATCAGATAGTTACATCCAAATCGCAAACATTTTACCCCAGAACACAAAAATTTAGGGTCATACTCAAAAAGTCGACCTAAAAATCCCAAAAAGCTACTCACATAGTCGTAATAGTTAGACACAACGAATAGGAAGTTATATTCTAGGTCAAAAATGTTACACCAAATCACAACGAACCACGAACCACAACCCCACGAACCATGGACTTAACGAACCATCAACTAACGAACCATGGACTGGACTTAACAAAGACAGCGTCGAGGAGAGATATAATTTGCGGTCTCTTGCTCTTCTGTTCGCCTCTGCTGCTGGTATGTTTCCTAGCGCTTCTAATTGTACATCGACCCATCCTTTTTCGTGGTCGACAGTTGGGTCTGGTGTTCTCACAACATTTTGCTGAAGGCTCGTTGTGTTTTTGATCTGTCTGCCCTGTCACCTAGCCAAACTATTTTATCTGTTGTTTCCTTATATATTCTATGATGGGGGCTATTCCTAGCTTTCTTCTCAGTTCTTCATTTCTGAGCTTATCTCTCAGACTGTTTCCTGTCATTCGTCTAACACATTTCATCTCTGAGATCACACAAATTTAGGCACATACTCAAAAAGTCGACCTCAAAACCATAAAAATCTACTCCCACATTCAGCTAAAAGTTACACCAAAACCGCACCAGATTTGCAACGTGCAAAAACATGCACAAGTTTGACACGCGAACCAGTTTGGCACAATGCACCTTCGTAAGGGGCGTAACAATCAGCCTTCGTAAGGGGCGTATCAATCATAAAAGTGATTATCAAAGTAAATTTTTGGTACGGGGATGTCTATTGGTGCATTGTGCCAAACTGGTTCGCGTGTCAAACTTGTGCATGTTTTTGCACGTTGCAAATCTGGTGCGGTTTTGGTGTAACTTTTAGCTGAATGTGGGGGTAGATTTTTATGGTTTTGAGGTCGACTTTTTGAGTATGTGCCTAAATTTGTGTGATCTCAGAGATGAAATGTGTTAGACGAATGACAGGAAACAGTCTGAGAGATAAGCTCAGAAATGAAGAACTGAGAAGAAAGCTAGGAATAGCCCCCATCATAGAATATATAAGGAAACAACAGATAAAATAGTTTGGCTAGGTGACAGGGCAGACAGATCAAAAACACAACGAGCCTTCAGCAAAATGTTGTGAGAACACCAGACCCAACTGTCGACCACGAAAAAGGATGGGTCGATGTACAATTAGAAGCGCTAGGAAACATACCAGCAGCAGAGGCGAACAGAAGAGCAAGAGACCGCAAATTATATCTCTCCTCGACGCTGTCTTTGTTAAGTCCAGTCCATGGTTCGTTAGTTGATGGTTCGTTAAGTCCATGGTTCGTGGGGTTGTGGTTCGTGGTTCGTTAAGTCCAGGGTTCATGGGTTGTGGTTCGTGGTTCGTGGTTCGTTGTGATTTGGTGTAACATTTTTGACCTAGAATATAACTTCCTATTCGTTGTGTCTAACTATTACGACTATGTGAGTAGCTTTTTGGGATTTTTAGGTCGACTTTTTGAGTATGACCCTAAATTTTTGTGTTCTGGGGTAAAATGTTTGCGATTTGGATGTAACTATCTGATCGATGTGTCTAACTAGTATCAGTATGGAAGTAGATTTTTTAGGAATACAACTAGACTGACAATTGAGCCTGAAGAAACACGTAGAGAATCTCACTAAGAAGGCAACACAAAGACTCCAACTAATGAAAATGTTAGAGAACGAGCAAGGCAATGTTAGAGAACGATCGAGGTAATGTTAAAGAACGATCGAGGCAATGTTACAGAACGCTGAGGCAATGTTACAGAACGCTGGAGGCAATGTTATAGAACGATCGAGGCAATGTTAGAGAACGCTGGAGGCAATGTTAAAGAACGATCGAGGCAATGTTAGAGAACGATCGAGGGGTGATTTGGTCTAACTTTTTGGAGTTTGGAAGTAATTATCTGTTTGATGTGTCTAACTTTTATGAGTATGGGAGTAGATTTGTATGGTTTTAAGGTCGACTTTTTAATATGACCCTAAATTTGTGTGTTATAGTGGTAAAAATCTTAGTGATTTGGTCCAATATTTTGGACCTTGAATATAACTTCCTGCTCGTTGTGTCTAACTAGTATGACTATGTGAGTAGCTTTTGGGAGTTTTAGGTCGACTTTTTGAGTATGACCCTAAATTTTTGTGTTCTGGGGTAAAATGTTTGCGATTTGGATGTAACTATCTGATCGATGTGTCTAACTAGTATCAGTATGGAAGTAGATTTTTTAGGAATACAACTAGACTGACAATTGAGCCTGAAGAAACACGTAGAGAATCTCACTAAGAAGGCAACACAAAGACTCCAACTAATGAAAATGTTAGAGAACGAGCAAGGGAATGTTAGAGAACGATCGAGGCAATGTTAAAGAACGATCGAGGCAATGTTAGAGAACGCTCGAGGTAATGTTAAAGAACGATCGAGGCAATGTTAGAGAACGCTCGAGGTAATGTTACAGAACGCTGGAGGCAATGTTACAGAACGCTGGAGGCAATGTTACAGAACGCTGGAGGCAATGTTATAGAACGATCGAGGCAATGTTAGAGAACGCTGGAGGCAATGTTAAAGAACGATCGAAGCAATGTTAGAGAACGATCGAGGCGTGATTTGGTCTAACTTTTTGGAGTTTGGAAGTAATTATCTGTTTGATGTGTCTAACTTTTATGAGTATGGGAGTAGCTTTGTATGGTTTTAAGGTCGACTTTTTTGAATATGACCCTAAATTTGTGTGTTATGGTGGTAAAATCTTAGTGATTTATTTTGTTTTGGTTTACCATGAATGTGAGAGAGACAGAGAGAGAGAGAGAGAGAGAGAGAGAGAGAGAATTTCGCTGGTTGATACTTTGTGTGGTTTGATGATAGGACCTGAAGGGCGGAGTTTGGAAGTAATTATCTGTTTGATGTGTCTAACTTTTATGAGTATGGGAGTAGATTTGTATGGTTTTAAGGTCGACTTTTTTGAATATGACCCTAAATTTGTGTGTTATGGTGGTAAAATCTTAGTGATTTATTTTGTTTTGGTTTACCATGAATGTGAGAGAGACAGAGAGAGAGAGAGAGAGAGAGAGAGAGAGAGAATTTCGCTGGTTGATACTTTGTGTGGTTTGATGATAGGACCTGAAGGGCTGATGATGGTGTTGAGGGTGGCACATGATGATGATAGGACATGAAGGGATGATGGTGTTGAGGGTGGCACATGATGATGATAGGACA
Source organism: Megaustenia siamemsis (assembly GCA_032433765.1). Lineage (NCBI taxonomy): Eukaryota > Metazoa > Mollusca > Gastropoda > Stylommatophora > Ariophantidae > Megaustenia > Megaustenia siamemsis. The sequence continues at coordinate 17,031,048 of JAVIAB010000041.1, forward strand.
TGAAGGGTGATGTTGAGGCACAAGATGATGATATGAAGGTTGATGATGAGGGTGGCACATGATGATAGTGTTGAGGCACATGATGATAGTGTTGAGGCACATGATGCTAGTGTTGAGGGTGGCACATGATGATGATAGGACATGAAGGGATGATGGTGCTGAGGGTGGCACATGGCGTTAAGGCAGTCTCGAAAACGCTTATGCTAACATCAACTACACGCCCTTTTTTGTTAACCAAGGGGACCTCACTCTTGTTAATCAGACGACAGCTCCGGCAGCCAGTGTGGATGCCCAGGATGTTTCAGCAAAGTCACCGATTACCTATTCCAGCTTTGATCAAGGTTTTGTCAAAATGGAGGGCGGTTGTGTAGGAAACCCAGACGGTTAAAATTATCAGCATCCGGACAGTAATATATATATATATATGATGTATTAATAAAATTGTGAAATATAGAATTTTGTTTTGCTTTACATTGAATGAGAAAGAGCGAGCGTCACTATTTAATATTAGCACACCTTACTACACGACACATGCTGATGTTGGTAGCGATAACACACACGACCAATAATCTTTCCTCAAGAACCGCTATCCTGGCACATGATGTTAGCGATACTACAATAACACACCTGTGTCAACCAACTCGTTCCCGCCCGCGAGCTAGTCGTATTTTTCTTTTCGTAACAATACCCCTTCAACGTCATTGCTTGTCAGCATTTTTTTACATGTCGCATCCTGTTGCCTATTACCCGCCCCTCCACCTCACATGCCCACCGCCGGCGAATAATAATCGGTTTGAAACTTTGTGTGGTATGATGATGATAGGACATGAAGGGTTGATGCTGGTGTTGAGGGTGGCACTAAAAAAAATGTAGTGCGAGATTCGCGACCCAATCATTTACGCGATCGCCTATATTTTAAATTTCCCTTCATTTTAAGTTTTTTAAAATATTGATTAATTCTGAATTTTTACTTTCACAAATATACTCTTTTAAAATACTCTTTCACAAATATTTTCCTCTAACACAGCGAGAGACGACCCCCGCTCGATAAGTCGATTAGCACCGAGTCTCTTTTGAATTTACCTGCGTTAATCTCTCAGACACAGTACACCGTTCGACAAACTAACCTTCAACGTCATTGCTTGTCAGCATTTTTTTTACATGTCGCCTGGCCTGTCACGTACAGTACACCGTGTTCGAATCCTGAAGGGAGACTTTTTATTGTTTATATTTTTTTTTTATTTTAATAATTCTGAGTTTTTTACTTTCACAAATACATATTTTTTAAATAATTCTGAATTTTTACTTTCACAAATATACTCTTTTAAAATACTCTTTCACAAAATATTTTCATCTAACACACAGCGAGAGACGACCCCCGCTCTATAAGCCGATTAGCACCGAGTCTCCTTTGAATTTACCTGCGTTAATCTCTCAGAAACAGTAGACCGTTTCGACAAACTGACGAACCCCAAAAAAAATTTCCCCCAAAAAAATAATAAAGTTCGAAAAAATCGCGAATTCAAAACATTTTTTTTTTTTTTTTTTTTTTTTGCACGGTTTTGGTGCATGTTTCGTGCAAAGTCGGTGCCAAATCTATTGTCTTTCGGTGCATGCACGTGCACTTTTAGGATGGGTTCACAGCCATATATACTACTCACATTTCTACAGACTCCAGTGATTTTCTTGTTTCTTGTCCTATTGTCCATGATTCACATCCATATGTTAAGACTGACTCTACATAACATTTAAGAACTCTTTTTCTTGTTTCGATTGTTAAAAATGGATTGCTTAGTATCTTCCTCATTTTTTGGAAAGCTGCTTTTGCCTGAGCAATTCTGCATTTCATCTCTTTATCTAACATATAACATATTATATATGAATTTTTATGTAATTGAACAAGGAATTAGATTTCACCAATACCAAGATGATACAAGACATGTAAAAAGAATATGGTTTGATAACGGCTCAGAATAATCACATTGAGAGTGGCGCACAGTGCGTCGAAACGTACGGAAAGAGCTAGAGAAAGTAACAAAGTAACCATAAAGCTACAACAAACAACCGTTGTATATCATCAACAATTGATGGGTGATGATCACGTCACCATGAAGCAATGTTAACTATTTCCGTACGTTTAACCGCACAGTGCGTCACTCTCAATTTGATTATTGTGAACCGCCATCAAAACATATTCTTTTTCAAAGTTTTGTAGCATCTTGGTATTGGTGAAATCTAATTCCTTGTTCAATTATCTAAAAACTCATCTATTATATGTTATATGTTCAATAAATATAAATATGTAGATTGGTACATAAAACCATGGGAAATTTTGTCTGTGAAATCTCTTCTGTTGCTCTGATTAAAAACGTTCGTAGGAAAAGAATTAAAGTTATAGAATTGTTAGAGCTAAAGATGTCAGAGCTAAACTCTGACAAATGGTAAGCTGATTATTCTCGACGAATTTCCAGAGTTCCTAAAAGATGGCAGATCTTAATTTTGAATGAAGAGCTTCTTCTACCTTTCAGCTCCCTGTGGAGCATTGGTCTTAAAAAAAAAAACACTTTTAACTCCCTGTGGAGCATAGGCTGTCAACAAACATTTTCTTCTCCATGTGGAGCATAGGTCTTCAACAAACACTTTCAGCTCCCTGTGGAGCATAGGTCTTCAACAAACACTTTCAGCTCCCTGTGGAGCATAGGTCTTCAACAAACACTTTCCGCTCCCTGTGGAGCATAGGTCTTCAACAAACACTTTCATCTCCCTGTGGAGCATAGGTCTTTAACAAACAATTTCCAAGCCGTTCTGTTTCTTGCAATTCTTTTAAGTTTATTCCATTTCTTCCCCCTTCCCGCCCCATCATCTGCATCTTTATTTCCATCCGTCTTCTCCAAGAATATCTTGGTCTTCCTCTTTGTCTTTTTTCTTGGGGATTCCAGAAAATCGTTTGTTGTATATTACTCCCAGTTGGATTCCGCAGTGTGTGTCCTATCCAGCGCCATCGTCTTCGCTGTATCACTTCATCCACTGGTATTTGACTGGTGCATTTCCATAATTCTATGTTAGTGATTTTGTCCTGCCGTTTCCACCCTTTTATTCTGCGTAAGCATCGTTAATGAAGATCTGTATCTTCATGATTGTCATTTATGCTATTCTCCATGTTTCACAGTCATATAATAAGACTGACTTATTATCGGAGTTGAAAATTTTAGTTTTTGTATTTAACCTAATTTCTTGGGACTTCAATATGTTTCCCAATGCAACGAATGCTCCTATTGCTTTTGACATCCTTATTTTAGCATTATGCCCCGTTCCTCCCTCTTTGTCTATATTATTGGCCACATATATGTAAGATTTCAATATATGCTTTATATGTTTCAATATAAGATAAGCCAATATATGCCTGCTTCATAGACTACATCAAAGCTTTTGATAGAGTACACCACAATCAACTTATAGAATGCCTAAAAGAGATACATCTAGATGACATGGACATACAACTAATATGCAATCTATACTGGGAGCAAACAGCAATAATAAAATATAACAATGAGAACTCTACACCTATTGATATAAAAAGAGAAGTAAGACAGGGATGCATCCTATCACCAAGCTTGTTCAATCGATACACTGAGCAAATCTTTAAAAACATCATAGAGATGCCAGGCCTACAAATTAAATGGGAAGATAATCAATAACCTAAGATATGCTGACGATACTGTACTACTAGCAGAAAATCCTAAAGATCTACAACAATTACTTAAATAAACATGTACAAACAAAAACACGTATAAACAAAAATAAACACGATAAGCAAAAAATATGGACTAGATATGAATATCAAAGGGTGCCGCGATAGCTCAGTGGTTAGTGAACTGGAAAACAAAGGGCAAGAGGTAGGGTTCGATCCCAAACGACGGTTTCCAGTTCACCCAGCCTTTAATGGGTACCGGATTTTTTTTCTGGGAAAGTAAAGTGGCACGGGCGTAATACTGACCACATTACCCCAAAAATCATGTGCCGAAGATTTGTAAAACTTATGGCCACTAACACCATATTCCCTATACGGCACTTGGCGTGACGGGGGCACTTTACTTTTGTTTTTTTTAAAATGAATATCAAAAAGACTAAAACTATGATCATAAACAAAAAAAATACTCAAAACCCACAAGTGGATATCAAAATTGAAGGAATAGACCTGGAGACAGTTCAGAACTACAACTACCTGGGACATCCTATAACCAATGATGGAAAATGTAAAATTGAAATAAACAAAAGAATAGGAATGGCAAAAAGTAATTTTATTGTCATGAAGAACATACTAACATCAAAATAAATAACACCAGGGCTAAAACTAAGAATAGCAAAATGTTACGTCTTCTCAATATTCCTGTATGGTGCAGAAACATGGACTTTAGACCAGAAAACAGAACAGAAAATTGAAGTCTTTGAAATATGGATATATAGAAGAATAGGTAGATTTGGATGGAAGAAAAAGAGAACAAACGATGAAGTCTTATAACAAATAAAAATGAAAAGAGAACTACTAAACACAATTCAAACAAGCCAAATGTGATTTTTGGGCCATGTTAAAAGACGCAGCAACCTAATAAAAGTAATCATGGAGGGAAAAGTACAAGGTAAAAGAGGCAGAGGCAGACCAAGACTAACATGGACGAGTAACATCAAAAGATGGACAAATCAGTCTATGACAACCTGTACCATCAAAGCAAGAGACAGAACAGAATAGTGCTCTATGGTAGTCAACCTTTGTTGCGGAGTCGGCACTCGATGATGATGATGATATGTAAGATTGTATGTCATTTAGAGGTATTCCTCCGTTTGTTATTTGCTTATTGCCAACTGCATTAATTCACATAATTTTGGTCTTATCTCAATTTATTTTCAGTCCCAGCTGTTGTGATCTCATCAAGTATGCTAATTTTATCTTGCATCTGTTGATGATTGTGTGATAGGAGAGCTATGTCATCAGCAAAGTCTAAGTCATTAAGTTGCTTGATCAGTGACCACTGGATTCCATTTCTGTTGTTCTGAGTTATTTTCATAATCCAATCTATTGCTCGCAGAAAGAGAAATTGAGACAGAAAGCATCCTTGCCTTACTCCTGTTCTTATTTCAAATTCTTCTTTAAGCTGTCCTTCATGCACCACACTACATTTCGTTCCTTCATACATTGTTTGTATCAGTTTAATAAACTTTATGGGGATTCCGTAATGACTCAGAAACTTTTAAAACATTCCTCTGTATAACAAAGGAACGGTTGACTGTGTGCGCTTTCTGTGCGATTCCGCCTTATGTCTTTTGGCGTGTACTGAGACTGCTATGATGGTGACTACATCTACCTTTCTTTGTTTGGGAGATGAGTTAGTAATTCGGATGATTCCACCGGCACGGGCGGTTGAGCAATTATGGATTTTAATTCGTTTGCAGTGACACCGGGGCCTTCCATAACCAAAGAACCTCTGTCTAAACTATCAAATGTCATAAGAGCTTCTGCAAGACAGACTTTCCGGGAAGAGAGAAAAGAGAAGGAGAGAAAGAGAGAGAGAGAGAGAGAAAGAGAGAAAGAGAGAGAGAAAGAGAGAGAGAATGAGAGAGAGAAATAGAGAACGAGAGAACGAGAGAGAGAATGAGAGAGAGAAAGAAAGAGAGAGAACGAGAGAGAGAATGGGAGAGAGAAAAAGAGAGAGAGAGAGAGAACGAGAGAGAGAATGAGAGAGAGACAGAGAGAGAGAACGAGTGAGAGAACGAGAGAGAAAATGAGAGATAGAGAATGAGAGAGAGAAAGAGAGAGAATGAGAGAGAGAGAAAGAGAGAGACAGATGGAGAGAATGAGAGAGAGAAAGATAGAGAGAGAACGAGAGAGAGAGAGAACGAGAGAGAGAACGAGAGAGAGAGAGGACGAGAGAGAGAACGAGAGAGAGAATGAGAGAGAAAAAAAGAGAGAGAGAGAACAAGAGAGAGAGAGAGAACGAGAGAGAGAGAGAAAGAGAGAGATATTGAGAGAGAGACAATGAGAGAGGGAGAGAAAGCGAGAGAGAGAACGAGAGAGAGAGAGAAAGAGTGTGAGAGAGAGAACGAGAGAGAGAGAGAGATAGAGAAAGAGAGAGAGAACGAGAGAGAGAGAGAGAGAGAGAGAATGTAATCAGTCCTTTTAGAAGTGCTGGCCACAGTCCTGCCTTAACTTTTATATTAGAATCACAAGCCCATCAAATTATCATTGAGAATGCAATAGTTAGAATAGAATAGTACGGATACGACTGTTACACATTTAGTTGCTCAAACGGAACAGTAGAATATCAGCTGAAGTAATTTAGAAGCTATAGATAAGCTATAGATAAGGATACAGTAAACGACGAATCATTAATATCAGTCACAAGAGCTTACGTAGAATAATACAGGGATTACATATAACAATGTATTGATTTAGGCATTTAATTTACGATTAGAGTTACATGTATAACGAACGTCAATACACTAAGTGATGTAATAGGACAAAGCTTACCGGCTTGTTGCAGGAGCTACTGAGTTAAGTGCTCTGTGCACACCATGAGCTGTGTGTCTCATCCGTTTTGATCATGTTTCGATATTCCAATTGTTTACGATGAATGATGATTTCGTATGACATGGAACAGTTGGCTGTGTTCACTTTCTGCGCGGTTTCGCCTTATGTCTTTTGGCGCGTGCTGAGACTGCTACGATGGGGGGGGGGGGGAACTACAGTTACCTTTCTTTTTTTGGGAGGTGAGATATTAATTCGGATGATTACGCTGGCACGGGCGCTTGAGCAATTATGGATTTTAATTCGTTTGCAGTGATACCGGGGTCTTCCATAACCAAAATAACCAAACCAAAGCATTAGTTGAGAATATAAATTATCTCTTTTGTTGATTGTCAATGTTGTTGTCAAAGACTTGTTCACAGATAATACACCAACTGATGAGGAATGTTGTGAAAGGAACTGTGAGATATTCAAATACTTAAATGTGATGTGTTGAGAGTGTTCCTCTCATGTGACGTGTTGAGAGTGCTCCTCTCATGTGATATGTTGAGAGTGTTCCTCTCATGTGAAATATTGAGAGTGTTCCTCTCATGTGATATGTTGAGAGTGTTCCTCTCATGTGACGTGTTGGGAGAGTTCCTCCCATGTGATGTGTTGAGTGTGTTCCTCTCATGTGACGTGTTGAGAGAGTTCCTCTCATGTGATATGTTGAAAGTGTTCCTCTCATGTGATATGTTGAGAGTGTTCCTCTCATATGATATGTTGAAAGTGTTCCTCTCATGTGATATGTTGAGAGTGTTCTTCTCATGTGAAATGTTGAGAGTGTTCCTCTCATGTGACGTGTTGGGAGAGTTCATCTCATATGATATGTTGAAAGTGTTCCTCTCATGTGATATGTTGAGAGTGTTCCTCTCATGTGATATGTTGAGAGTGTTCCTCTCATGTGAAATGTTGAGAGTGTTCCTCTCATGTGATGTGTTGAGAGTATTCCTCTCATGTGATGTGTTGAGACTGTTCCTCTCATGTGATGTGTTGAGAGTATTCCTCTCATGTGATGTGTTGAGAGTATTCCTCTCATGTGATATGTTGAGAGTGTTCCTCTCATGTGAAATGTTGAGAGTGTTCCTCTCATGTGACGTGTTGGGAGAGTTCCTCTCATGTGATGTGTTGAGAGTATTCCTCTCATGTGATATGTTGAGAGTATTCCTCTCATGTGATGTGTTGAGAGTATTCCTCTCATGTGATATGTTGAGAGTATTCCTCTCATGTGATGTGTTGAGAGTGTTCCTCTCATGTGATGTGTTGAGAGTATTCCTCTCATGTGATATGTTGAGAGTATTCCTCTCATGTGATGTGTTGAGACTGTTCCTCTCATGTGATGTGTTGAGAGTATTCCTCTCATGTGATGTGTTGAGAGTATTCCTCTCATGTGATATGTTGAGAGTGTTCCTCTCATGTGATATGTTGAGAGTGTTCCTCTCATGTGATATGTTGAGAGTATTCCTCTCATGTGATATGTTGAGAGTATTCCTCTCATGTGATGTGTTGAGAGTATTCCTCTCATGTGATATGTTGAGAGTTTTCCTCTCATGTGATATGTTGAGAGTATTCCTCTCATGTGATGTGTTGAAACTGTTCCTCTCATGTGATGTATTGAGAGTATTCCTCTCATGTGATGTATTGAGAGTATTCCTCTCATGTGATGTGTTGAGAGTGTTCCTCTCATGTGATGATTTACTTCTGAATCATTTCTTGCCATCAAATTCAGCTACAAAGAATAACCATTTCTAGTGTACCAAAAACGCTTATATCTTTCTATAAAGCAATGACGTGTCTCCTTCAATGAACCACTTATATGTCTCTCGCTGAAACACTAATATCTCTCGCTAAACCACTTATATGTCTTTTTAATTAAGAATTTCTAAATTTCTTGTCTCAGTGTTCAATATTCAAGATCGGTTGTCTCATTGTTCATTATACAAGATCGGTTGATTCATTGTTCATTATACAAGATCGGTTGTCTCAGTGTTCAATATTCAAGATCGGTTGTCTCATTGTTCATTATACAAGATCGGTTGTTTCATTGTTCATTATACAAGATCGGTTGTCTCATTGTTCATTATACAAGATCGGTTGTCTCATTGTTCATTATACAAGATCGGTTGTTTCATTGTTCATTATACAAGATCGGTTGTTTCATTGTTCATTATACAAGATCGGTTGTCTCAGTGTTCAATATTCAAGATCGGTTGTCTCATTGTTCATTATACAAGATCGGTTGTTTCATTGTTCATTATACAAGATCGGTTGTCTCATTGTTCAATATACAAGATCGGTTGTCTCATTGTTCATTATACAAGATCGGTTGTTTCATTGTTCATTATACAAGATCGGTTGTCTCATTGTTCAATATACAAGATCGGTTGTTTCATTGTTCAATATACAAGATCGGTTGTTTCATTGTTCAACATACAGGGCCGATTGTCTCATTGTTCAATATACAAGGTCGGTTGTCTCATTGTTCATTATACAAGATCGGTTGTTTCATTGTTCATTATACAAGATCGGTTGTCTCATTGTTCAATATACAAGATCGGTTGTTTCAGTATTCAATATACAAGATCGATTGTCTCATTGTTCAACATACAATATCGATTGTCTCAGTATTAAACATGCAAGATCGATTGTCTCAGTATTCAACATACAAGATCGATTGTCTCATTGTCCAACATACCAGATCGCGTGTCATAGAATACAACATCCAATGTTGATTGACATAGAGTTCACCAAAGACAGCAACGAGACTAGTTAGATTTGTGGGTAACATTCAAGCTACGGATACTATCAGTAAACTCGCTCACAATCATCTACTATATGCGTGTGACTATCTAACACATCAAGTATGACATCAGCTCTAAAAATAAACAAGGATTAAAAAAGAGTGTCTGTCGTGATTATTAATTTTATTGGAGCAATGATAGTATTAGCAATAACTTGCAGAGAGTAGCCATTCAGTGGATACCATCACAACTATGCAATAACTTGCAGAGAGTAGCCATTCAGTGGATACCATCACAACTATGAAATAACTGCCAGAGAGTAGCCATTCAGTGGATACCATCACAACTTTGCAATAACTTGCAGAGAGTAGCCATTCAGTGGATACCATCACAACTTTGCAATAACTTGCAGAGAGTAGCCATTCAGTGGATACCATCACAACTTGCAATAACTTGCAGAGAGTAGCCATTCAGTGGATACCATCACAACTTTGCAATAACTTGCAGAGAGTAGCCATTCAGTGGATACCATCACAACTTTGCAATAACTTGCAGAGAGTAGCCATTCAGTGGATACCATCACAACTTGCAATAACTTGCAGAGAGCAGCCATTCAGTGGATACCATCACAACTATGCAATAACTTGCAGTGAGTAGCCATTCAGTGGATACCACCACACTGTAATATACAAGGGAACGAACGCGCAGACAAATTAGCTAAAGAGGGAGGGAGATTACCGCAAGAGAACCATTCGCTCAGTTATGATGAAGCCAAATCCATCCTCAAAGGTCAGTTCCATGAAAAATGGAAACGAGAACACCTAAAGCATAACGAGAGTGACGGATATCACCAACTATCAAGGAGGGATCAAGTCATCATACTTCGCCTACGCACTGGCCACAATAGAATGAGAAATCACATGTTCACCAAATTCAAAATAGGTACAACCAGCCTATGCCACTGTACACTGGACAATATGACTACAAAACATGTTCTACAGGATTGCCCCCAGTACACAGACCTGAGAAGAGCAATGTGGTCCACACCCACCTCCATGGAGGAGAAACTATATGGGGCAATCGATTCACTTAAACAGACAGCTGACTTCATGAGAGAGTCTGGAATCCTACTCTGATTGAGTCTTGATCGCAGAAAGAGAGAGAGAGGGAGAGAGAGAGAGAGAGAGAGAGAGAGAGAGAGAGAGATTACTGCAATTGCAGCGCCCTTTAGAGAGTTTCAACACTAAAACACCTTTTATTGGTTTTTTTTTTTAGTTGTTTTTATGCCAGTCTTAACATATGGATGTGAATCATGGACAATAGGACAACAGACAAGAAAATCACTGGAGGCTGTAGAAATGTGGTTTTACAGAAGAATGTTGAGAATACCATGGACAGCTAAGAAAAGTAATGAATACGTTCTGAAAGAGGCCAAAGCAAAAAGAGAGCTAATTTCCAATATTAGGAAGAGACAATCATCATTTTTTGGCCATGTAATGAGAAGAGAACAACAGGAAGATATTGTAACAACAGGGAAAATTGAGGGACGAAGAGATAAATTGAAAGAAAGAGAAAAAATACCAGACAGCTTAAGAGAATGGCTTGGCAGAAGGTCAACAAAAGAAATGATAAATAACTGTCGAGATAGAAAGCTGTGGAGAGACATAATCACCTACGCCAGCAAGCCTGGTATTTGTTGATGATTTCTTTCTCTGTGTTTTTTTTCAATTTGTTCGAGTGAATTGTAGTAGGAAGCGATAGTGGGCACTCTCTTTTCAGTGATGTTTGAAAAGGTCGCCAACGGAGAGGACTTGTCTGGCACAGGAGTTCAATTTATAAACGGGTCGCCAACCAATAATGCATAACCAAAATGGCTGCATGTTGACCCATTTTTGATAAGATCAAAGCAGTCGTTTAAACCGGTTTCGGTTGCTTTGTTTATTTTAGATGCCTGAGGTCAAGGAAACTGGAGCAAGGAAGTTATTGTACATTCTTTTCAACTGAATCGTTGCCATCTAACCGAGGTTAGGCATGCACAGTCGTTGATGTAGTCAATAGAATTAACCACAGCGCTTTAGTGAGAGCGGGAGCCGCGATAGCTCAGTGGTTAGTGAACTGGACTACAAAGGACAAGAGGTTGGGTTCGATCCTGACCGACGGCTTCCGGGTTCACCCAGCCTTAAATAGGTACCGGAATTTTTTCTGGGAAAGTGAAGCGGCACGGGCGTAATACCGACAATATTATCCCAAAAATCTTGTGCCGAAGGTCTGGAAAATTTATGGTCACGAACACCATATTCCCTATACGCCACTTGGCGTGACGGGGGTTCTTGACTTATTTACTTACTTTTAGTGAGAGTCGTGACATGAGCGGAGCGGATATGGGGAATTTTCGAATGCAGTAATGCTGATTCTTTGAACAGAATAGACAAGCTTGACATTTCTAACGAAATCCCGAGATGGAGGGTAAATCCACGAACAAACCATGGATTTCAAGAGAAAAATGTCCACCATTGGTATTGGGATTTGAACATGGGATCGTCTTCTCTAGAGGCCGACGACATATCTACAGACCACCGAGGCCAGCCATCACTAGCACTCTCGTCTCCTTCCTGATAACGCAGGATAATTTCAGCACAGTACACAAACTCCGTAGGACTGGTGATGACGCTGAACACATCACATTAGGGGCGCTCCTCTCTTGTTTTAATCACATGTGCATTTCCAATTCGTTACTAACCATATCATTCCTCTTCTTCTTCTTCAATTTCTTCATCATCCTCTTCTTTAATTCAGTTCCCCGTGGAGCATAGTTCTTCATTTAACATTTTTCAAGCCGTTCTGTTTCTTGTTATTCCAGCCATTTAACTTAAAAAAAAAAAATATTTGCTTGGTTGCTTGCGTTCTATTCTTGATGACTATTCTAGAGTATTCTAGTAGACTATAGAATTCCCCTTCGTCATCCGCCCTTAAAAGGACGTTAAGTGGGTGTGTCTGCGTTGTGTTGTGGTTTGCAGTATAAATGTAATATTTCTTCTTCTTCTTCTTCTTCTTCTTCTTCTTCTTCTTCTTCTTCTCCTAATCCTCCTTTCTCTTTTACTTTTTCTTCTTCTTCTCCGCCTCCTCCTCCCTCCCCCTTCTTGTTCTACTTCTTCTTCTCATTCTTCTTCCTCTTCTTCTTCTTCTTCTTCTTCATTTACTTCCTCTTCTTCTTCTTTTACTTCTACCTCTTCTTCTTCTCGTTCTACTTCTTCTTCTTCTTCTTCTTCTTGTTCTACTTCTTCTTCTTCTTCTTGTTCTACTTCTTCTTCTTCTTCTTTTACTTCTAATTCTTCTTCTTCTTCCTCTTTTACTTCTAATTCTTCTTCTTCTTCTTCTTCTTTTACTTCTAATTCTTCTTCTTCTTCTTCTTTTACTTCTAATTCTTCTTCTTCTTCTTAATCTTAATACTTCTAATTCTTCTTCTTCTTTTACTTCTAATTCTTCTTCTTCTTCTTCTTTTACTTCTAATTCTTCTTCTTCTTCTTCTTTTACTTCTAATTCTTCTTCTTCTTCTTATTCTTAATACTTCTAATTCATCTTCTTCTTCTTCTTTTACTTCTAATTCTTCTTCTTCTTCTTCTTTTACTTCTAATTCTTCTTCTTCTTCTTCTTTTACTTCTAATTCTTCTTCTTCTTCTTCTTTTACTTCTAATTCTCTTCTTCTTCTTCTTCTTTTACTTCTTCTTCTTCTTTTACTTCTAATTCTTCTTCTTCTTCTTCTTCTTCTTTTGCTTCTACTTCTTTTCTTCTTCTTCTTTTATTTCTACATCTTCTTCTTCTTTTTCATTTACTTCTTCTTCTTCTTCATTTACTTCCTCTTCTTCTTCTTTTACTTCTACCTCTTCTTCTTCTTGTTCTACTTCTTCTTCTTCTTCTTCTTGTTCTACTTCTTCTTCTTCTTCTTCTTCTTCTTCTTCTTCTTCTTCTTTTACTTCTAATTCCTCTTCTCCTTCTTCTTCTTTTACTTCTAATTCTTCTTGTTCTTCTTCTTTTACTTCTAATTCTTCTTCTTCTTCTTCTTTTACTTCTAATTCTTCTTTTTCTTCTTATTCTTAATACTTCTAATTCTTCTTCTTCTTCTTCTTTTACTTCTAATTCTTCTTCTTCTACTTCCTCTTCTTCCTCTTCCTCTTCTACGTTTACTTCTTCTTCTTCTTATTTAACTTCTATGTCTTCTTCTTCTTCCTCTTCTTCCTCTTCTTCCTCTTCCTCTTCTACGTTTACTTCCTCTTCTTTTTATTTAACTTCTATGTCTTTCTTCTTCTTCTTCTTCTTCTACTTCTTCTTCTACTTCTTTCTTCTTCCTCTTCCTCTTCTTCTTCTTCTTCTTCTTCCTCTTCCTCTTTTACTTCTTCTTTTACTTTTATGTCTTCTTCAACTCTTCCCTCTTTTCTTCTTCTTCTTCTTCTTCTTCTTCTTCTTTTGCTGCTTCTTCTTCCTCTTCCGATTCTTCTGCTTCTTCTTCCTCCTCTTCTCTTCTGCTTCTTCTGCCTCTTCTGCTTCTCCTGCTTCTTCACAAGGCAGTGGGGTTGTTATACTTCCGGGTACCGTCCCTTACTTTCCTGAGCATATCTGCAAGGCAGCAGGGCAGTCGCAGGTTGTACTCTTTACTGCATACATAGTAAGTAAAGTAAAGAGCCCCGGTCACGCCAAGTGGCATATAGGGAATATGGTGTTAGTGACCATAAATTTTATAGACCTTCAGCACATTATTTTTGGGGTAATGTGGTCTGAATAACTTCCGTGTCGCTTTACTTTCCCAGAAAAAATCCGGTATCCATTTTAGGCTGGGTGAACCCGGAAGCCGTCGGTTGGGATCGAACCTTACCTCTTTTCCCTTCTACTGCATACATAGCAGGTAAAAATTAACCAACCTAACAGGATATATTGTATGGTGGGGGCTATTCCTAGCTTTTTTCTCAGTTCTTCATTTCTGTTCGTATCTCTCAGACTGTTTCCTGTCATTCGTCTAACACATTTAATCTCTGCAGAGGTTATTTTTTCTTATTGTTCTTGCATCTAGAGTCCATGTCTAGCATTAGTAGCACAGCGTTGGGATGAAGATTGTATTGTAGAGTGCCCGTTTTTCCTCTAGAGTTATTTCCTTGCCACTGCCATCATAAGTAGCACCGTAGCTGGGAATTCCCCATATCCGCTCCACTCACAACTCCCGCGAATGCGTGTTAATAATTTCTCATGACATGGTCGACTACCACGCAGGCCACATTTCGGCGCCCAGGGAACGACTCCAAATGATTTTCACTAAATAGAGAGTGTACAACCATTTACTTGCTCCAGTTTCCCCGAAAACACATAAAAACAAAGCAAACAGCATATAGCTGCATATAGTCATATAGCTGCATATAGTCATATAGCTGCATATAGTCTCATAGCTGCATATAGTCATATAGCTGCATATAGTCATATAGCTGCATATAGTCATATAGCTGCATGTAGTCACATAGTTGCATATAATCATATAGCTGCATATAGTCATATAGCTGCATATAGTCATATAGCTGCATATAGTCACATAGCTGCATATAATCATATAGCTGCATATAGTCATATAGCTGCATATAGTCATATAGCTACATATTGTCATATAGTCATATAGCTGCATATAGTCATATAGTCATATAGCTACATATTGTCATATAGTCATATAGCTACATATAGTCATATAGCTGCATATAGCTGCATATAGTCATATAGCTACATATTGTCATATAGTCATATAGCTGCATATAGTCATATAGTCATATAGCTACATATTGTCATATAGTCATATAGCTGCATATAGTCATATAGTCATATAGCTACATATTGTCATATAGTCATATAGCTGCATATTGTCATATAGTCATATAGCTGCATATAGTCATATAGCTGCATATAGTCATATAGCTGCATATAGTCATAGCAATATTAGGAAGAAACAATCTTGTTATTCTGCTTTGTGTCGTGTGTTCGCGGTTCAATATTCAAGCACATGGTTCAACAAAAAAAATGGCGCCGCCGGTTATGTTCAACCAGAATATAAAAAGTCTGTGTTGGTGAATGGGGCGGATGAATCGAAAATGATCAACGGCCTAGAAGGCGAAAACAGTAAAGTGTGTGGTACACATGAGGCATATTCAGAACACGAAAGACAAATATGGCAGACCACCGTGAAAGAGATTGGAGCCTCATCACGTAACACTAAAAAAAAAAGCCATGGAGAGCAATGATGGAAAATGTAAAATTGAAATAAACAAAAGAATACGTACGGCAAAAAGTAATTTTAATGTATGAAAAATATACTAACAATAAAAGAAATATCAGCAGGGGACAAAACTAAGAATAGCAAAATGTTACATCTTCTCAATATTCCTGTATGGTGCAGAAACATGGACATTGGTCAAGAAAACAGAACAGAAAATTGAAGCCTTCGAAATGTGGATTTATAGAAGAATAGATAGAATTGGATGGAAAGAAAAGAAAACAAACGATGAAGTTTTAAAAGAACTGAAAATAAAAAGAGAACTGCTAAATACAATTAAGACAAGACAAATGAAATTTTTGGGGTATGTTAAAAGACACAACAGCCTACTAAAAGTAATATTGGAAGAGAAAATACACGGTAAAAGAGGCAGAGGCAGACCAAGACTAACATGGACAAGTAACATCAAAAGATGGACAAGTCAATCTATGACAGCCTGCACCATCAAAACAAGAAACAGAGTAGAATGGCGATCCATGATAGCCAACCTTCGTTGCGGAGAAAGCACTCGATGATGATGATGATGATGATGATGATTGAGAAGAGAACAACTGGAATACATTGTAACAACTGGGAAAATTGAAGAGATAGAGGAAAGCAAAGAGAAAAAATACAAGACAGCGTAAGGGAATGGCTTGGCAGAAGGTCAACAACAGAAATGATAAATAACTGTCGAGATCGAAAATTGTGGAGAGACATGGTCACCTACGCCAGCAGGCCCGGTACTTGATGATGAGTCATATAGCTGCATATAGTCATATAGCTGCATATAGTCATATTGCTGCATATAGTCATATAGCTGCATATAGTCATAAACTGCATATAGCCATATAACTGCATATTGTCATATAGCTGCATATAGTCATATAGCTGCATATAGTTATATATTTGCATATAGTCATATAGCTGCATATAGTCATATAGCTGCATATAGTCATATAGCTGCATATAGCCGTATAGCTGCATAGAGTCATATAACTGCATAAAGTCATATAACTGCATATAGTCATATAACTGCGTATAGTCATATAGCTGCATACATCATCATCATCATCATCATTGAGTGCCTTCTCCGCATCGAAGGTTGGCTACCATGGATCGCCTTCCTATTCTGTTTCTTGCTTTGATGGTGCAGGCTGACATAGATTGACTTGTCCATCTTTTGATGTTACTCGTCCATGTTAGTCTTGGTCTGCCTTTGCCTCTTTTACCTTGTATTTTTCCTTCCAATATTACTTTTAGGAGGCTGTTGTGTCTTTTAACATGCCCCAACAATTTCATTTGTCTTGTCTTAATTGTATTTAGTAGTTCTCTTTTTATTTTCAGTTGTTTTCAAACTTCATCGTTTGATATCTTTTGTTTCCATCCATTTCTACCTATTCTTCTATAAATCCACATTTCAAAGGCTTCAATTTTCTGTTCTCTTTTCTTGTCTAATGTCCATGTTTCTGCACCATACAGGAATATTGAGAAGATGTAACATTTTGCCATTCTTAGTTTCAGCCCTGCTGATATTTGTTTTTGTTGTTAGTATATTTTTCATGGCATTAAAATTACTTTTTGCCATACCTATTTCTCTTGTTTATTTCAATTTTACATCATTGGTTATAGTATGTCCCAGGTAGTTGTAACTCTGGACTGTCTCCACATGTGTTCCCTCAACTGTGATATTTAATTGTAGGTCTTGAGAATTTTCTTTGTTTGTGATCATAGTTTTAGTCTTTTTGATATTCATTTCTAGTCCATATATTTTGATTGTCATGTTTATCACATTAAGCAATTGTTGTAGGATTTTCTGCTAGTAGAACAGTATCATCAGCATATCTTAGGTTATTGATTATCTTTCCATTAATGTTAAGGTCTGGCATCTCATTGATGTTTTTAAAGATGCTCTCAGTGTATAGATTGAACAAGCTTGGTGATAGGATGCATCCTTGTCTTACTCCTCTTTTTATGTCCATGGGTGTAGAGTTCTCCTTGTTATATCTTATTATTGCTGTTTGCTCCCAGTACAAATTACATATTAGTCGTATATCTGTGTCGTCTTGATTTATATCCTTTAGGCAGTCTATAAGTTGGTTATGGTGTATTCTATCGAAAGCTTTGGTGTAGTCTATAACGCAGGCATATATTGGTTTGTTTACTTCTGTGTACTTTTCAATCAATGTTCTCATGCTGAATATGACTTCTTTTGTCCCACTGTTTTTCCTGAATCCAAATTGTTGCTCATCTAATTCAGTATTGATTTTATTCTGAATCCTTCCCTGTATAACTTTTAGCAAGATTTTTGTTACCTGGCTCATTAGGCTTATTGTTCCAATATCACTGCATTCAACTGCACCATTCTTTTTAGGCAATGCAATGAAAGTTTATGTTTTTAGATCGTTTGGTTTGTATCCTGTATGGTATATGTCATTGCATATGCCTGTGATCACTTCGATGCTAAACTCTTCTAGAGCCTGTATCATCTCTGTCTGTATATTGTCAGGCCCTGCTGCCTTTCGCTTTTTCATTGTTTTTATAGCTTTTTCTACTTCAGATTTCAGGATTTTATAGTTGTATGTACATTTTATGTCTGGCTTTTTGTCCCTTTCGTCATGAAATAATTCTGTTATATATTCTTGCCATCTATCTATTATATCTTTGTTGTCTGTTAGCATTCTTCCCTCTTTGTTTGCAATACATCTGTTTCCTGCAGCTTTTTTGTCATTATTAGTCATTCTCTTTATTTTATGTGTGCATCTCTCTTCAGTTTTGTTTACTTTTCCATAGTTTCGACTTCTAGACATCTTTGGTTGAGCCAGTCTTCTTTTACCTTTTTGCACATTCTCCGTATTTCATTGTCTATATCCTTGTATCTGGCAGTGTTTTTCGCTTGTCTTCTTTTTTCCATTTTTTCTAAGATTTTGTCAGTTATCCATTTTTGTTTTTTTGTTACTTTCCTTTTTGGGCAAGGTGTTGCAGGATTCTTGCATGCTGTTTTTTATGCATTGTCATTTTGTTGTGACTTTTTCCTCAGGATTTTCTCTTCTGTATTGCTCAATCCCCTCTTCTAGTAGCTTCTGATATGTGTTCTTTACTTGTATAGTATACGTTTCTTTTACATCTTTCTGGTTTAACGCTGTTATATCTATTGGTGTTGCTGAATTAGTTTTTTGTTTGTTTCTCTTTAATTTGATTTTCATTTTTATCATTACAAGATTGTGGTCTGAATTAATATCTGCTCCTGGGTAGGTTTTGGCTTTCTTGACGCTGTTCCTGAATCTGTCTTTTATTATTATGTAATCTATTTGATTTCTCTTCCTGTCTCCAGGGCTTTTCCATGCGTATAATTTCCTTTTCTCTTGCTCAAAGAAGGTGTTGCATATTATCAGTCTGTTTTCTTCACAAAATTGTATTAATCTTTCTCCTCTGTTATTCCTTTTTCCTGGACCATGATTTCCTATTATGGTCTTATATTTACCTTTTCCTACTTTAGCGTTCATATCACCCATTACAATCAAGATGTCTGATGATTTCACTTGCTTCATAACTGTGTTTAGATCTTCATAGTATGCCTCTATTTGTTCATCTGTATAGTCTTGTGTAGGTGCGTATGTCTGTATTATTGCTATGTCGAATGGTTTTGCCTTCATTTTTAATTGTGTAATCCTATCATTGTATGTTAAGTGGGTATTTATATATTTTTGTAGTTCTCGTTTTATTAGAATGCCTACTCATCTTTGATGCTTTTTTGTGTTACCTGAATATGTAAATGTATATTTATCGTCTTGTATGTATCCACTTTCCTTCCATCTTGTTTCTGATATGCCTAAAATATCTATGTTTAATCGCTCTGCTTCTACCATTAGATTTTTAATTTTCCTTGTTGGTATAAGGTCCTAACATTCCATGTAGCTATTTTTAATTCGTTCCTAAAACAATATTTAGAATTTCTCTCCATGGCTTTCTTTGGAGTGTTACGTGATGAGGCTCCAATCTCTTTCACGGTGGTCTCCCATATTCGTCTTTCGTGTTCTGAATATGCCTCATGTGTACCACACACTTTGCTGTTATCGCCTTCTGGGCCGTTGCATATAGTCATATAGCTATTACACCTGCCCAAACACTTGATTTCTCCGTATCTTTTGGTTTCATCATTAATAAGATAACACATAAAGTAAGTACCCCCGTCACGCCAAGTGGCGTATAGGGAAATATGGTGTTAGTGACCCTATATTTTACAGACCTTCAGCACATGATTTTTGGGGTAATGTGGTCGGTATTACGCCCGTGCTGCTTTTACTTTCCCAGAAAAAATCCGGTACCCATTTAAGGCTGGGTGAACCCGGAGCCGTCGGTTGGGATCGAACCCTACCCCTTGTCCGTAGTAGTCCAGTTCACTAACCACTGAGCTATCGCGGCTCCTACTAATTTTTAGGGAATTAGTAAAACCCAGGTGTCCTCGCCAGGATTACGAACCCCGGCTGTTGCCGTGGTAAGCCAACCGCCTATCGATTGCGCTAACCGGACACCCTAAGATAACACATGCTCTCGCGTAAATAGTGTCTCTATTTAAGGTGGCCTACTGTAGCCGAGACTCAATACGGGTATTTCGACCCAGTTTTCACAAATCTACCGTCCAAAGACCTGAAATTATGGAATTTATTGGTAATAAAGCTACGTGCAGTCGTGGAAATACTTTCAGAATGTTGAGGCTGAATTGAGACAAGAATACTCACTGACAGACGCAATGAAGTGAGAAAGCATTGAGTTTGTTTGTTTTTTTGTTTGTTATTTGCTTGTTGTGTGTTTGTTTGTCTATTTTTGGTTTATTTTTGTGCTTGCAAGTCATGATGATTATGGAAAGTACCAGTCAAATACCAGTAGATAAAGAGATACAGCGAAGACGATGGCGCTGGATAGGACACACACTGTGGAAGCCAACTGAGAGTATTACACAACATGCCCTTTTTTGAAATCACCAGGAGAAAAGACAAAGAGGAAGACCAAGAAATTCTTGGAGAAGACAGACAGAAGCAGAGATGAAGATGATGGGGAAGACGTGGAATGATCTTTAAAGAATGGCAAGAAGCAGAACGACTTGGAAAGTGTTTTTTGAAGACCTATGCTCCACAGGGAGCTGAAAGGTAGAAGAAGAAGAAGGCATGATAATTATAAACATATCACAGAAACTGGGGGGGCCTCTGTAGCCTAGTTGGGAAAACCACCCGACTGGACTACCGACGTTCGGACAACCCGTGTTCGATTCCCGCTGGGAGCAGTGTGAATTGTACTCGTGGTTGGAAAAAAAAATACCCCCACGGTCGACCCAGCCGTTGGTAGAAATGGGTACCAGGGTATTACCCTGGGAAGGTGAGGAATGTCGCTTCGCATCTGAGTTTCGATGCTTGAGGCTACACTACACAGAAATATCCGAACATTTCTGGATATTCGGCCGAGCACATATGGGTGGAAACTCGCGTGCTAAGACGCCGGTTCAAGTCTCGTACTTTACCTTTACCTTTACCTTTACCTTTATCACAGAGACTGAAAGAGATCAGCATATACATCGAACAAGGAATCAAAGCTGAGTGAGTCCATATTCCATTCTCTTTTGGTGACTTTAGAAGTAGATTGACAAGTTTGATAAAGTGAGAGGGAATTAAAGAAGAAAACATGCCATGGTTATAGAGACTGAAAGAGATCAGCATATTCATCGAACAAGGAATCAAAGCTGAGTGAGTCCATATTCCATTCTCTTTTGGTGACTTTAGAAGTAGATTGACAAGTTTGATAAAGTGAGAGGGAATTAAAGAAGAAAACATGCCATGGTTATAGAGACTGAAAGAGATCAGCATATACATCGAACAAGGAATCAAAGCTGAGTGAGTCCATATTCCATTCTCTTTTGGTGACTTTAGAAGTAGATTGACAAGTTTGATAAAGTGAGAGGGAATTAAAGAAGAAAACATGCCATGGTTATAGAGACTGAAAGAGGTCAGTAATACATAAAAGTACGATACCTGAACCGGCGTCTTATGATTTTTACCCATTTGTGCTGGGCCTCCAATCCAGAAATGTTCGGAGACTCCTGTCTAGTGTTGCCTCAAGCATCGTAACTCACGAACAAGGCGCCATTTCTCATCTTCCCAAAATGCTACCCTGGTATTCATTTCTGCCAGCGGCTGGGTCGACAGCTGTTATACCTTTTTTTTTCCAAACACGAGTACAAGTCATACCGCATCTAGCGTGAATTGAACACGGGTTGTCCGAAAGGCTGTAGCTAGTGGGCTGGTTTACCATCAATACGGCCACCGAGGCACCCAGACAATTTATAGAAACAAAATGAATCAAAACTGATAAAGACTCCACACTCTTTCAATGAATCTAGAAGCAGATTAAGAAGTTTGCGTTGTGCATTGCGAATCAAAGAAGAAAACATGAAATCCCAAACTGTTCTTCTGAAGCCAGATGTGTTCAAAAAGGTTTGCAGATTGGTGTAAATTGCGACACAATGCAGTTACGTCCTTTTATCAACATTTCAAGGATATCTCTTATCTTTGTGTGCATGTCTATGTTAGGCATGTGTGATATATTTGTGTGTGCATGTCTATGTCAGTTATATCTCATATCTTTGTGTGCATGTCTATGTTAGGCATGTGTGATATATTTGTGTGTGCATGTCTATGTCAGTCATATCTCATATCTTTATGTGCATGTTTATGTTAGTCATGTGTCATATATCTTGATGTGTGTCAGTGTTAATCATGCCTCGTATCGCTGTGTGCATGTCTGGGTTAGTCACATCTCACATCTTTGTGCGTGCGTGTCTGTGTTAGTCACATCTCACATCTTTGTGCGTGCATGTCTGGGTTAGTCACATCTCACATCTTTGTGCGTGCGTGTCTGTGTTAGTCACCTCTAGTGACTCGGGCAGATGGTGCTCGTAAACCTGGGAGGGCCGACCATCTAAGGGCAGAATTCCCCTACAGAAAAGACAACCTGCTGCCTTGCAGGAAGATTGGGGACAATCAAAGGCTAGGGAAAGCAAGCCCGAATAAAATGCTGACTGAAATCGGATGCACTGGGCCACTGGTGCAGAACATAGTGCAACGTATTAACGGGTGTTCAATCAGAGTGGATCTGGCGAACTCTACTTGTGATGTTCTGTCTGTGGGGGCGATCAACACACTTAGCCTGACAGCTGACTTCATATAGGAGTCTGGAATCCTACTCTGACTGAGTCCTGATCGCAGAGAGAGAAAGAGAGAGAAGGAAGAGAGAAACGAAAGAAGGCCTATACCTCTTTCTCTCTCATGTCTCTCTCCTCTCTCTCTCTCTCTCCTGTCTCTCTCCCTCTGTCCCTTTCCTGTCTCTATCTTGTGTGTGTCCGGATGTGACAAGAACAGTTGACATCATACACAGAATGACGTAACAAGATCCTGAGCAAGCTGTTATGATTTGTTTATATTATTTCCATATTCATTTATTTTACGAGAAAGTAAATGATCACAACAGACAAATCAGTCAAACTGTCGCTTCAGGGACTCCTAGGTAGTGCGTCATAACCCCATGAACAATGCTTTTATTTTTTATATTAAAACAAAACGTATAAATGAAA
This sequence comes from Megaustenia siamemsis, assembly GCA_032433765.1. Taxonomy (NCBI): domain Eukaryota; kingdom Metazoa; phylum Mollusca; class Gastropoda; order Stylommatophora; family Ariophantidae; genus Megaustenia; species Megaustenia siamemsis. The sequence goes on from JAVIAB010000041.1 coordinate 17,054,258, forward strand.
TCGTGCCATCGAATTTCATAACACGAGAAAGTTGAAGCGTGTCAGACTTTTAAAACACTGGAGTACTCACATCGGTATAATCGTTAAGGAAATTCTTAAGAAAGATCAGATGGCTAAATTGATAACTTGGCGCTCTATATACCAGGAGAATGCGTGGTATGAAGCCCATTTAGTGTCAACACGTGTTTTTTCTATCGTAAAAGTTGTGGCTATATTGCTATATAGAACCAATTCTGACCTATGGAAGCTAATGATGGAGAGTAGACAAACAATTGAAAAGACGATTAGAGGCCACAGAAATGGGATTTCTCAGAAGAATGTTGAAAGTTCCCTGAACAGCTAAAAAGATCAATGAGGAAATTCTCAAAGAGGCCAACACAAAAAGGGAGCTCCTAATAAACATCGGAAAGAAACAATCAACATTTTTGTTGTTGTTGAAATACTTGGTTACATCATCATTATCATTAAGTGCCTTCTACGCATCAAAAGTTGGCTACCATGCAGCCCCATTCCACTCTCTCCATGGCTTTCTTTGGAATGATACGGGATAAGGCTCCAATCTTTTTCACGGTGGTCTGCCATATTCGTCTTTCATGTCCTGCACATGCCTCATGTGTACCCCACATTTTGCTGTTTTCGCTTTCTGGGCCGTTGATCATTTCTGATTCTTCCGCAACTACCACCGTCACAGACTTTACACATTCGGGTTGGACATATCCGCCGGATATTGTTGTCGAACCATGTGTTTACCTGTCGAACCGCGAACACACGACACAAAGAAGAATAAATCATATTCCACTTAACTCGTTCCTTACATTTCAACACATTATCCGCCATGGCGATGTCGATCATGTAAGGTTAGCCGCACAGTGCGTCACTCTCAATTTGATTAGTGTAAACTGTCATCAAACCATATTTTAAAAATAGGTCTTGTATTATCTTGGTATTGGTGAAATCTAATTCCTTGTTCAATTATCTAAAAATGCATATATAATAATTATGTGTTTCTCCTTCTTCTTCCTCTTTCCTTCCTCATCTGCCTTTCAGCGTCGAGGGGAATTATAATTTGGGGTCTTCTGCTCTTCTGTTCGCCTCTGCTGCTCTTATGTTTCCTAGTGCTTCTAATATTCCATCGACCCATCTTTTACGTGGTCGACCCTTGGGTCTGGTGTTCTCACAACGTTTGTTGAAGGCTCGTTGTGTTGTGTTTTGTTCTTTCTGCCTTGTCACGTGGCCAAACCATTGTATCTGTTTCCTTATATATTCTATGGCGGGGGCTATTCCTAGCTTTTTTCTGTTCTTCATTTCTGATCTTATCTCTCAGACTGTTTCCTATCATTCGTCTAATACATTTCATCTCTGTAGAGGTTATTTTTCTTATTGTTCTTGCATCTAGGGCCCAGGTCTGGCATTGGTAGCACAGCGTTGGGATGAAGATTGTATTGTATAGTGCTCGTTTTGCCTCCAAAGAATTATGTGTTTGATAATATAAGCATGTACATTGATATTTTAAAACCATTAAATATTTTGTCTCTGAAATCTCTATCTGCAAAATTAATAAAAACCTTCCGTACTGAAGGACTTAAATATCGGTAAAGTTCACAGTCCATCCACTCGTCAGTAGTAAAACATACACCAAAACGGGGAACAGCAACACATAATTTCACAACTAGACTGTCGTGTAAGTCATTAAAATATATCAGCAAGAGCCGAATTACAAAAACGGTCAACACGTAGCCGCCATGACAACTGAAGTCTTGGTTACAACTGTCAAAAAAAAAAAAAAAAAAAAAAAGGAAAAAGAGATCGCGGGCGACAAAGAGAGAAAATACTGGACAGCTTAGTGTCATGGCATGTAAAACAGTCAAAAACAGAACTGATACGATGCACTGTGGATACAAGATTGTGGAAAGATATAATCGCGCTACGCCAACCGGTATGGCACATGATGATGATGATCAAAGTGGGAGGACGGGGATGAAATAAAGACTCAGATCCGAACACCTCGCGACGACAGCACCGGATATGCGGCCTTGATATGTCCCACAGGTAAACTCTAGAGATGGGACAATGTCCTAAATAAAGTTTATTTTTGTCAACGTTAATATCTTATGGGTATAAACTAACGGCACCTGGTCTTGTCAAACGCTTAAAAAGAACTTGAAATAATTCCGAAACATCGCAATCTCCGATAAGACAAAATTGTGTGATAACAAAGTACACACAATACGCTTAGGCTAATGTAATGCCTTCTATAGTGTAGATAGGTCACATTTTTTACTTGCCTGCCTGGGTTGGTACGAGTTTATGGATTCTACATATAGGATACTTGTAACAATTTAATGACCTTCCGGGTTTTACTAAAGAAAGGGGGGAAGTGAGGGGCGCTGTCGTCTTCCTCTTTCCTGACTCTTTTGCATTTCAGCGTCGAGGGGAGATATAATTTGCGATCATTTGCTCTTCTGTTCGCCTCTGCTGCTGTTATTTCCCAGTGTTTCTAATATTCCGTCAATACATCGTTTTCGTGATCGGCCCTTGGGTATGGTGTTCTCGCAACGTTTAATAAAGGCCCGTTGTGTTGTGTTTTGATCTTTCTACCTTGTTACGTCGCCAAACAATTATATTTGATGTTTCTTTATATATTCTATGGTGGGGGTTATTCCTAGCTTCCCTCTCTCCCCCCCCCCCCCCACCCAGTTCTTCATTTCTGATGGAATCTCTCAGGCTATGGTTATGGAAGGTCCCGGTATCACTGCAATCGAATTAAACCCATAATTGCTCAACCGCCCGTGCCAGTGGAGTCATCCGAACTATCTAATCTCCCAAACAAAGAAAGGTAGATGTAGTCCCCATCATAGCAGTCTCAGCACACGCCAAGAGACATAAGGCGAAACCACACAGAAGTGAACACAGCCATCTGTTCTCCATCATACGATATCATCATTCATCGTAAACAATCGGAATATCTAAACACGTTCAAAACAGATGATACACACAGCTCACGGTGTGCACAGAGCACTTAACTCAGTAGCTCCTGCAATAAGCCGGACTTGGAATATGAGGAAACTGCGACAAGGAACACTTTTCAGACACCCTCAATGGTTCCTGCGACCATATTGACCGAAAGTTCACGTATTCCTGAAAATGATGATCGTCATATTTTTTTTTTAATGCATAGCGCTTGATGATGTTAGGACATCATTTTGACTCCAAATCTGAACTTATGAAACACAGTTAGTCGTCGGATTATCCTCGTCGCACATCAAACATCATTCAGGTTGTTTCCTGTCATTCGTCTAACTCATTTCATCTCGGTAGTGGTTTTTATTCTTATTGTCCTTGTATCAGGGGCACGGGACTGGCATTGGTAGCACAGCGTTTGGATAAAGAAGGGAACAAGGCAAAGAAAAATGCATGTACGTGCTTGATAAGGCGAAGCTCAAGTAAAGCTGATGGATAGACAACTACACAAGTTTATGTCCTTCCAGCACAGAAAAGATCTCTAATTTCCACCCCGCCCACCTTCTCCACCCTATCCCATGTCTGTATGTGTATACCTCTTAACCTCATAACCTCTTAAACTCTTAACCTCCTAACCTTCTAACCTCCTAACCTCTTCACGTCCTAACCTCATAACCTCTTAACCTTATAAACTCCTAACCTTCTAACCTCCTAACCTACTAACCTTCTAACATCCTAACCTCCGAACCTCCTAACCTCCTAACCTCTTAACCTCTTATCCTCCTATCCTCCTATCCTCTTAATGTCCTAAACTCATAACCTCTTAACCTCCTAACCTCATAACCTCCTATCCTCTTAACCTCCTAACCTTCTATCCTCCTAACCTCTTAACGTCCTAACCTCATAACCTCTTAACCTCCTAACCTCCTAACCTCATAACCTCCTATCCTCTTAACCTTCTAACCTCTTAACCTCCTAACCTTCTAACCTCATAATCTCTTAAAACCCCTAACCTCCTATCCTCTTAACCTTCTAACCTTCTAACCTCCTAACCTACTAACCTCCTAACCTACTAACCTTCTAACCTCCTAACCTACTAACCTTCTAACCTCCTAACCTACTAACCTTCTAACCTCCTAACCTACTAACCTTCTAACCTCCTAACCTCTTAATTTCCTAACCTCCTAACCTTCTAGCCTCCTAACCTATTACCCTTCTAACATCCTAACCTCTTAACCTCCTAACCTACTAACTTTTTAACCTCCTAACCTACTAACCTTATAACCTCCTAACCTACTAACCTTTCAACCTCCTAACCTCTTAACCTCCTAACCTACTAACCTTCTAACCTCCTAACCTACTAACCTTCTAACCTCCTAACCTCTTAACCACCTAACCTCCTAACCTCTTAACCTCTTAACCTCCTATCCTCCTATCCTCTTAATGTCCTAACCTCATAACCTCTTAACCTCCTAACCTCATAACCTCCTATCCTCTTAACCTCCTAACCTTCTATCCTCCTAACCTCTTAACGTCCTAACCTCATAACCTCTTAACCTCCTAACCTCCTAACCTCATAACCTCCTATCCTCTTAACCTTCTAACCTCTTAACCTCCTAACCTTCTAACCTCATAATCTCTTAAAACCCCTAACATGCTATCCTCTTAACCTTCTAACCTCTTAACCTACTAACCTTCTAACCCCATAACCTCTTAAACCTCCTATCATCTTATCCTCTTAACCTTCTAACCTCCTAACCTTCTAACCTCATAAGCTCTTAAACCTCCTAACCTCCTAACCTCTTAACCTCCTAACCTCCTGAACTCCTAACCTCCTAACCTCCTATCCTCCTATCCTCCTTTCCTCTTAACCTCCTAACCTCCTAACCTTCTAACCTCATAACCTCTTAAACCTCCTAACCTCTTAACCTCCTAACCTCCTGAACTCCTAACCTCCTAACCTCCTATCCTCCTATCCTCTTAACCTCCTAACCTCCTAACCTCTTAACCTCCTAACCTCCTGAACTCCTAACCTCCTATCCTCCTATCCTCTTAACCTCCTAACCTCTTAACCTCCATTTCTCAAACAGCGAAAGATCTGCTCTCTCTAAAGGTTTGAAATCCGCCCCCCCCCCACCGCGCCCTTCTAGTAACCATTGCAATCTCACTTTTGGAAGTTCACGATTTCAAAAGAAGATTGCCTCACAATTCCGTTTCTCTGGGTACAGCTTCCTCCTCACCTAACCCTGTATTCTCGCTTCTGTCCCCGTAAATTCGTTTGGACCCCACCAGCTGAGGCGTCACATGCCCTCAATCTCCACATAAAGGACACCTTACGTGAGATCCAACAAATTCGCCCATGAGAACTTCACCACTTGAATTTAACTCACTCACGCAGAGGTTCGTATCCTCTTCATGTAGACACGCATCCTACTGCTTTGTTGAACTGTGGATATCAAACCCCCCCCCCCCAAAAAAAAAAAAGGGTGGAGAGACATGATCACCTACGCAGCAGACACGGCACTTGATGATGATGGTATAGAATGGAAGCAGCGATAAATCAGTGGTTATCGAACAGGACTACAAAAGACACGAGTTTGGTTTCAATCTTTATCGACGGCTTCCGGGTTCACCCAGCCTTAGATGGGTATCGGATTTTTTTCTGGGGAAAAAATGCGGCAGGGGCGTAATATCGAACACATTACCCCAAAAATCATGTGTCGAAGGTCTGTCAAAAGTATGGTCGTCATCATCATCATCATCATCATCATCATCATCATCATCATCAACATCATCAAGTATATATACATATATATCATCATGATCAAGTACCAAGCCTGCTGGCGTAGGCGATTATGTCTCTCCACCGCTTTCGATCTCGATAGTTATTTATCATTTCTGTTGTTGACCTTCTGCCAAGCCATTCTTTTAAGCTGGAAGAGGTATGTATTACATCACTAGGATCCTGCTTCGGACTGTATATTGTTCTTTGTTTTTTCTGTTGTTGTTTGTTTGTCATTTTGTTCTGAGTGCTGTAATACATACCTCTTCCTTCTATGATTCCCTGAATTATCACCATGGAAGTTTACTTCTATAATAATAATATTTATTTATTATTATTTGTCTCCATTCTTTTCAGCTGTCTGATATCTTTTCTCTTTGCCTCCCTCTATTTCTTCGTCCCTCAATTTTCCCAGTTGTTACAATTATATATTTTAATTAAATAATTATATTTCAGCTGTTCTCTTCTCATTACATTGCCAACAAATTATGATTGTTTCTTTCTAATATTGGGAATTAGCTCTCCTTTTGCCTTGGTCTCTCTCAGAACATCTTCATTACTCTTCTTAGCTGTCCATGGTATTCTCAATATTCTTCTGTAAAACCACATTTCTACAGCCTCCAGTGATTTTCCTGTCTGTTGTCCTATTGTCCATGATTCACATCCATATGTTAAGATTGGCTTTACACAACATTTAATTTAACAACTCTTTTTCTTGTTTCCATTGTCAAAAATGGATTGCATAGTATCTTCCTAATTTTTTGGAAAGCTGCTTTTGCCTGAGCCAATTTACATCTCACCTCTGTTGTACATCTTCCGTCTGAGGTTAACATTGTTCCCTGATACTTAAGTAATTTACCTGAAATTATGGTCACTAACATCATATTCCCTATACGCCACGTGGCACGACAGGGCACTCTACTTTAACTATGTTATGATATAGAATCTCTTGAGAGTTTCCAACTAAGCAAATAATTTCACACGTCTTTAAACGTGTGTAATTTAGAACTGATTGAATGCACAAACTATCTCCATTATGGTATCAATTCAGGTTCTGTCTCTTCACGTTACTAAGCGCTTTTCTCAAACATCTCATTTCTATTGTGACTAGATTCATTTTTTTTTTATTCTTGAACGAAAGAAAGAGAGAGAGAAAGAGAGGGAAACAGAGAGAGAGAGAGAAAGAGAGAGAGAGAAGGAGAAAGAGAGAGAGAGAGAAAGAGAGGGAGACAGAGAGAGAGAAAGAGAGAGAGAAGGAGAAAGAGAAAGAGAGAGAGAAAGAGAGAGAGAAAGAGTTAGAGAAAAGAGAGATAATGAGAGAGAAAAAGAGAGACAGAAAGAGAGAGAGAAAGAGATAGAGAGAAAAAAAGAGAGAAAGAGAAGGAGAGAAAGAGAGAGGGAAAGAGAGGGAGAGAAAGAGATAGAGAAAAAGAGAGAGAAAGAGTGAGAGAAAAAAAGAGAGAAAGTACTTCTTTTAACGGCAAACTCACGAGTACTGTAGCTGGTTGTACACTGACATTGAACTCATTGAGCTGGAGTTTGATTGTGTTATATATTGTGATGAACTGTTAGAGGGGTCGTGGCCTCCAATGTCTCCTCTGAGTATCCGCCGCTGGCCAGCTAATCTGTATCTTGCGACATCCTGCCCTGTCAACAGACTCAACTTGTAACCTGGACTGAATCTGTATTCGGCTTGCTCGTTCTGTTCACAATTACAGGTATGTACTTTCCTCTTAAACACATTTATATATTTATGTGTAATTTGAGGTTTTTTTTCACTATTCAATTTTAAATTAAATACACTTTTATGTTAAACGCTAGTATATTTTCCCTTCTGTCTATCTGTGCTGTAAAGCTGTAGAAAACATTATTTGATCAATTTTCCCCCTTTACGGTTATGCTCGTATTTATGGTAAGTTATTTTTCACTTAATTTTCATTCATATTTCCAAAATGCGATAATAAAGAAGTAGTGAATGGCTTCACTGCTGTTTGTGAACTATACTTTAGATCTTTTACCATGTATAAACATATGCGTGGCACTAGCCGAGAGGATAGGACTATGTTGTTATCCAAATATAAAAATGTCGTGGGTTCAAATCCTGGTTGGGTAGTGGAAGAAAAATAGAATACTCATTTTTTAATCCATCAAGTGGATGCACTGTGAGTGTTTCCGATATTTTAGTGGAATATGACTCATTCTTCTTTACGTTGCGTGTTCGTGGTTTGTCAGGCGAACACATATTTCGACAACAATGACGCCGGGCGGGAATGTCCAAACCGAATGTGAAAAGTCTGTGACAGTGGATGGGGCGAAAGAATCAGAAAGGATCAACGGCCCAGAAAGAGAAAACGGCAAAGTGTGTAGTACACATGATGCACATTAAGGACACGAAAGACGAATATGGCAGACCACGTGATCGAGATTGGAGCCTCATCACGTAATATTCCAATGAAATACCTGAAGAGAATCCTACTAAAAGTACTTTTGGAAGGGAAAATACAAGGTAATAGAGGCAGACCAAGACTAACATGGACGAGGAACATTAAAAGATGGACAGGTCAGCCTATGACAACCTGCACCATCAAAGCAAGAGACAGAGCGGAATGGCGCTCCATGGTAGCCAACCTTTGATGATAAATGAAAATTTAAAAAAATGGTAATATCTTTAGTTTGAAACAAGTGCCGAATCGACCACGCCCCTTAGTAACGGATCATCCCATCTTCGTACGCAACCCTAGACACATCACAGTTAATGGCAGGAAAGAAGGTTTGTTTTCGTCGACAATTTTTACAATCAAAACTATACTGAAAATCATACATTAAAATATCATTTACGAACAAAAAGGTTATATTTTTACATCAAAACTACTTTTCTGAAAATCTTACATTAAAATATCATTTACGAACAAAAAGGTTATATTTTTACAATCAAAACTACTTTTCTGAAAATCTTACATTAAAATATCATTTACGAACAAAAAGGTTATATTTTTGCATCAAAACTACTTTTCTTAAAATCTTACATTAAAATATCATTTACGAACAAAAACGTTATATTTTTACATAAAAAATTGTAGAATTTTACTCAATTAAATTTGTTATGTCAATATTCATAAGCATTAATCGAGTGTTAATCTTCAAGTAAGAAAGCAATTATAGCTTGACAAAAATAAAATTATTTACTGTATCTCAAATGTGAACCACTCCCAATAAAATAACAATTCTAAGGATGAGAAGAACGTAGCAGACCGAGAGCGCCTCAAAAGTAAATGATATTCATATACAGGAATGTAACTAAAATACAACATTGATACGTTAACAACCAGCTATCTTCAGTGCTTTTACCTCATCTCCACAATATTAGTACACGCATTTTTTTATCACGTATAAAGTGACGTCAATATTGACGGATAGGCGGCAGGACCGTTGAGGCTCAGTCTGAAGAGTGTTCCTTGTTGCAGTTTCCTCATATTCCAAGTCCGGCTTGCTACCGGAGCTACTGAGTTTAGTGCTCTGTACACACCTTGAGCTGTGGTTTCCATATGGATCGTGTTTCGATATTCCGATTGCTTACGATGAATGATGAGATTGTATAACGAATGTCAGATAGTTGCGTGCTTCTTGCTTATTTTCGTGAGAGCTGATTTCCACTGCAACTGCAATTATTTTGCACACAATATTTTTCGAACTAACTTTGTATCTATAGGAAGCACAACGGAAAACTGTTTACAATTCTCTTACATTTAAAAATTAATTTAACCAACATTAAAAAATAAATTTAATTCACATAAAAAAATACATTAAAATCACATTTATAAATAAATGAAAATCACATTTATAAATCAATTTAACTCACATTAATAAATAAATTTAACTCAAATTTATAATAAATTTAACTCACACTTAAAATAAATTTAACTCGTATTTATAATCAATTTAACTCACATTAAAAATAAATTTAACTCACATTTATAAATAAATTTAACACACACTTAAAATAAATTTTAATCACATTTATAAATCAATTTAACTCACATTAAAAATAAATTTAACTCACATTTAAAAATAAATATAACAATCATTAAAAAAATAAATTTAAATCACATTAAAAAATATATATTTAACTTGTATTTAAAAATAAATTTAACTCGCAGAGGAAATCGAAGAAGTAATCAAATATGCACCAAGAAATAAAGCGCCGGGGATAGATAACATGCCAATATAAATAATAGCAGCAGCAGCAGGAGAAACAGGAATGCAATGGCTGCACAAAATATTTAATGCAGCATGGCACCAACAACAAGCCCCAGAAGACTGGCAACAGGCAATCATCATACCAGTATGAAAAAACAAAGGTAGCAAAAGAGACTGCAATCAATATAGAGGTATATCTCTGCTCAGCCATGTAGGAAAGCTATACGCCAAAATCTTGGAAAAAAGGTTGAGACCAATAATAGAACTACAGTTAAGCGATTCTCAAATGGGGTTCCGAAAAAAAAACAGAGGATGCACCGACGCACTATTCACACTAAAACAGCTTGCAGAAAAAACGACAGAACACAATCAAAACTTATACATAGCCTTCATTGACCAGGAAAAAGCATTCGACAGTGTAAAGAGAGAACAACTGTGGGAGATACTAACAACATACGGAGTAAGCCAACATCTAACCAACATTATTAAAAGCCTCTATGTCAACAGCAGCTGCAGGATCAGAACAGCAGCAGGCTACACAGACCACTTCGAAGTTAGATCAGGCGTAAGACAGGGGTGCGTACTATCCCCCCCCCCCCCTACTGTTTATTACATACATGGACCATATATGCAAGCTAGCCAACCCATTAGAGACAGAGGAGATCAACGAGCTTTTATTTGCAGACGACCAGGCACTAATACATGAAACAATAGAAGACCTACAAAAACACTTAAACAAAATCAACATTTTAGGCACAAAATACAACATGAAAATCAACATCAACAAAACAGAAGTCATGAACGTCGGCAAAAATAAACAGAACATCAACATAACTATAGAAGGCAGACAACTAAAACAAGTAGAGGAATTCAAATACCAAGGAAATCTAATGACAAACGATAATTCTCAACAGCAGAGATAGAATCAAGATGCAACAAAGCTTGTCAAATCATCGGACAGTTATCACCACTATTGTCCAACAAGGAAATAACTCTAGAGGCAAAACGAGTACTATACAATACAATCTTTATCCCAACGTTGTGCTACCAATGCCAGACCTGGACCCTAGGTGCAAGAACAATAAGAAAATAACCTCCACAGAGATGAAATGTGTTAGACGAATGACAGGAAACCGTCTGAGAGATAAGATCAGAAATGAAGAACTGAGAAAAAAAGCTAGGAATAGACCCCGCCATAGAATATATAAGGAAACAACAGATAAAATGGTTCGGCCACGTGACAAGGCAGGAAGAACAAAACCCAACACAACGAGCTTTCAGCAAACGTTGTGAGAACACCAGACCCAAGGGTCGACCACGAAAAAGATGGGTCGATGGAATATCAGACGCACTAGGAAACATAACAGCAGCAGAGGCGAACAGAAGAGCAAAAGACCGCAAATTATATCTCCCATCGACGCTGAAAGGCAAATGAGGAAGAAAAGAAGAGGAAAAGATTTAACTCACATTTAAAATAAATTTAACTCTCATTTAAAAATAAATTTAACTCTCATTTAAAAATAAATTTAACTCTCATTTAAAAATAAATTTAACCTGCATTTAAAAATAAATGTAACTTTTATTTAAAATTAATTTAAACCACATTTATAAACACACTTAACACACATTTAAAATTTAGGTGAACTCCAGTCAGTTGAATTTACTTCTCTATTTGGACTATCGCCGCTATCAGCAAGAGATGTGCTTCATAGTGCGTGTAAAGACGATTTAAAGGAAAGAAAAGTTAAAAGAAAGGTAATTTAAAGGAAAGATAATTTAAAGGATAGATAATTTAAAGGAAAGAAAATTTGAAGGAAAGATAATTTAAGGAACAAAGAAATTAAAAGAACAATAACAATTAAAGAAAATATAATTTAAAAGAAAAACAATTTAAAGGAAGGATAAATTTAAAGGAAAGATAATTTAAAGGAAGGATAATTTAAGGAACAAAGAAATTAAAAGAACGATAAAAATTAAAGAAAAGATAATTTAAAGGAAAGATAATTAAAAGGGAAGGTAATTTAAAAGAAAGGTAATTTAAAGGAAAGATAATATAAAGGAAAGATAATTTAAAGGAAAGATAATTTAAAGGAAAGATAGTAGAAAAGAAAGAAAATTTAAAGGAAAGATAATTTAAAAGAAAGATAATTTAAAGGAAATATAATTTAAAGGAAATATAATTTAAAGGAAAGATAATTTAAAAGAAAGGTAATTTAAAGGAAAGATAATTTAAAAGAAAGATAATTTAAAGGAAAGATAATTTAAATAACAAAAAAATTAAAAGAAGGACATAAATTAAAGAAAAGACAATTTAAAGGAAAGATAATTTAAATGAAAGATAATTTTAAGAACAAATACATTTAAAAAAAAAGACAAATTAAAGGAAAGACAATTTATAGGAAAGATAATTAAAAGGAAAGGTAATTTAAAGTAAAAACAATTTAAAAGAAAGACAATATAAAGTAAAAACAATATAAAGGAACTATGATTTAACGGAAAGACAATATAGAGGAAAGACGATTTCAAGTCTTAATTAAATAATATCCTTCAATTGAAACTTCCAAGCAGTGATCCTGTCAGCTATATCCCAACCGGGTTAGGATTTTTATAATTTTCAGCGGGGGCTGAAGAGAGGGGTGTATTTTCTAAAATTATGCGGACATAACACCTAACCCCCGGTTAATCCCTGAAAGAAACCCTGAATATAGCATTATAAAAATGGGCAGACACTCCACAGAGTCCTAAAGAATGATTGAAGATAAAGCGACATGCAGAAGGTTGAGGAAGTCTCTCAGTGGTGTCTCAACGACCCAAATGGGTTATGGGATGTAGGAAAAGAAGAGTGTTATCTCCTTCTTTCCTTCCTCATTTGCCTTTCAGCGTCGAGGAGAGATATAATTTGAGGCCTTTTGCTGTTCTGTTCGCCTCTGATGCTGAAATATTTCCTTGTGCTTCTAATATTCCATCAATCCATCTTTTCGTGGTCGACCCTTAGGTCTGGTATTCTCACGTTTGTTGAAGGCTCGTTGTGTTTTGTTTTGATCTTTGTGCCTTGCCATGTGGCCAAAACATTTTATCTGCTGTTTTTTTTTTAATTCTATGTTGGGAGCTATTCTTAGCTTTTTTCCTCAGTTCTTCATTTCTGATCTTATCTCTCAGACTGTTTCATGTCATTCGTCTAACACATTTAATTTCAGTAGAGGTTATTTTTCTTATTGTTCTTGCGTCTAGGGTCCAGGACTGGCATAGGTAGCTAAACTAAGATTATTATGAGGCGTGTTTAAATGAAACCCGCTCAAGGTACGTCATATGGACAGACGTATGCGGCATGATAATGTTACGTATGACGTAATAAACAGACACGAACGTGCAGTTCTGTATGTGTTCCTTCTCGTCAGCGCAGTATTTATCGGTTTTGTTCCTCACTGTTGCAAAACTGGCCGGTGTGATACGGAAATCGTCCAAGGCACGATCAACAAATTTTCATTCAGCTACCAACAAACGGAGTGATGTCGAAAACTCGCCGTTCATCTACGAATGCAAGTAGTATATGATGGGATATGCGTGTCTAAGACTGCAATGATATCGTCATCATCAAGTACCGGACCTGCTGGCGTAGGTGATCATGTCTCTCCACAACTTTCGATCTCGACAGTTATTTATCATTTCTGTTGTTGACCTTCTACCAAACCATTCTCTTAAGCTGTCTGGTATTTTTTCTCTTTGCTTCCCTCTATTTCTTCGTCCCTCAATTTTTCCAGTTGTTACAATATATTCCAGTTGTTCTCTTCTCATTACATGGCCAAAATATGTTGATTGTTTCTTCCTAATATTGGAAATTAGCTATCTTTTTGCTTTGACCTCTAAGAATATATTTTCATTACTCTTTTTAGCTGTCCATAGTATTCTCAACATTCTTCCGTAAAACCACATTTCTACAGACTCCAGTGATTTTCTGGTCTGTTGTCCTACTGTGCATGATTCACATCCATATGTTAAGACTGGCTCTACATAACATTTAAGAACTCTTTTTGCGATTCATGATTGTACAAAGAAGTTTTCGGTGGTTTTCTGTTGCCTTCCGTCGGATTATTTACGTTTGGCTCCGCTAGCCTTTCACTAAAAAGTCTCACCCACAAGGCAGTGGGGTTGTTTACTTCGGGGTACCCTCCCTTAGCCTTTTACTCGCAATGATATACCGGGCACGAATATTTTGAAAATGTGTGAGTTCGTAGGTTTAAAATATAAATTATCATGCCCTTGTATTTGATGTTGTTTTTTCCTCTTTATTTAGATTTCAATATCGGACAGTACAACTCAACCGATACAGAAAGGGATAACAAAGAACAGAAAACCAAGTCGCTATAATTGTGATCTATGCTACCAAATGTAAAGACAAAATGTATTTTCTGAGATCGCCCAGGAACTACAGATTATTTCTGTTTCTATCTCTTGCGCTGACATTTGTATCAATGCATATGTTGCTCCTGGAAATCAGTTATATGTTTTCTAAAAAGAACCAAAAGGGAGATGACCAAATGGAAAATTGCCGCAAGAGAGATTACGTAATGAGAGTTAATCTAACGGGAGATGACCTAAAGAGAGTGGATCTAACGGGAGATGACCTAAAGAGAGTGGATCTAACGGGAGATGACCTAAAGAGAGTGGATCTAAAGGGAGATGGTCTAAAGAGAGTGGATCTAAAGGGAGATGACCTAAAGAGAGTGGATCTAAAGGGAGATGATCTAAAGAGAAATGACCTAATGAAAGATGATACAAAGAAAAATGATACAAAGAAAGATGATACAAAGAAAGATGATACAAAGAAAGATGATTTAAAGACAAACGATCTGAAGGGAGATGCTGAAAAGAAAGATCATCTCAACAATGAAACGTTTTTATTGACAATAGACCACGATTATGGGCGGTTAGGAAATAAGCTGTTTAAATATGCAGCCTTGTTGGGGATTGCGGAAAGAGAGAAAAGAAAGCCATTTGTGCTTCCGTACACCGCTGATGTGAATATGGAGAGTCTGTTTAAGCTGACGCATGTGGATCATCAAATGAAGTCCATTCCAAATTCGTAAGTTTGTATGCTAATTACATCAGACCTTTATGACCTTTTGCGTTTTTGTGACGGTTAGAATCACGTTGTTGTCCATCCTTGATTTTTTGTAGACAGATTCCTTTTTTTTGTCAAAATAAATTATGTTTACATCTTATTTTTCTTGGAAATTATCGCGGAGATAGTGAATCGTTCCGGTTATCGTATCCGGGACGATTCAGGCCCAGATTTCTGAAAGTAGGGACAAAGCCGATAATTACAACGCTTGAGATAAAGTACAGGGAGTGCAAGAAGTTTGTTAGAAAACGTTCAACTATTGACTGTTTTAGGATCCAGTGCTACATATTTTTATTCAGGATCACTCCTGAAGTCATAGATCCATTCCAGGCTCCAGTCTAAACAATTGTTCGCTATCTGATTGAGTATTCCAGGGAGATAATGAGTGCAGGGCTGGTCAAACCATCTGTGAGCCAGTAGTGATGGTGGCTGTGAACTCAGGGGAATAGTGGAATAACATGCACCGAAATACAATAGATTTGGCACCGACTTTGCACCGACTTTGCACCAAAACGGTGCCAAAAAAAAAAATTATTTTTTCGAATTCGCGATTTTTTCGAACTTCATAATTTTTTGGGGGGAATTTTTTTTGGTTTTCGTCAGTTTGTCGAAATGGTTCACTGAGAGCTTAACCGCAGGTAAATTCAATAGAGACTCTAATCCGGTGATCGCGCTCCGGTGATCGCCTCTCGCTGTGTGTTATTTGTGAAAGAGTATATTTGTGTCGCCTCACGCGGTGTGCGTGAAAGAGTATTTTAAAAGAGTTTGTGAAAGTAAACAGAATTATTTAAAAAATATGTATTTGTGAAAGTAAACTCAGAATTATTAAAAATAAAAAAAAAGTCTCCCGTCAGGATTCGAACACGGGTCTACTACGTGACAGGCCAGGCAACATGTAAAAAAATGCTGACAAGCAATAACATTGAAAGGTTAGTTTTGTCGAACGGTCTCCTGTGTTTCTGAGAGCTTAACCGCAGGTAAATTCAATAGAGACTCGGTGCTAATCCGATCGCCTCGCTCCGTGTCCGGTGATCGCCTCGCTGTGTGTTATTTGTGAAAGAGTATTTTAAAAGAGTATGTGATAAATAAAAATTCAGAATTATTAAAAACGTTAAGAAATATAGTTAAATGTGATAAAACTGATTTTTAAAAAAGGCGAAATAATAAAAACTATGAAAAAAATAAGCTGTAAATACTGACGGAAAACTGTATGTTAAGAAACTGGAATGACATGGCAGCTTTTGTTGACTGGGCTAGTGGTACTTGAGGAATGCTATTGTTAGGGAAAAATCGCTTACAAGGAATCGTGGTCATTGTTAGGAAAATATGCTGACGGTCATTGTTAGGCTCCGTGTTTAGAGTTAGGTAGAGGCATGTCGGGGACAGCGGTTCTAAAAGGGGGGGTATCTCGCGGGTCGGATGGCGGGTCGTCGTGCGGGTGGGGAAAGGTGCCTTTATTGGTTATCATCATGTGTGGGTCAACAGGAGGCGACATGTAAAAAAAAAAAAATGCTGACAAGCAATTATTAGTATCGTTAGCATCATGTATTCTGACCTTCCCTCCTTGTTTTCTAACACAACTTCCTAGATTTCTGACCATGCCCCTCAACACTATCACCATGTCCCTCAACACTATCATGTGCCACCCTCAACATCCCCCTTCATGGCCTACTATCAGCATGTGCCTCAACACTATCACCATGTCCCTCAACACTATCATGTGCCACCCTCAACATCCCCCTTCATGGCCTACTATCAGCATGTGCCTCAACACTATCATCATGTCCCTCAACACTATCATGTGCCACCCTCAACATCCCCCTTCATGGCCTACTATCAGCATGTGCCTCAACACTATCACCATGTCCCTCAACACTATCATGTGCCACCCTCAACATCCCCCTTCATGGCCTACTATCAGCATGTGCCTCAACACTATCATCATGTCCCTCAACACTATCATGTGCCACCCTCAACATCCCCCTTCCTACTATCAGCATGTGCCTCAACACTATCATCATCATGTGCCACCCTCAACACTATCATCATCTTGTGCCACCCTCAAGACTATCATCATCATCATGTGCCTCAACACCACCCTTCATATCATCAAGCCACACAAAGTATCAATCATCTCTCTCACACATTCATGGTAAACCAAAACAAAACTCGTTCTATATTTTCACAACTTTATTAATACATCAAATATACGACACATATATATTACTGTCCGGTTGTTGATAATTTTAAGCGTCTGGGTTTCCTCCCTCCTGTTTTGGTGGTAGTGTTTGTTAAATGTCTATCAAACACGGGTGCATAGGAAGTGTCATTAGCCTTCAAAACACAACCGCCCTCCATTTTGACAAAACCTTGATCAAAGCTGGAATAGGTAATTGGTGACTCTGCTGAAACACCCGCGGCATTCATATTGGGTGCCGGATCTGTCGGCTGATTAACAAGAGCGAAGTTCCCCTGATTAACAAAGGGGGGCGTGTAGTCGATTAGATTCGTGTTAACAAGAGATGGTATGTAGTTTTGGTGGTTAACGACAGGCGGCGTGTAGTTGATCTGATTAACGAGAGGTGGCGTGTAGCTGATCTGGTTAACAACAGGCGGTGTGTAGTTGAGGTTAGCATAAGCGGTTAAAATTTCCTCTCGCATCTCGACTAACGTGATAAATTCCTCTCTCGATAGTGTTATCCCAGTTCTGGTAGGAAACTTAAAAAAACTATCACCGCTATATGTCCTTATATTTATCAATGGTCTGTTACGAAAAACACAAACCGAGACTGCCTTAACACCATCTTTAGACAATGGAACTACAGTCTCATTTCCACGTGACATGAATATGCGCTGATCACTGAGATCAAACGAAATTGGCGTATTCAAGCTACACGACTCCATATTCAAAGAAAAAACAAACCACCTGGCAACAGACGTTGGTTATGTGTGTGTACACTGCTCGACTGGGGGGTTTTTATACCCGTTTATCGGGTCGAGGACCGTCTATTTATAGCAGCTAACGCAATACGTTATCAGGCGTGGTAATCAGTCGTGTTGCGACATGTTCAGTGACCTCTGGAAGTGACCCAATAGGGGGGGTGATGTGTGAGGAAATATGATGCGTGTAACAATTCGGTCTCAGGTAATGCGGCTTGAGACTAGGAAACTCCTCCCCCCTGTAGTGTTTATATAGGTTGTGGATTTTAAAAATAGGTGTTAGTTGAAGAGGGGGAAACCTCGCGCGCTGACCTAAAATCACTCGTTGTTATTTTCGTCGGGGGCGTAATCACTAAAGTTAGTAGCACTTGTGAGGATGGATCCCCGATGGAATCATCCCTTCACAGCTCTGATAGCCGGTCCTACCGGGTGTGGGAAAACGGTATTTGTGCAAAAGTTTATACAGAACCTTCACGAGCTAGCTGTCCCCGTACCGGAGGAAGTTATATGGTGTTATGGGGAATGGCAGCCGATATACGAGACTATGGGGTCAGTGAGATTTATCGAGGGTCTACCAGACGTCGATAAATTGGAAGGTGGTAAGAAGAGAAGACTGATCGTCATCGATGACTTGATGTCTGAGACGGATGAGCGGGTAACAAAATTATTCACCAAAGGTAGTCATCACAGAGATATTAGTGTGATGTACATTGTTCAAAATCTATTCGGAAAAAATAAAGAACATCGAACCATAAGTCTCAATACGCACTATTTAGTCCTTTTCAAGAACCCGAGAGACGGGAGTCAAATTATGAATCTGGGTAAACAAATGTACCCGGGTCGGGTGGGGTACCTCCAAGATAGTTTTAAGGACGCTACAGCGACTCCTCACGGTTATTTGCTGGTCGATCTTCGTCAGGACACACCTGATAATCTTAGGTTGAGAACAAAAATATTCCCGGGGGAGAGACAAATCGTCTACGTGCCAAAGTAGAGAATCATGTGTGATGAAGCACTTAGACGACACGGTGAAATGTTGAAATGTATGCGCGCCGCCTCGCCGAGTGGTTTAAGAGCCGTATTAAAAACAGCCTCTCCCAAACTCATTAACTTTTTGTGCGAGTGTTGTCATAACATATTAAAAGGTAATGTTAGACTCACTCAGCGACAGAAGTGCGAGCTACGTCGACACAAGAACAAGTTGAGACTTCTCACTAAAAAGAAACCGAGTCTTAAGCGGCGGAGAGAGATTCTACAAACCGGTGGGTTTATAGGTGCTTTGCTCCGTCCTATATTAAGTATTCTCGGTGGAGTACTAGGTGCGTAACAATGGCCAAAAAAATGATTTTGGTGGATCCTCGATTCCTCGAGGGTCTTAAACAGACTACTACCACGTCGTATAGCCCACCCGAGGCGATCGGTGACAACTTGAGAGATTTAGATGATGAAATGCAACGTATCCTATTCCGCGATGATTTAGCACCCGCCGATAAGGCCAGGGTGTACCAACGTGCCCTGCATCAATATTTAACTAGATTGGAGCAGTATAAACGACGCTCATTGGGCTCGGTCGATCTCATTCAACACAACACGGCAACAGAAAAAACACCTTCCCCACCAACACCATCATTCGAGGTATCACCAGAGCAGACCAAGACACCACCACCACCACCAGCGGAAACCCCAAAGGTAGGTAATGAAACCACTCCGCCCGTAGCCACGTATAAACTGAGACCTAAAAAAAGAAAGAGCGGAATCCCAACACCAAAATGGGAACGGTGGAGAAAATATTGAGACGTCGTTACTTTGACCCTAGTCGACCAGGGGCGTATAGTGGTGCAACGGCCCTGCAACGTAACACCAAACTGGGACTCGCAAAGATCAAACAATGGCTGAGTCATCAGGATACCTATACCCTTCATAAACCAATTCGTCGCAGATTTGAAAGGCGTCCCATTATAACGAGTGGCCCCCAACAGCAATATCAGGCAGACCTAATCGATTTGAGACATTTGAAAAAACACAACGATGGATATTCCTATTTGGTTTCTTGCGTGGACGTTTTCAGTAAATTCGCGTGGTCTGTACCGATACGAACCAAAACGGGGAAATCCTTAGTGGAAGCCGTCGGTAAGATATTTCTCGATGGGAAACCGGCGAGTTTTCAAACGGATAAGGGGTCAGAGTTTCTGAACAGAACATTTCAGAAATTCCTCGCTGACAACAACGTTCACTTTTTCACTACGCAGAACGAAGATATTAAGGCCGCCGTGGTGGAACGCTTTAATAGGACTCTGAAACAACGGATGTGGCGATATTTCACGAAATCCAATAAGTTGTCTTATGTCCGAGTCCTCCCCGCCCTACTTCGAAGTTATAACCATTCGTATCACAGAAGTATAAAAATGGCACCGGTCGACGTTAACGCAGACAATCAAGAACAGGTATGGAACACGTTGTATAATAGCAAACGCAACTTTAAATTTGAAAGACCCCTGTACAAGCCCGGTGATCGAGTTAGACTGGTCCTGGGCAGAGCCAATTTTAAAAAGGGTTATGCCCCGGCTTGGACGGAGGAACTGTTTTCCATCAGTCGAGTAAACGAAACAAACCCCGTTACATATGTGTTGAAAGACGATAAGGGCGATGAGATAGAGGGGTCATTCTACACACCGGAAATTCAAAAAGTTGGAGACAAACACGAGTACAGAATCGAGAGTGTCATAACCGAGCGTCGCACATCCTTTGGGCGAAAGGAGAGTTTAGTCAAATGGTTTGGTTACGGTTCCTCATTTAACAGTTGGATACCATCCAAGGACATTGTCAGATACAAAAACTAGAGATGCGAGAAGAAGAAGAAGAAGAAGTGGTAACTTTTGGTGGAGAGGCCGATCTGCGAGCCGTAAACTCGGGAGTCGGGAGAGACGGCGAACCACGCTGGTGGGGGTCGATGTTTGGGAAACTATCCCCCTACTTAGAACTTGTCTTTATTTGTCAAGTGGTAGTTATATATACAGTTGTAGCGGTCTCGCTGTTCAATCTGACCACCGAAAAGCCAGACGCGAAGGAGGGAAAACTGTGGATAGCCCTACTGAGCAGCTGTTTGGGTTACATGCTACCGAATCCAAACTTGGAGAGGCGACGGTGAAAAGAGTGAAAAAAATGAGTTTTTATGTCACCCTGCCCAGCAATGCATCTATGGAACTTTTTAAGGATAATAACCCAGGCCACTTTTTCGTTAAACTCCCTCAGACCATTGACATTTCGACGCAGTATGAGATCGCACTGGTGGAGATACAGTTTCCGCTAAATTATTTCAATGTGATAGAGGGTGATGTCTGGATTCGCTACGAATCTCTCGATAACGACGATATTTGCGACGCCAGATTTTATTTCAACGCGACATTGGAGCCCGGGTTATACACGAAACCCGACGCGTTCATCGGCGCGTTGAATGCGTCGATCATAAAAGCTGAGGATGAGTCGTACAGGGGAGTGAAAGGGAAAAAAATGAGATTCATTTACGCAAAAGAGGTGAATAAAGCCATCTTGAAACTTTACGAAAAAGGAGTCAGTGTTACCATAAGCGACACTTTGAAAAACATGTTAGCCTTCCCCACGACCACAATATCAGACACGGCTCCCGATATCTTCAGCGTGGGTGTAATGGACTTGGAAAGTGTAGCGAAGAATGTCTACGTCTACTGCGATCTCGTTTCCCCCAGACCGGTCGGGGATGTGATGGTGCCTCTCCTCAGGAGCGTGCCTGTTCTCAATAGAAATCACACCTCGGTGTTTCAGATCTACGATAAACCTCACTACCTACCCCTGAGTAGATTTTCCTTCGATACCGTCGAGATCCTTTTAGCCAACGAACACGGAAAAACCATTCCATTCACCAGCGGGACGTCGGTGCTAACGGTACACTTTCGAGTCAAGAAGCATCTCGAGCTGTTATAATGGTGAGACACACCCCCCTTCGTAGAGATGTTGAGTTATACGAAGACTTTTACTGCTGTCAGGCCGGCGATGGGATGCCCGTGTTTATAGGAGGTCGAAGTCAGAGCGGTCGAGGAATCGGTAGTTTCTTTGGTGGAATCGGGAGGGCTATTTTACCCTGGTTAAAAACCGGCGGTAAGGCCTTGCTCAGAGAAGGCTTGGGGACCGGTCTGCAGGTCGCACAGGACGCATTGGCCGGGAAAAATGTCGGTGAAGCTTTCAAAGAACGAGCTAAGGAGGCCGGTCAGCGGTTGCTACACGGGGCCGTAGACCACCTGCGTGATAACAACCAATCAGGAAGTGGTTTACGTCAAAGCAGAAAGCGAGTTATGAAGCTACCTCCACCAGGAGAACCCGTTACGAAGAGGATAAAACCGACAGCTGGACGGTTCCCCCTTCATTCGGTGCACAACAGAGGGAAGAAGACGAGGGTGGCAAAGGATATTTTCGACTAATAATAATGTCCCTCATTCACCCCAAATCGTGCGAATGTCTTCACTCTGGTTTGGATTTATTTAGCGTTCCACCCACACAGACATCTCTCGACTCTGGTCAGTTTATTGAAATTCGTCCGATCGCAGCTTTGTCGCATAGCGCACCGATAGAGTTTTTCATTTCTGGAAACAGCGAGGAGTATCTAGATCTTTTCAACACGTTTTTACATCTGCGGGTCAAAATCACCCTCCCCAATGGTGAAAGTTTACCATTGGATGCCGAGGTAGGACCGGTCAACAATTATCTTCACAGTCTATTTTCACAAGTCGACGTATCGCTAAACGACACGTTGGTTACACCGTCGGAGAATACCTATCCTTTTAGAGCGGTGTTTGAGGCCACGCTAAATTACGGAGAGGATGCGAAAACGGGATACTTGACGGCCGCTCTGTTCTACAAAGACACAGCTGGCCACCATGACGATTTGAAAGAAAATGAGGGTTTTAAAACACGGCGCGATTTGACTTCGGGTAGTAAAGAGGTTGAAATGATGGGTCGTTTGCACTCTGATGTCTTTGTGCAGGAACGTTACATGTTAAACAGAGTCGATGTAAAGATAAAACTCACGCCCTCGAAGGATGTGTTCAGCCTCGCGGCTCACGATAGCTCTGTGGGTTATAAGAGTGTTATCACCTACGCCGCGCTCGTGGTCAGGAAAGCTAAGCTAAACCCCGCGATTTCTCTGGCCCACGAAAAGGCTCTCTTGAGCGGGAATGCGCGGTACCCGATCAAGAGGGTTACCATCAAGACATTTTCCATCGCTAGCGGGATGTTCTCCCACAGTCAAGACAATTTATTTTTGTCTCAGACACCGACCCGTATAGTGATAGGTCTGATTACGGCCAGTGCTTTTAATGGTGTTTACACAGCTAACCCGTTCAATTTTCAACACTTTGGTCTGATTTATATGAACCTGACGGTCGACGGGAAATGTATCTCGGGAAAGCCTCTAACTATGGACTTTGAACGAAATCAATACGCGAGAGCTTTCTTCGGCACAAACCTGGCCATGGGTCTGATTGGTAAAGACGCTGGGAATAACGTTGATTATAGAGAATTCAAGGACGGATACTGCCTATTTGGTTTTGACCTCTCGTCCAGCCTACTGGACGGCTCCCATTTTGAGCTAGCCACAAGCGGACCCTTGTCGATAGAACTCAAGTTTGCCGCTCCCACCACTACTCCCCTACAAGTTATCGTCTACGCAGAGTTGGACTCGGTGCTCGAGGTGTCCAAGACAAGGCAGATTCTAACAGACTTCGCCGTTTGAGAGAGACTCGAATATGAACACGAGGGAGATTTACAACCTTTTGATGTCGGATATTTTCGTTCGACGTTGTTCCCTTGTTAGTGTCATTCCACGAAACCACTTACCGCCGAGCATCGACCCAACGGCGACCGCGGCCTTTGTCATAAACACCGACCCTGCCCACGAACCCGGTGAGCATTGGGTGGCCCTATTTTACAACGGTCTCGGCGAATGTGAGTATTTCGATTCCTACGGTTTGCCTCCCAGACACGTGGATATTTTAAACTTTATAGAGCAAAACTCACACGTTCCATTCGTCCACAACCCGCGGGTGTTGCAAGATTTGTTTAGCAACACGTGCGGTCTATATTGTGTTTATTATATACTTCTTAAGTGTCGTGGCGCGAAACTTAACAGAATTCTCATGCCTTTTTCATCGAGACAGCACGTAAACGACCGTATCATTTATCGTTTGCTCGCCCCGTGGATACTTCGGCTTCGAGGGGCCCGCCCAGACGCTTAAAATTATCAACAACCGGACAGTAATATATATGTGTCGTATATTTGATGTATTAATAAAGTTGTGAAAATATAGAACGAGTTTTGTTTTGGTTTACCATGAATGTGTGAGAGAGATGATTGATACTTTGTGTGGCTTGATGATATGAAGGGTGGTGTTGAGGCACATGATGATGATGATGAGGGTGGCACATGATGATGATAGTGTTGAGGCACATGCTGATAGTAGGAAGGGGGATGTTGAGGGTGGCACATGATAGTGTTGAGGGACATGATGATAGTGTTGAGGCACATGCTGATAGTAGGCCATGAAGGGGGATGTTGAGGGTGGCACATGATAGTGTTGAGGGACATGGTGATAGTGTTGAGGCACATGCTGATAGTAGGCCATGAAGGGGGATGTTGAGGGTGGCACATGATAGTGTTGAGGGACATGGTGATAGTGTTGAGGGGCATGGTCAGAAATCTAGGAAGTTGTGTTAGAAAACAAGGAGGGAAGGTCAGAATACATGATGCTAACGATACTAATAATTGCTTGTCAGCATTTTTTTTTTTTACATGTCGCCTCCTGTTGACCCACACATGATGATAACCAATAAAGGCACCTTTCCCCACCCGCACGACGACCCGCCATCCGACCCGCGAGATACCCCCCTTTTAGAACCGCTGTCCCCGACATGCCTCTACCTAACTCTAAACACGGAGCCTAACAATGACCGTCAGCATATTTTCCTAACAATGACCACGATTCCTTGTAAGCGATTTTTCCCTAACAATAGCATTCCTCAAGTACCACTAGCCCAGTCAACAAAAGCTGCCATGTCATTCCAGTTTCTTAACATACAGTTTTCCGTCAGTATTTACAGCTTATTTTTTTCATAGTTTTTATTATTTCGCCTTTTTTAAAAATCAGTTTTATCACATTTAACTATATTTCTTAACGTTTTTAATAATTCTGAATTTTTATTTATCACATACTCTTTTAAAATACTCTTTCACAAATAACACACAGCGAGGCGATCACCGGACACGGAGCGAGGCGATCGGATTAGCACCGAGTCTCTATTGAATTTACCTGCGGTTAAGCTCTCAGAAACACAGGAGACCGTTCGACAAAACTAACCTTTCAATGTTATTGCTTGTCAGCATTTTTTTACATGTTGCCTGGCCTGTCACGTAGTAGACCCGTGTTCGAATCCTGACGGGAGACTTTTTTTTTATTTTTAATAATTCTGAGTTTACTTTCACAAATACATATTTTTTAAATAATTCTGTTTACTTTCACAAACTCTTTTAAAATACTCTTTCACGCACACCGCGTGAGGCGACACAAATATACTCTTTCACAAATAACACACAGCGAGAGGCGATCACCGGAGCGCGATCACCGGATTAGAGTCTCTATTGAATTTACCTGCGGTTAAGCTCTCAGTGAACCATTTCGACAAACTGACGAACACCAAAAAAAAATTCCCCCCAAAAAATTATGAAGTTCGAAAAAATCGCGAATTCGAAAAAATAATTTTTTTTTTTTGGCACCGTTTTGGTGCAAAGTCGGTGCAAAGTCGGTGCCAAATCTATTGTATTTCGGTGCATGTTATTCCACTATTCCCCTGAGTTCACAGCCACCATCACTACTTGAGCCATGGTAGTGATTTGGGGAGCAATAGTTCTGTGGGAGCATTTAAAAAACTAAAAGTCGCAAAATACCAATAGTGTTTATTTTAGATGTTTAAAAGTATACAAGAAATGATTTTAGATGTTTAAAACTATACAAGAAATTATTTTAGATGTTTAAAAGTATGCAAGAAATTATTTTAGATGTTTAAAAGTATACAAGAAATTAATTTTAGATGTTTAAAACTATACAAGAAATTATTTCAGATGTTTAAAACTATACAAGAAATGATTTTAGATGTTTAAAACTATACAAGAAATTAATTTTAGATGTTTAAAAGTATACAAGAAATTATTTTAGATGTTTAAAAGTATACAAGAAATTAATTTTAGATGTTTAAAAGTATACAAGAAATTAATTTTAGATGTTTAAAATTATACAAGAAATTAATTTTAGATGTTTAAAATTATACAAGATATGATTTTAGATGTTTAAAATTATACAAGAAATTATTTTAGATGTTTAAAAGTATACAAGAAATTAATTTTAGATGTTTAAAATTATACAAGAAATTAATTTTAGATGTTTAAAATTATACAAGAAATTAATTTTAGATGTTTAAAATTATACAAGAAATTAATTTTAGATGTTTAAAAGTATACAAGAAATTAATTTTAGATGTTTAAAATTATACAAGAAATTAATTTTAGATGTTTAAAATTATACAAGAAATTAATTTTAGATGTTTAAAACTATACAAGATATGATTTTAGTCTAAAATGTTGAGTCCAATTGAATATACATTGACCTAAACGTTTTTGGACATTTTTTTAAGTTAATTGTCATTATCTTCCGCATTGTGTTGCCCCATTTCTGTTCTGCATGCATTTGCAACATTGGGACTCTTTCACTCTTCCATTTTATTTTGACATCGTTCCATAATTGCTCTTGTTTTACCATTAACAATGACTGAAGAATGTTCTTTGCAAGTTTGGTTGATTATTACGTCTGTCCAAACCATCAAAAACATGTTGATTGTTAAGTGTGACTACACCATCAACAATATGTTAATTGTTAAATGTGTCTAAACCATACCAGGTTTGATGTTTGTTACATGTGTCTAAACTCTAAATCATCACAATTATGTTGATTGATACATGTATCTAAGCTATTATCATCAAAAATATGTTGGTTGGTAAATGTGTTAAAAACATAAAAGTATGTTCATAGTTACATCCTTTCTAAATCCCATTTATGAAGGATCAATACATGTGAGATGCGATGCTTGAGAAAAATTAACAAACAACACAGAAGAGATAGAATACAAAATGAAACCATAAGAAAAATGGTAGGAACTAAACCCTGCCAAGAGAATATATAGAACAACAACAACTTAAATGGTTTGGCCGCTTGGTCAGGAGGAACTCTTACCAATCACCATCAAGGGCGTTCTTCTCGAGAATGCATGGAAAAAGACCAAGAGGAAGACCCAGAAGAAGATGGATAGATGCAGTGACAGAGACATGTAACAACAAAGGAAAATCACTAATTCAGACAGTTCGAGCAGCTCAAGAACAACAAATGATATAAACCACGACACCTTTTAGGTATCAGTGAGAAAGAGAAAAGAAGAAGAGGAAGATATCTACATGTGTCCAAAACATCAAAAATATATTGATTGTTATATTTATCTAAAATATCAAAATATTGTATTGTTTAATCTGTCTAAATTATCAAAAATATGTCGACTTTTATATGGTTCTCAATCAACAAAAATGTGTTGATTGTTTCATATGCCTAAATGGGGGACTGGTCGCCTGGGGGTAGGAAGCCGGCCTCGAGACAGAGAGGGCGTGGGTTCAAATATCGGCTACACCGGTTGGGATTTTTATTTATGATTTCTCTCTGCGGCAACCACCCCTGGTGTCAGCAGCGAGGCCCGGCTTGAAACGTCAATTACTCAATGACGGAAAAAATTATGAGTACCTCGGAAGTCGGAGTTATCTGCCTGTGCGGCGAGGGACCCTGTGCACACGGCTGCCAGGGAAAAATGAATTAACACGCACAATTCCGTTCCTAGTCTCTAGGGACTTCATCAGAGGTAAGAGCTGGCGAAAAAAATGTCTAAATCATAAAAATATGTTGATTGATATGTGTGTCTAAAACATAAAAAAGTATGTTAATTGTTACATGTGTTTAAACAAAAATATATAAATTGTTATGTGTCTAAAACAATAGCAATATGTTGATTGTTACATGTGTCTAAACCATCAAATATAAGTTGATTGTTCCATGTGTCTAAACCATAAAATATAAGTTTGTTGATCCGTATTTCCCATCTCACATATCCTCCAATATGTAGCACATCTCTCTCTCTCTCTCTCGTATGAACCCGGAAGCCGTCGGTTGGGATCGATCCCTAACCCTTGTCCTTTGTAGTCCAGTTCACTAACGACTGAGCAATCGCGGCTTCCTGTATCATCAGTATACCTTAGATTATTTATATTATGACCTCCGATTGTTATTCCAGGCATGCCCCTTATTTAGTTATTTACGGGTCATCACCATCATTGCAATGCGAACATGTCCATAGGTGCTCAGATCCCCTCCTCAGCAAGTCCGTCGTGTCCAGCGACTGACGACTCCTGTTCTGTGTTGGCTTTTATACACACACTAAGTTTATCCTTTCTGGCTGGTAGATAGTGTTCTTGAATGTAATGTCTTTGAAAAAGCGACTGTAAATACTAGAATTCCTCTTATTAAGACAACTACGATATCAACATTTTCTCAGGATCCAGAACCCATACCAACTGTTATTTTATCTGTTCATACTTTATGGTTATGGTTATGGTTATGGAAGACCCCGGTATCACTGGAAACGAATCAAAATCCATAATTGCTCAACCGCCCGTGCCAGTGGTATCATCCGAATTACTAACTCATCTCCCAAACAAAGAAAGGTAACTGTAGTCTCCATTATAGCAGTCTTAGCACACGCTAAAAGACGTAAGGCGAAACCGCACAGAAAGTGAACACAGCCAACTGTTCCTTGTTATACGATAACATCATTCATCGTAAACATTCGAATATCGAAACACGATCAGAACGGATGAGACACACAGCTCACGGTGTGCACAGAGCACTTAACGGAGTAGCTCCTACAACAATCCGGACTTGGAATATGAGGAAACTGCAAAAAGGAACACTTTTCATACATAGCTTTCAATGGTTCCTGCCGCCTATCCACCATATTGACCGGAAGTTACGTCCTCCTGAAAATGATGATCGTCATATATTTTTTAAAAATGTATAGCGATTGATGATGTTAGTACATCGTTTTTGACTCCAATCAGAGTTAGTTGTTGGGTTATCCCCTTTGCATATCAAACAACTGACCGTAAGATCTTCCCTCAATGTGAATTTGTGAAATTATAAACCACATATTGAAATTATAAAATCATATGTCTACCCGGTGGCGAAGGCGCACCTCACAGCACCAGAGCTGAAAGTTGTCAGCGACCCACAGCTGATGGCTTGCGCCAGAATCGGTGTATCAGAACCATCCAGACCCTGCTCCACCTCTCTGTGGTGCCTCTTTTAACAGACTAACCTGTTTAGCCTGGCCAAGCGAGTAGGGGTCGAATAGAGAAGCCAACCTGGTTCTCAAAAATGTCGCGCTGAAGTCGGATAAGTTGGGCCTGAAGGTGCAAATATCACAATTATACTGCAAGCCACAACACAACGCAGACACGCCCACCTAATGTCCTTTCAAGGGCGGATGATGAAGAGGTGTACTTCTTTAGTCATCGGGCGAACGCTGCAAGCAGCAAGCATGTACCGGATATACTTTGAGAGAAGCTCGCTATAAAGTAAAAAAAAAAAATGAAGAGCTCCCGTCCAGCCAGGTGGCGCATAGGGAAGGAATATTGTGTTAGTGACCATAAATTTTACAGACCTTCGGCACTTGATTTTTGGGGTGATGTGGTCGGTATTACGCCTGCTCCGCTTTACTTTCCCAGAAAAAATTCCGGTACCCATTTGAGGCTGGGTGAACCCGGAAACCGTCGAACACGATTGTATCCGACCTCACGTTCTCTGTAAGCGGTTTTTAAGCCGGTGTGTAATTTTGTGTAATCTTTTGACAGATGAATACAAGTGGCTTCTTCAAGATAAAGATCGATGTTGTGCTCTTTGCAGTGTTTGTTCTTGATCCTGCCTGAATGACCAATAATTTAGAAAACTAAATTTGTCTTGACTAATGTACCTTTCACTAACTGTAAGAAAGGAACATGAACGATCGGGAAATTGGAAAAAAAAAAAACAATATGCAATCAAGAAGGATTATTACATAACGGCCCTTTTTTGGAACCCACATGGAAAAAGACAAAGAGGAAGACCAAGTAAATCTCGGAGAAGACAGATGGAAGCAGAGATGAAGATGATGAGGAAGAAATGAAATGATCTTAAAAGAATAGCAAGAAAGAACAGCTTGGAAAATGTTTGATGAGAACCTATGCTACATAGGGAGCTGAACGTGTTTGATGGAGACCTATGCTCCACAGGGAGCTGAACGTGTTTGATGGAGACCTATGCTCCACAGGGAGCTGAACATGTTTGATGGAGACCTATGCTCCACATGAAGCTGAAAGTGTTTTTTGAAGACCTATGCTCCACAGGGAGCTCAAAGTGTTTAATGGAGACCTATGCTCCACAGGGAGCTGAACATGTTTGATGGAGACCTATGCTCCACAGGAAGCTGAACGTGTTTTTTGAAGACTTTGCTCCACAGGGAGCTGAAAGTGTTTGTTGAAGACTATTGCTCCACATGGAGCTGAAAGTGTTTGTTGAAGACTATTGCTCCACAGGGAGCTGAAAGTTTTTGTTCAAGACTATTGCTCCACAGGGAGCTGAAAGTTTTTGTTGAAGACCTTTGCTCTACAGAGAGCTGAAAGTTTTTGTTGAAGATCTATGCTCCACAGGGAGCTGAAAGGTAGAAGAAGAAGAATCAAGAAAGAAAATCTCCGTATATTGCATGAAAAGAGACCCAACCATTCTATCCCACACCGAAAATGGAAAGTACATATTGAAGAAAATATGTATGGCACAAGTATTATGATGTGGTGTTTATATATTGTACTTAAGGTTGAGGTAGCTCACACAAACAAATATGAAGAGATTTTGAGAAAGTTGATGCGACCGTTTGTTCGGAGTTGAAATGACTAACTTTAGAAACGGAGTGAACATGCTACACGTTGCAGACACAGCTGTTGAAATGTTACATGGGAGGGGTACTTGATGTACAGTTTGTGAAATGTTACATGGGAGAGGTACATGATGTACAGTTTGTGAAATATTACATGGGAGAGGTACGTGATGTACAGTTTGTGAAATATTACATGGGAGAGGTACGTGATGTACAGTTTGGGAAATGTTACATGGGAGGGGTACGTGATGTACAGTTTGTGAAATGTTACATGGGAGAGGTACATGATGTACAGTTTGTGAAATATTACATGGGAGAGGTACGTGATGTACAGTTTGGGAAATGTTACATGGGAGAGGTACTTGATGTACAGTTTGTGGAATGTTACATGGGAGAGGTACGTGATGTACAGTTTGTGGAATGTTACATGGGAGAGGTACGTGATGAACAGTTTGTGGAATGTTACATGGGAGAGGTACGTGATGTACAGTTTGTGAAATGTTACATGGGAGAGGTACATGATGTACAGTTTGTGAAATGTTACATGGGAGAGGTACTTGATGTACAGTTTGTGAAATGTTACATGGGAGAGGTACGTGATGAACAGTTTGTGGAATGTTACATGGGAGACGTACGTGATGTACAGTTTGTGGAATGTTACATGGGAGAGGTACGTGATGTACAGTTTGTGGAATGTTACATGGGAGAGGTACGTGATGAACAGTTTGTGGAATGTTACATGGGAGAGGTACGTGATGTACAGTTTGTGAAATGTTACATTGGAGAGGTACTTGATGTACAGTTTGTGAAATGTTACATTGGAGAGGTACATGATGTACAGTTTGTGAAATGTTACATGGGAGAGGTACGTGATGTACAGTTTGTGAAATGTTACATGGGAGAGGTACATGATGTACAGTTTGTGAAATGTTACATGGGAGAGGTGCATGATGTACAGTTTGGGAAATGTTACATGGGAGAGGTACGTGATGTACAGTTTGTGAAA
The DNA here is from genome assembly GCA_032433765.1 of Megaustenia siamemsis. Classification (NCBI taxonomy): domain Eukaryota; kingdom Metazoa; phylum Mollusca; class Gastropoda; order Stylommatophora; family Ariophantidae; genus Megaustenia; species Megaustenia siamemsis. Next base: position 17,086,349 of record JAVIAB010000041.1, read on the forward strand.
TGTTACATGGGAGAGGTACGTGATGTACAGTTTGGGAAATGTTACATGGGAGAGGTACATGATGTACAGTTTGTGAAATGTTACATGGGAGAGGTACGTGATGTACAGTTTGTGAAATGTTACATGGGAGAGGTACGTGATGTACAGTTTGTGAAATGTTACATGGGAGAGGTACATGATGTACAGTTTGTGAAATGTTACATGGGAGAGGTACGTGATGTACAGTTTGTGAAATGTTACATGGGAGAGGTACGTGATGTACAGTTTGGGAAATGTTACATGGGAGAGGTACATGATGTACAGTTTGTGAAATGTTACATGGAAGAGGTACGTGATGTACAGTTTGTGAAATGTTACATGGGAGAGGTACGTGATGTACAGTTTGTGAAATGTTACATGGGAGAGGTACGTGATGTACAGTTTGGGAAATGTTACATGGGAGAGGTACATGATGTACAGTTTGTGAAATGTTACATGGGAGAGACCATTTGTGATTATTGGTTGATGGATCCAGAAGCGCTGACGATAAATCTGAACTATTTATATGTGTGAGATATGTGTATGTGATTTATGTGTGTTTGTGCTGTGTGTGTGGTATATGTGTTTGAGATGTATGTGTGTGTGATAAATGTGTGTGAGATATTTGTGTGAGATATTTATGTGAGATATGCGTGTGAGAAATTCCTGTGTGGTTTATGTGTGTGTAATAAATGTGTATGAGATATATGTGTGAGATTTATGTTTGTGTGATAAATGTGTGAGAGATATGTGTGTTTATGTGTGTATAATAAATATCTGTAAGATATGTGTGGTTGATTTATGTGTGTGTGATAAATATATGTGAGATATGTGTGTGAAATATATGTGTGATTTATGTTTGTGTGATAAATGTGTGTGAGATGTATGTGATAATGTGTGTGTAATAAATATCTGTGAGATATGTGTGTGAGATATATGTGTTTATGTGTGTGTAATAAATATCTGTGAGATATGTGTGTGATTTATGTGTGTGATTTATGTGTGTATGATAAATATCTGTGAGATATGTGTGTGAAATATGTGTGTGGTTTATGTGTGTATGATAAATATCTGTGAGATATGTATGTGAAATATGTGTGTGAAATATGTGTGTGATGTATGTCCTTGATGATGACATAAACAGCCGAATTGGTAAGGCAGCTACGACTTTCGGCAAACTCACAGAAAGGGCCTGGAACAACACGAAACTAACACTGAAGACTAAACTCTTAATATGTCAAACTTGTCTGCTTAACACGCTATTATATGCATCTGAAACCTGGACAAGATACTCATGTCGACAATCGACAATCATGTCGATGCTCAGAAAGTCGAAGACTAAGATGACTGGGGCATGTCCAGCGGATGGAAGAAAAGCGCATCCCCATGCAAATACTATATGGTGAACTAATACATGGAAAAAGACAAATCGGCAGATCTAAACTACGATATAGAGATATCTGTAAATCATCTCTGGGTGTCTTCTCCATATGTGAATATGACTGGGAACATCTGGCTAGTGATCGCACATCATGGAGAGCATGTATAAGGAACGGTATAACATCATTTTAGACTGTGCTAAGGCAAAACTTAGAAGAGAAAAGACTCATGAAAAAGGATGGAAAACCCTATGGATCAGTGAGCCTGATCTGTTCATTCTGTGACTGCGTGTGTTTGTCAAACATTGGTAGAATTAGCCACGAGAGAAGCTGTTCGACAAAAAAAAACCTCAAAAAAATACACAATAGTCTCCACGAGACCATCTGACAAGACGAAAAGGGCCATATAGATGTGTATATGAGATTTGTGTGTAAGATATGTGTGTGAGATGTATGAATGAGATATGTGTGTTATATATGTGTGTAAGATACGTGTGTGAGATAAGTGTGTGAGATATGTGTGTGAGATGTGTATGAGATATGTGTGTGAAATATGTGTGTGAGATATGTGTGTTGGATTTGTATATGAGATATGTGTGTGAGATTTGTGTGTGAGATTTTTTGTGAGATATGTGTGTGGGATTTGTATATGAGATATGTGTGTGAAATTTGTGTGTGAGATTTGTGTGTGAGATTTGTGTGTGAGATATATGTGTAAGATATGTGTTTGAGATATGTGTGAGGTATGTGGGAGATGTATGTATAAGATATGTATGTAAGATATGTGTGAGAGATGTGTGTGAGATATATAACAGACTGTGGAGAAATGTCCGCCATGTTTGTGTATAATTCCACATGAGAAACACAACCACTGAAACCATCACACGCCAGATTGAGATTTAAATAAATAAACAAAGTCTGCACATCTAGATCTGTGGTCACAAGGATAGCGGAGTCTGCGCAATGGCGACCAGTAGTTTGACGATGTAAATAATGGTAGTGGCCAAAACTTCAGGAAAATATAACAGGAATCATGAAAAAAGCACCCAATCAGACACAGAGAGAAAACACGTAGCTGAAAAAAACACATACAAGATACCTACCCACAGGACTCTTGGTCCCAAATATACACAGATGGCTCTGCTACAAATGCCACCAGAAATGGAGTGGGTGGTGTGTTCTTGACGCTGAATAACCAGGACGAAATCACTAAGTCACTGGCTACTGGGAAATTCTCAAACAACTTTAAAGCAGAAACTGAGACCCTCAGAGATGCTGCAACACTGGTTACTCAACACACAAATAACATGCACAATAAATTGGTGATTCTGACTGATGCACTGTCAGTACTATCAACTCTAGAAAGCCCCAAGAACAATTAACTAGATGACTTGAGAACAACCCTAGACCAACTATGCAATAACTTCCAGAGAGTAGTCATTCAGTGGATACCATCACACTGTAATATACACGGGAACGAACGCGCAGACAAATTAGCTAAAGAGGAAGGGAGATTGTCACAAGAGAACAATCCGCTCAGTTATGATGAAGCAAATCCATCCTCAAAGGTCAGTACCATGAAAAATGGAAACGAGAACACCCGAAGTATAACGAGAGTGACGGATACCAACAACTATCAAGGAGGGATCAAGTCATCAAACTTCGCCTACGCTCTGGCCACAATAGAATGAGAAATCACATGATCACCAAATTCAAAATAGGTACAACCAGCCTATGCCACTGTACACTGGGCAATATGACTACAAAACATATTCTACAGGATTGCCCCCACTACATAGACCTGAGAAGAGCGATGTGGTCCACACCTACCTCCAAGGAAGAGAAACTATATGGGGCAATCGATTCGCTTAAACAGACAGCTGACTTCATGAGAGAGTCTGGAATCCTACTCTGATTGAGTCTTGATCGCAGAGAGAGAGATGGCAGTAACGAATGCTTTTGATTGGTTGGAGACTCAAGAATGTACTCATGTGTGTGTGATTAATAAATCAATGGGGAGCCGCGATAACTCAGTGGTTAGAGAACTGGACTACAAAGGGCATGGGGTAGGGTTCGATCCCAACTGACGGCTCCCGGGTTCACCCAGCCTTAAATGGGTACCGGATTTTTTCTGGGAAAGTAAAGCGACACGGGCGTAATAACAACCACATTACTCTAAAAATCAAGTGCTGAAGGTCTGTAAAATTTATTGTCACTAACACCATATTTCCTATACGCCACTTGGCGTGACGGGGGCTCTTTACTTTTTTAAAATAAATCAATGAATATGGTCCACAAAGTAGAGTCTGGCCTAATTCGTTGTCAATGGTTGGGACCAATACAGTGCAAGATTTGATGTATTACCTTCATGTATGTCGCGGGTCATTCTTGTGTTGAGCGCAACGACAGAGCAGACAGACTGACCTCTTCGTAATATTATCTGCTGAAGAGCTAATGGATCGGGCAGATATCATTGACAGTCTATGATCGAGAGAGAGAGAGAGAGAGAGAGAGAGAGAGAGAGAGAGGTTGAACAAAGGTCTTTGATAGAAATGCAAATACATGGCTATCTAGAGTCTCTGAAGTGGTCTTGACAGAACATAACGATATGGTTGAGAAACGAGAGGATTTGTGTAGGTCCTCATTCGTTTGTCCTCTCGTTTGTTAACCAACACAGAATTGGCACAATTGTTTGCTGTGTGCTAATACACATTCTAAGGAGAAGATAGGAGCGCATATGAATGTGTTCGGAGTTCTGCGATAATAATCCTAATTTAACATAACGAAACCTTGCCTGTTAGGGGGGGGGGGGGGGGTACCAGGAGCTGTGTATAATTTAAGTAAATGCTCGCAGAAGCAAAGATTTCAGTTGGCAATTCTACGAAAGCTAATTTCAAACACATTTTTACACTTAAAGTCAATATCTACAGATGTACAGAAAGCAGGAAAACACGAACATAGTAATTTTACTGCAACATATAAAGAATTGAAAGAGAAGGTGTCACACATCCGGACAATAAAAACAGATGTCTCTGATGACAAAACTTGTTTACACACACTTGCTAAATTCACAGATAATGTAACATCTGAAAAGCTCATCAGGTTTAGCAAGCAAACCTTGGAATTAATTTCAGTGTTAATTTTGTGAATGATTTTATCACATTCAGCAGATAAAAGAGTGTCAGATAGTAACACTCTGTGTCAGTATTTGCTTGAAGTTGATTACAATCATTTACAAGCAGATCTAAAGTCTTGTAATATTTGACCTCAAATGTGAACGACAATATATCACCATTAATATATTCTTCAATCTTCAGTTTGGTGCCGTGTCTGAAGTTTGGCTACTATGGAGCGCCATTCTGCTCTGTCTCTTGCTTTGATGGTGCAGGTTATCATAGGCTGGTTTGTCCATCTTTTGATGTTACTCGTCCATGTTAGTCTTGGTCTGCCTCTGCCTCGTTTACCTTGTATTTTCCCCTCCAGGATTACTTTTAGTAGGCTGTTGTGTCGTTTAAAATGGTCCAAAAATCGCATTTGTCTTGTTTGAGTTGTGTTTCGTAGTTCTCTTTTTATTCTTAGTTGTTAATAAGACTTCTTCGTTTGTTTTCTTTTCCTTCCATCCAATTCTACCTATTCTTCTATATATACACATTTCAAAGGCTTCAATTTTCTGTTCTGTTTTATTGTCTAATGTCCATGTTTCTGCGCCATATAGGAATGTTCAGAAGATGTAACATTTTACTATTCTTAGTTTCAGCCCTGGTATTATTTGTTTTGATGTTAGTATATTCTTCATGACATTCAAATTACTTTTTGCCATTCTTATTCCTTTGTTTTTTTCAGTTTTACATTTTCCATCACTGGTTATAGTATGTCCCAGGTAGTTTTAGTACTGAACATTCTCCAAGTCTAAACTGAGAGGTACTAGTATAAAAATATTGGCAGTACCAATATTAACAGCTGCTGTTAGAAGGTCCTTTATTGCTACGAACAGAATGACTCCACTAAAAATGAAGCTAGGAAATTGTTCACTGGATCACTTCACCAGGATTTCTATTGACGGAGAAAAGGTTACAAGGGGAAGAATTCTTATGTCTGGAGCGCTGTATCATTAATAAACAGAGGAGAGAATGCCTGCTTGAAATGAGGACCTAAATAAGGGACAGAAACTACAGGTAAGTGAGAGATATTATTGAAGACATGAAATGAAGACCTACACATGAGACCTAAACTACAGGTAAGTGAGAGAGATATTATTGAAGACATGAAATGAGGACCTAAACATGATACCTAAACTACAGGTAAGTGAGATAGATATTATTGAAGACATGAAATGAAGACCTACACAAGAGACAGAAACTACAGGTAAATGAGATAATATTATTGAAGACATGAAATGAGAACCTACACAAGAGACAGAAACTACAGGTAAGTGAGAGAGATATTATTGAAGACATGAAATGAGGACTTACACAAGAGACAGAAACTACAGGTAAGTGAGAGAGATATTATTGAAGACATGAAATGAGAACCTACACAAGGACAGAAACTACAGGTAAGTGAGAGAGATATTATTGAAGACATGAAATGAGGACTTACACAAGGGACAGAAACTACAGGTAAGTGAGAGAGATATTATTAAAGACATGAAATGAGGACCTACTCAAGAGACAGAAGCTACAGGTAAGTGAGAGATATTATTAAAGACATGAAATGAGGACTTAAACAAGGAACAGAATCTACAGGTAAGTGAGAGAGATATTATTGAAGACATGAAATGAGGACCTAACAAGGGACAGAATCTACAGGTAAGTGAGAGAGATATTATTGAAGACATGAAATGAGGGCTTACACAAGAGACAGAAACTACAGGTAAGTGAGAGAGATATTATTAAAGACATGAAATGAGGACCTACTCAAGAGACAGAAGCTACAGGTAAGTGAGAGATATTATTAAAGACATGAAATGAGGACTTAAACAAGGAACAGAATCTACAGGTAAGTGAGAGATATTATTGAAGACATGAAATGAGGACCTAAACAAGTGACAGAATCTACAGGTAAGTGAGAGAGATATTATTGAAGACATGAAATAAGGACTTAAACAAGGGACATTAACTAAAGGTAAGTGAGAGAGATATTATTGAAGACATGAAATGGGGACCTAAACAAGGAACAGAAACTACAGGTAAGTGAGAGAGATATTATTGAAGACATGAAATGAGTACCTAAACAAGGGACAGAAACTACAGGTAAGTGAGCGATATTATTGAAGACATGAAATGAGAACCTACACAAGGGACAGAAACTACAGGTAAGTGAGCGATATTATTGAAGACATGAAATGAGGACCTAAACAAGGGACAGAAACTACAGGTAAGTGAGCGATATTATTGAAGACTTGAAATGAGGACCTAAACAAGGGCAGAAACTACAGGTAAGTGAGAGATATTATTGAAGACATGAAATGAGAACCTACACAAGGGACAGAAACTACAGGTAAGTGAGCGATATTATTGAAGACTTGAAATGAGGACCTAAACAAGGGCAGAAACTACAGGTAAGTGAGCGATATTATTGAAGACATGAAATGAGAACCTACACAAGGGACAGAAACTACAGGTAAGTGAGCGATATTATTGAAGACTTGAAATGAGGACCTAAACAAGGGCAGAAACTACAGGTAAGTGAGAGATATTATTGAAGACATAAAATGAGGACCTACACAAGGGACAGAAACTACAGGTAAGTGAGAGAGATATTATTGAAGACATAAAATGAGGACCTACACAAGGGACAGAAACTACAGGTAAGTGAATGATATTGTTGAAGACTTGAAAAGAGGACCTACACAAGAGATAGAAACTACAGGTAAGTGAGAGATATTATTAAAGACATGAAATGAGGACCTACACAAGGGGCAGAAACTACAGGTAAGTGAAAGATATTATTGAAGACTTGAAATGAGGACCTAAACAAGGGACAGAAACTACAGGTAAGTGAGAGAGATATTATTGAAGACATGAAATGAGAATCTACACAAGGGACAGAAACTACAGGTAAGTGAGAGAGATATTATTGAAGACATGAATTGAGGACCTAAACAAGGGACAGAAACTACAGGTAAGTGAGAGATATTATTGAAGACATGAAATGAGAACCTACACAAGGGACAGAAACTACAGGTAAGTGAGAGAGATATTATTGAAGACATGAATTGAGGACCTAAACCATAGACATAAACTACAGGTAAGTGAGCGATATTATTGAAGACATGAATTGAGGACCTAAACCAGCGACAGAAACTACAGGTAAGTGAGAGATATTATTGAAGACAAGAAATGAGGACCTAAACAAGGGACATAATCTACAGGTAAGTGAGAGAGATATTATTGAAAACTTGAAATGAGGACCTAAACAAGGGATAGAAACTACAGGTAAGTGAGAGAGATATTATTGAAGACATGAAATGAGGACCTACACAAGGGACAGAAACTACAGGTAAGTGAGAGAGATATTATTGAAGACATGAAATGAGGGCTTAAATAAGGGACAGAAACTACAGGTAAGTGAGCGATATTATTGAAGACTTGAAATGAGGACCTAAACAAGGGCAGAAACTACAGGTAAGTGAGAGATATTATTGAAGACATAAAATGAGGACCTACACAAGGGACAGAAACTACAGGTAAGTGAGAGAGATATTATTGAAGACATAAAATGAGGACCTACACAAGGGACAGAAACTACAGGTAAGTGAATGATATTATTGAAGACTCGAAAAGAGGACCTACACAAGAGATAGAAACTACAGGTAAGTGAGAGATATTATTAAAGACATGAAATGAGGACCTACACAAGGGGCAGAAACTACAGGTAAGTGAAAGATATTATTGAAGACTTGAAATGAGGACCTAAACAAGGGACAGAAACTACAGGTAAGTGAGAGAGATATTATTGAAGACATGAAATGAGAATCTACACAAGGGACAGAAACTACAGGTAAGTGAGAGAGATATTATTGAAGACATGAATTGAGGACCTAAACAAGGGACAGAAACTACAGGTAAGTGAGAGATATTATTGAAGACATGAAATGAGAACCTACACAAGGGACAGAAACTACAGGTAAGTGAGAGAGATATTATTGAAGACATGAATTGAGGACCTAAACCAGAGACATAAACTACTGGTAAGTGAGCGATATTATTGAAGACATGAATTGAGGACCTAAACCAGCGACAGAAACTACAGGTAAGTGAGAGATATTATTGAAGACATGAAATGAGGACGTAAACAAGGGACATAATCTACAGGTAAGTGAGAGAGATATTATTGAAAACTTGAAATGAGGACCTAAACAAGGGATAGAAACTACAGGTAAGTGAGAGAGATATTATTGAAGACATGAAATGAGGACCTACACAAGGGACAGAAACTACAGGTAAGTGAGAGAGATATTATTGAAGACATGAATTGAGGACCTAAACAAGGGACAGAAACTACAGGTAAGTGAGAGATATTATTGAAGACATGAAATGAGAACCTACACAAGGGACAGAAACTACAGGTAAGTGAGAGAGATATTATTGAAGACATGAATTGAGGACCTAAACCAGAGACATAAACTACAGGTACGTGAGCGATATTATTGAAGACATGAATTGAGGACCTAAACCAGCGACAGAAACTACAGGTAAGTGAGAGATATTATTGAAGACATGAAATGAGGACGTAAACAAGGGACATAATCTACAGGTAAGTGAGAGAGATATTATTGAAAACTTGAAATGAGGACCTAAACAAGGGATAGAAACTACAGGTAAGTGAGAGAGATATTATTGAAGACATGAAATGAGGACCTACACAAGGGACAGAAACTACAGGTAAGTGAGAGAGATATTATTGAAGACATGAAATGAGGGCTTAAATAAGGGACAGAAACTACAGGTAAGTGAGAGATATTATTGAAGACATGAAATGAGGACCTAAACAAGGGACATAATCTACAGGTAAGTGAGAGAGATATTATTGAAGACTTGAAATGAGGACCTACACAAGGGACATAATCTACAGGTAAGTGAGAGAGATATTATTGAAGACATGAAATAAGGACTTAAACAAGGGACATAACTAAAGGTAAGTGAGAGAGATATTATTGAAGGCATGAAATGAGGACCTAAACAAGGAAAAGAAACTACAGGTAAGTGAGAGATATTATTGAAGGCATGAAATGAGTACCTAAACAAGGGACAGAAACTAAAGGTATGTGAGAGATATTATTGAAGACATGAAATGAGGACCTACACAAGGGACAGAAACTACAGGTAAGTGAGCGATATTATTGAAGACATGAAATGAGGGCCTAAACAAGGGACAGAAACTACAGGTAAGTGAGCGATATTATTGAAGACATGAAATGAGGACCTAAACAAGGGACAGAATATACAGGTAAGTGAGAGACATATTATTGAAGACATGAAATGAGGACCTAAACAAGGAACAGAATCTACAGGTAAGTGAGAGAAATATTATTGAAGACGTGAAATGAGGACCTAAACAAGGGACATAATCTACAGGTAAGTGAGAGACATATTATTGAAGACATGAAATGAGGACCTAAACAAGGAACAGAATCTACAGGTAAGTGAGAGAAATATTATTGAAGACGTGAAATGAGGACCTAAACAAGGGACATAATCTACAGGTAAGTGAGAGACATATTATTGAAGACATGAAATTGTCTTTCCTTTAAATGTTTCCCCACCAATACCCCCGCGCCCCCCCCCCCCACGTTTAGAAATATACTCACCACCACTGGGCACATTTTTTAATAAAAGAAACACTGAGGCGAAAAACATATTAAAGAAGTAGCAACGGCGGGAGAAGAGACGGTACAGAGAGAGGGAAAGAAGAAGGAACAGGAGGGATAGGAGAAGGAAAGAAGAATGACAATTCCATATTCAACATTTTTGTCTTCTGTTTTGTTAATTGTACATGTATTGTTAATTGTACATGTGTTGTAGTTAATTGTACATGTGTTGTTAGTTAATTGTACATGTGTTGTTAGTTGTACATGTGTTGATAGTTGTACATGTGTTGTTAATTGTACATGTGTTGTTAGTTAATTGTACATGTGTTGTTAGTTAATTGCACATGTGTTGTTAATTGTACATGTGTTGTTAGTTAATTGTACATGTGTTGTTAGTTGTACATGTGTTGTTAGTTGTACATGTGTTGTTAGTTAATTGTACATGTGTTGTTAATTGTACATGTGTTGTTAGTTGTACATGTTTTGTTAGTTGTACATGTGTTGTTAGTTGTACATGTGTTGTTAATTGTACATGTATTGTTAATTGTACATGTGTTGTTAGTTGTACATGTGTTGTTAATTGTACATGTGTTGTTAGTTGTACATGTGTTGTTAGTTGTACATGTGTTGTTAATTGTACATGTGTTGTTAGTTGTACATGTGTTGTTAATTGTACATGTGTTGTTAGTTGTACATGTGTTGCCATTGTAAAGAAATAAATCAACTCAAGACAGTTTAAGCGTTTATGAGTTAATCATTTTTCTCCCCCCGCACCCCACCCCTATTAATTGTGTGCGCGGACTTGGTACCCATAAAGGAGACACTAAACAAATAATTACCCTCCCCCCCCCTCTCCAGTGGCGGATACTCAGGGAAGACAATGTAGGTCACGACTCCTAAAATATATTTTATCAATATCCTATTGTCCATGCTACAAATCTATGTCAATAGAAATGAGAAAGAGAGTTCGTCGATGCTATATAGAACCAATCTGACCTATGGAAGCGAATTATGGCAATAGACAAACAAATGAAAAGACGATTAGAGACCACAGAGATGGGATTTCTCAGAAGAATGTTGAAAGTTCCCTGGACAGCTAAAAAGACCAATGAGAAAGTTCTCAAAGAGGCCAACACAAAAAGGGAGCTATTAAAAAACATCAGAAGGAAACAATCAACATTTTTCGGGCACATCATGAGAAGAGGAAAGTTGGAATACTTGGTTACAACTGGCGAAATAAAATGACAGAGAGATCGCGGACGACAAAGAGAGAAGATACTGGATAGCTTGGTGTCATGACATGGAAAACAGTCAACAACAGAACTGATACGATGCACTGTAGATAGAAGATTGTGGAAGGACATGGTCGCCTAAGCCAATCGGTATGCACATGATGATGATGATTGTCCATGATTCACATCCATATGTTAAGACTGGCGCTACATAATATTTAAGAACTCTTTTTCTTGTTTCTATTGTAAAAAATCTTGACGCCAGAGAAAAAAAATACTGGATAGCTTGGTGTCATGGCATGGAATTCAGTCAACAACAGAACTGATACGATGCACTGTAGATAGAAGATTGTGGAAGATCATGATCGCCTACGCCAACCGGTGAGGAACATGATGATGATGATGATTGTCAAAAATTGATTTTTGGAAAGCTGCTTTTGCCTGAGTCATTCTGCATCTCACCTCTTTTGTACATCTTCCGTCTGTGGTTAACAAAGTTCCCAAATATTTAAATTCATTTACCTGTTTTAATATTGTTCTACTTGTCTTTATTTTGCACTGAGGGGATGTCTTTTTCTTTGTTGTTACCATTACTTCTGTCTTTTTGCAATTAAGGCTGAGTCCTTTATTTTTGCTTTCTATCACTATTGAGTCGAACACTTCTTGTAACTCATTTTCATTCTTAGCTATTAAGACTGTATCATCAGCATACCTTAGATTATTTATGTTATTACCTCCAATTGTTATTCCAGGGATGCCCCTTATGGATCTTAAAACAATCTCACTATAAATATTAAACAAATCTGGTGACAACACACAACCTTTGTCTAACACCCTATTTTATTTGTTGAAACATTCCCAATTGGTTTCCAGTTCTTATGGCCTCTATTTGTTGCCGGTACATGTTTTTTTTTATTATTCTTTATTATTCTGTATTATTTCGTTCAATATATACTGATGTAAATACGCGAATATTCTATTTATTGAATGTTGTTTATTCTACATATAATGGGACGACTCATCATGTCCTGAACTCCTCACATTTTGACCCATCGCTCGCAGCTGACACGCCCTAACACTTGATTTCTTTACACCCGTTTGATTTTTACAGCTATTCAGGTAATACATCGTTAATCGTGTCTCCATTTCAGGTGGCCTACAGTAGCCGAGACTCAATACGGGTATTTTGACCCAGTTTTCACAAATCTACCGAAAAAAGACCTGAAATTATGGGGCTACGTGCAGTCTTGGAAATACTTTCAGAATGTTGAGGCTGAATTGAGACAAGAATACTCACTGACAGACGCGATGAAGTGAGAAAACATTGAGTTTCTTTGTTTGTTGTCTGATTGTTGCGTGTTTATTTGTCAATTTTTTTCTTCTTTTTGTGCTCGCAAGGCATGATGGTCACAAACAATTCATATATATATATGGTATATGCCTACTAAAAGTAATCCTGGTGGGGAAAATACAAGGTAAAAGAGGCAGAGGCAGACCAAGACAAACATGGATGAGTAACATCAAAAGATGGACAAATCAGCCTATGACAACCTGCACCATCAAAGCAAGAGACAGAGCAGAATGGGGCTCCATGGTAGCCAACCTTCGTGGCGGAAACGGCACTCGATGATGATGAGAATATGGTATTTAATGTCACAGAGACTGAAAGAGATCAGCATATATATCGAACAGTGAATCAAAGCTGAGTAAGACTATATCCCATATTTTTTCTGTGACTTTAGAAGTAGATTAACAAGTTTGAAGAAGTGAGTGGGAATTAAAGAAGAAAACCAACAATTCAAAACTGTCCGTCTGAAGAAAGATATGATCGGTTAAAGGGCGCAAATACTGCATGCACATTCGATTAACGACCTTCTAGCGCTGAACAACGATTTTGATTAATTAAAGGAAGTTAGATGTGGCTGTGCTTCTCTCTCTCACTCTCTCTCACATCCATTCTCTCTCTCACTCTCTCTCAGTCTCTATTTCACTCTCTCTCTCATTCGCGCTCTCTCACTCTACTTCTCACACTCTCTCATTCTACTTTCTCACTCTCTCCTATTCTCTTTCTCACTCTCTCTCACTCTCTTTCTCACTCTCTATCTCACTTTCCTTCTCACTCTCTCTCACTCTCTTTCTCACTCACTCTCTCTCACTCTCTTTCTCACTCACTCTCTCTCTCACTCGCTCTTTCTCACTCTCTCTCACTCACTTTCTCTTACTCTCTTTCTCACTCTCATTCTTACTCACCCTCTTTCACTCTGTTTCACTTTCTTTCTCACTCACCCTCTCACTCTCTTTCTCATTCACTTTCTCTCACTCTCTTTCTCACTTACTCTCTCACACTCTCTTTATCACTCTCTTTATCACTCTTTCTCACTCTCTTTCTTACTTTCTATCACTGTCTATCACTCTCTTTCTCACTCTCTCACTCTCTTTCTCACTCTCTCTCACTCTCTTTCTCACTCTCTCACTCTCTTTCTCACACTCTCTCACTCTTTCTCACACTCTCTCACTCTTTCTCACTCTCTCACTCTCTGACACTCTCTCACTCTCTTTCTCATATCTCACTTTTTTCTCACACTCTCTTTCTCACTCTCTCACTCTCTTTCTCACACTCTCTCACTCTCTTTCTCACACTCTCTTTCTCACTCTTTCACTCTCTTTCTCACTTTCTTCTCTCACACTTTCTCACTCTCTTTCTCTCACTCTCTTTCTCACACTCTTTCACTCTCTTTCTCACTCTCTTTCTCACACTCTCTCACTGTCTTTCTCACTCTCTCACTCTCTCACTCTCTTTCTCACTCTCTCACTCGCTTTCTCACATTCACTCTCTTTCTCACTCTCTTTCTCACACTCTCTTTCTCACTCTCTTTCTCACACTCTCTCACTATCTTTTTCACTCTCATTCTCACACTCTCTTTCTCACTCTCTTCCTCACTCTTTCTCACATTCTCTAACTCTTTTTCTCGCTCTCTTTCTCACTCTCTCACTCTCGGTGGTTCGGCCCTTTAGCTTCTTGACACTCTAGGTGAAGTGGGCCCGCCTGGGTCACGGCTCCCAGGCGTCGACCTCCTGCTATATTGACCTCTGAAGCTTACAATATATTCGGCATAAAATAACGACACTTACTCTACGAAACATTTCTGATCGAGGCTGCTGCCTATACTCGGTCGCGTAAGATGGTTTAACTTGTTGACAGGCTGTCAGCTCGTTCATTTACTCTCATGCCGGAGTGTCCAGGAACGAAGACGAAACATGCTGCAATCCGACCTAATTTCTTTAGTTGTACTTAGTCGAAGGCTTTGGTATCACTGCAAATGAATTCAAATCCATAATTGCTCAACCGCCCGTGTCAGTGGAATCATCCGAATTATTAACTCATCGCACTGAAGGATCCAAACAAAGAAAGGTAGCTGCAGTCCCTATCATAGCAGTTACAGCACACGCCAAAAGGCGTAACCACACGAAAAGTGAACGCAGCTAAACTATCCTTCGTCATACGATATCATCAGTTATCATAAACAATCGAAATATCGAAACACGATCCGGATGAAATACACAGTCCGCGGTGTGCAGAGAGAACTAAACTACGTAGCTCCAGGTGCAAGCCGGACTTGGAACATGAAGAAACTGCAACAAGGAACACGTTTCAAACAGACCTGAGCTATTTAGCGACACCAACCACTGCTTTCATGACTAAAAACAAAGACGAAACAGATTGCAATCAGACCTGAACTATTTAGCGACACCAGCCAATCACTTCGTGCCCAGGTATAAAGACGAAACAGATTGCAATCAGACCTGAGCTATTTAGCGACACCAGCCAATCACTTCGTGCCCAGGCACAAAGACGAAACAGATTGCAATCAGACCTGAGCTATTTAGCGACACCAGCCAATCACTCCGTGCCCAGGCACAAAGACGAAACAGATTGCAATCAGACCTGAGCTATTTAGCGACACCAGCCAATCACTCCGTGCTCAGGCACAAAAACGAAACAGATTGTAATCATACCTGAAATATTTAGCGACACCAGCCAATCACTTCGTGCCCAGGCACAAAGACGAAACAGATTGCAATCAGACCTGAGCTATTTAGCGACACCAACCACTGACTTCGTGCCCAGCCTCCTCCAGTGTTTGATGTGCATACTCATCCAGTCAGTAAATGCCACCAACTAGGGCAGAATCCGGCCGTCCTTGCTTCTATAGCCAGCCTGTTTTGAGGCAGGATGTTTCCAGCAAGAGCGATATGAACATAGAGGCGAGGTCTTGGTCAGATGTGAGCCGCCGCCCCTACATTAAAGACTGCACCTCGCCGGTTCTTGATCTCTCACATAAGGTGGGCGATACTTCTGAGAAGAAACTCGTCTGTTATACACCACGTATGTAAACATCAGCCCGTTACATAGACCACATATGTAAGCAACGATAAGTTATATAGATCACATATTGAGTTATTTGCGGGTCATCATCATTGCACTCAGAACATGTCCATAGGTGCTCAGATCCCCTCCTCAGCAATTCCCGCAGTGTCTAGCGAATGACGACTCCAGTTCTGTGTTGGTTGATAAGTCTTCTTACACGGCCACTAAGTTTCTCATTTCTGGCTGTGCTCATCTTAACTCCCATTTCCATCATTCGAAGAAGGGACGTATACGATTATAATGAACACATCCAAGACCACATATAGGCAACAACAACTTATAGACCCCATATGAAAGGAGCAACAGTTTACGTGGACCATTTATGTAAGTAACAACCAGCAAAAACCATATATATAAGCAACAACAATTTGTTTAGACATCATATGTAAGCAATAACAACTGATATAGACCAATAATGTAAGAAACATTTTATATAGACCACAACTATAAGCAACAACTTATATAGACCACAACTATAAGCAACAACTTATATAGACCACAACTATAAGCAACAACTTATATAGACCACAACTATAAGCAACAACTTATATAGACCACGGAGGCGAAGGCGCGCCTACCAGCACCAGAGCTGGAAGTTGTCAGCGGCCCACAGCTGATGGCTTGCGCCGGGATCGGTGAACCAAAACCATCCAGACCCTGCTCCACCTCTCCGCGGTGCCTCCAGTAACAGACTAACCTGTCTATTCTGGCCAAGCGTGCAGGGATCGAAGAGGGAAGAAAACCCGGTACTCAAAAATGTCGTGCTGAAGTCGGATGTGTTGGGCCGAAAGGCGCAAATATAACAGTTGTACTGCAAACTATAACACAACGCAGGCACGTCCACTGCGTCCTTGTAAGGGCGGATGATGAAGTGGAATATTCTAATCTACCACGATACTCTAGAATACTTTAGTCATCGGGCGAACGCAACCAACCAACCGTATAGACCACATATGTAAGCAACAACTTATATAGATCAGATATGTAAACAACAGCTTATATAGACCACTAATGTAAACAACAGCTTATATAGACCACTTATGTAAGCAACAACCTATATATATCAGATATGTAAGCAACAGCTTATATAGACCACTAATGTAAACAACAGCTTATATACACCACTAATGTAAACAACAGCTTATATAGACTACATATGTAAACAACAGCTTATATAGACTACATATGTAAACAACAGCTTATATAGACCACTAATGTAAACAATAGCTTATATAGACTACATATGTAAACAACAGCTTATATAGACCACTAATGTAAACAACAGCTTATATAGACCACTTATGTAAGCAACAACTTATGTAGACCAATTATGTAAGCAACAACTTATATAGATATATTATGTAAGCAACAACTTATATAGACTACACATGTAAACAACAGCTTATATAGACTACTTATGTAATCAACAACTTATATTAGACCACTTATGTAAACAACAGCTTATATAGACCACTTATGTAAGCAACAACTTATATAGACCACTTATGTAAACAACAGCTTATATAGACCACTTATGTAAACAACAGCTTATATACAGCACTTATGTAAAGAACAGCTTATATAGACCACTTATGTAAATAACAGCTTATATACACCACTTATGTAAAGAACAGCTTATATAGACCACTTATGTAAGCAACAACTTATATAGACCACTTATGTAAACAACAGCTTATATAGACCACTTATGTAAACAACAGCTTATATACACCACTTATGTAATTAACAGCTTATATAGACCACTTATGTAAATAACAGCTTATATACACCACTTATGTAAAGAGCAGCTTATATAGACCACTTATGTAAGCAACAACTTATATAGACCACTTATGTAAACAACAACTTATATACACCACTTATGTAAGCAACAACTTATATAGACCACTTATGTAAAGAACAGCTTATATAGACCACTTATGTAAACAACAGCTTATATACACCACTTATGTAAAGAACAGCTTATATAGACCACTAATGTAAACAACAGCTTATATAGACCACTTATGTAAGCAACAACCTATATATATCAGATATGTAAGCAACAGCTTATATAGACCACTAATGTAAACAACAGCTTATATACACCACTAATGTAAACAACAGCTTATATAGACTACATATGTAAACAACAGCTTATATAGACTACATATGTAAACAACAGCTTATATAGACCACTAATGTAAACAATAGCTTATATAGACTACATATGTAAACAACAGCTTATATAGACCACTAATGTAAACAACAGCTTATATAGACCACTTATGTAAGCAACAACTTATGTAGACCAATTATGTAAGCAACAACTTATATAGATATATTATGTAAGCAACAACTTATATAGACTACACATGTAAACAACAGCTTATATAGACTACTTATGTAATCAACAACTTATATTAGACCACTTATGTAAACAACAGCTTATATAGACCACTTATGTAAGCAACAACTTATATAGACCACTTATGTAAACAACAGCTTATATAGACCACTTATGTAAACAACAGCTTATATAGACCACTTATGTAAAGAACAGCTTATATAGACCACTTATGTAAATAACAGCTTATATACACCACTTATGTAAAGAACAGCTTATATAGACCACTTATGTAAGCAACAACTTATATAGACCACTTATGTAAACAACAGCTTATATAGACCACTTATGTAAACAACAGCTTATATACACCACTTATGTAATTAACAGCTTATATAGACCACTTATGTAAATAACAGCTTATATACACCACTTATGTAAAGAGCAGCTTATATAGACCACTTATGTAAAGAACAGCTTATATAGACCACTTATGTAAACAACAGCTTATATACACCACTTATGTAAAGAACAGCTTATATAGACCACTTATGTAAGCAACAACTTATATTGACCACGTATGTAAAGAACAGCTTATATAGACCACTTATGTAAGCAACAACTTATATAGACCACTTATGTAAGCAACAACTTATATAGACCACTTATGTAAGCAACAACTTATATAGACCACTTATGTAAACAACAGCTTATATAGACCACTTATGTAAGCAACCATTTTTGACAACGGTTTGAGAAGCGTTGCACCAGTTGCGATAATAAAAAAAAGGACAATATACACATATGAGCTGGACATCTGATGAAGACATGGAATCTCCCTAAAGTAGGGGTGTCATTAATTTCAAACGAAGCCACCATCCGGTCATAACACAAATATTAACGGGGAACATGTTGCTGCATCCCATTAAGGAAAAAATAGGGCACGTTTCCCTAGCACCAGGCACGTCATCATCATCATCATCATCATCATCAAGTATCGGGCCTGCTGTCGTAGGTGATCATGTCTCTCCACAACTTTCCATCTCGGCAGCTATTTATCATTTCTGTTATTGACCTTCTGTCAAGCCATTCTCTTAAGCTGTCTGGTATTTCTTCTCTTTGCTTCCCTCTATCTCTTCGTCCCTCAATTTTCCCGGTTCTTACAATATATTTCAGCTGTTCTCTTCTCATTACATGGCCAAAAAATGATGATTGTCTCTTCCCAATATTGGAAATTAGCTCTCTTTTTGCTTTGACCTCTCTCAGAACATCTTCATTACTCTTCTTAGCTGTCCATGGTGCTTTCAACATTCTTCTGTAAAACCACATTTCTACAGACTCAAGTGATTTTCTTGTCTGTTGTCCTATTGTCCATGATTCGCATCCATATGTTAAGACTGGCTCTACGTAACATTTAAGAACTCTTTTCCTTGTTTCTATTGTCAAAAATGGATTGCATAGTATCTTCCTCTTTTTTTTTGGAAAGCTCTGCTTTTGCCTTAGCCATTCTGCATCTCACCTCTTTTGTATATCTTCCGTCTGAGGTTAACAAAGTTCCCAAATATTTAAATTCATTTACCTGTTGTAATATTGTTCGACTTGTCTTTATTATGCACTGAGGTGATGTCTTTTTCTTTGTTGTTACCATTACCTCTGTCTTTTTGCTATTAAGGCTGCGTCCTTTATTTTTGCTTTCTTTCACTATAATGTCCAACATTTCTTGTAACTCATTTTCACTCTTAGCGATTAAGACTGTATCATCAGCATACCTTAGATTATTTATTGTTTATTTTATCTTTATTTTGCTTACAGTAGCTTGATGACGATCGGGTATCACCTGTAGCACACGATATCCCCTACCGAACGAGAGTTTTCCATTGGAATCCCCCTTAACGTTGTTGTCGTTATTTCTATTGTTGTGGCGATTCATGATTGTACAAAGAAGTTACGACGGTGGTTTTCTGTTGCCTTCCGTCCGTTTGTTTACGGTTGCCTCCGCTAGCCTTCTACTAAAAAGTCTCACCCACAAGTGCAGTGGGGTAGTTTTACTTCAGGGTACCCTCCCTTAGACTTTTACTCTCCCGAGCTTACCTGCAAGGCAGCAGGGCAGCCACAGGTTGTACTGTTTACTGCATACAGTAGCGGGTAAAATTACCCGACCTGACAAAACCAAGCATGTACAATGGTTTTAAACACTAAAGATAAAACTATATGGGCCACTGCAAGAATGACAAAAGGCAGTACAATTTATACAGGAAACGACATTGCAGATATAGACAATACTTCATCATCATCATGTGCCATACCGGTTGGCGTAGGCGATAATGTCCTTCCACAATCTTCTGTCTACAGTGCATCGTATTAGTTCTGTTGTTGACTGTTTTCCATGCTATGACACCAAGCTATCCGGTATTTTCTCTCTTTGTCGTCCACGATCTCTCTTTCCGTTTATTTTGCCAGTTGTATCCATGTATTCCAACTTTCCTCTTTCGGGCGCATGATGTGCTCGAGAAATGTTGATTGCTTCTTTCTGATGTTTTTTAGGAACTGCTTTTTTGTGTTGGCCTCTTTGAGAACTTCCTCATTGATCTTTTTAGCTGTCCAGGGAATTTTCAACATTCTTCTGAGAAATCCCATCTCTGTGGCCTCTAGTCGTGACAATAGACAATACTTCCGGCGAACGAAAAATCTCCTCGTCTTTCCCGAACTGGTGTCTAAGAATGAAAAAGAAAGTAAAACACGAAAAAAATGGATTGGGAGGGGTTGGGGGGGGGGTGTAACAAATTGTATCGGTACAGCTTTGGGGAGCCATGATAGCCCAGTTAACTGGACTACAAGAAACAAGAGATAGGATTCGATGCTGATCAATGGCTTCCGGGTTCACTCAGCCTTGAAAGTGCACCGGGTTGTCTTCTGGGAAAGTGAAGCGGCACGGGAGTATGATCACATTACCACAAAGTGCTTTGCATGTGTTTTGATATATGGAGCTTATATGAATCACAATGCTTATAAATCGAGTTTATATGAATCACATTGCTTATAAATGGAGCTTATATGAACTACAATGTTTGTAAATGGAGCTTATATGAACTACAATGTTTGTAAATGGAGCTTATATGAATTACAATGTATGTAAATGGAGCTTATATGAACTACAATGTTTGTAAATGGAGCTTATATGAACTACAATGTTTGTAAATGGAGCTTATATGAATCACAATGCTTATAAATGGAGCTTACAATGAACACTTCCAGGTCATTGTAACAGTTGTCGAAGGCGACAAGATCTCAAAGCTCAGGCACCGAATGTGAGTATTATTTATGTGGTCCGTTAGCGTATAATTGATCAGTTCTCGTTAAACGATACTAATGCAGTCAGTCAGCTATGAGTTTTTGATTGCCCTTGCCTCAACTTTGTTTACCATCCTGTCACCATATCTTAGATTGTGTACCTGACCAAACTTATTAGAAAACGACGATTATTTACAATTTGCTTTATTTTAAAACATTTTATGTTCTCTCCTCAGAAACGAATCTGATAAAATTCTGAACGAAATTCAACAAAAGTGGTCAGAGAATGAGACAAGTGTTTTCATTGGAGTCCATGTTCGCAGCCTTGATGCAAAGTCAACAGCCAACACAACAGTAGCTCCCAAATCTTTCTACCTGAACAGTTTTGACAAGATGAGGACTCTACTGCCAGGCAAACATTTGATCTTTGTAGTTTCTGGTAACGACCTTAGCTGGTGTGAGAAACACTTTGCTGGTGATAATGTGACCATCTTGAAGCCAGCATCTCCATCTGTCCATTTTGCAGTTCTGTCCAGTTGTCAACATTTCATCGTCAGCACTGGAACATTTGGTTGGTGGGCTGGTTGGTTAACAGGTGGACATGTCGCCTTCTACAAGAAATTTCCACTTCCGGGAACATACGAAGCTAACGGATTCCACTATGAGGATTATTATCCACCGTCCTGGACACCTGTTGGGGATTAAATTATAATTATCATAATAATTACAATGTACAAAATGATTATTCTCTTTACCGTGATATTTAATTAAATAATATAATGATCTCAAAATAATGCTAATTGTTTGGTTCCTCATCATTCTTGTGTTTTACTAATACAACTACAACATACACTAATACACTAGTACACTTATAAACTAATAAACTAATACACTAATACACTAAAACACAAATAAACTAAAAAACTATTACACTAATAAACAAATATACTAATAAGCTAATACGCTGATACACTAATAAACTAATACACTAATAAACTAATACACTAATCAACTAATACACTAATCAACTAATACACTAAAAAAATAATACACTAATAAACTAATGCACTAATACACTAATAAACTAATACACTAATAAACAAATACACTAATAAACTAATATACTAATATACTAATAAACTATTACACTAATACACTAATAAACTAATACACTAATAAACTAATACACTAATACACTAATAAACTAATACATTAATACACTAATAAACTAATATACTAATAAACTATTACACTAATACACTAATAAACTAAAACACTAATACATTAATACACTAATAAACTAAAACATTAATACACTAATACACTAATAAACTAAAAAACCAATACACTAATACACTAATACACTAAACACTAATAAATTAATACACTAATCAACTAATACACTAAAAAATAATACACTAATAAACTAATGCACTAATACACTAATAAACTAATACACTAATAAACTAATAAACTAATATACTAATAAACTATTACACTAATACACTAATAAACTAATACACTAATAAACTAATACACTAATACACTAATAAACTAATATACTAATAAACTAATATACTAATAAACTATTACACTAATACACTAATAAACTAAAACACTAATACATTAATACACTAATAAACTAAAACATTAATACACTAATACACTAATAAACTAAAAAACTAAAACACTAATACATTAATACACTAAACACTAATAAATTAATACACTAATTATTTAATACTCTAATAAACTAATAAACTAATACACTAATACACTAATAAACTAACACACTAATAAACTATTACACTAACACACTAATAAACTAAAACAATAATACACTAAAAAACTAATACACTAATACACTAATAAACTAATACACTAATAAACTAATAAACTAATAAACTAATACACTAATACACTAACAAACCTATACACTAGTACACTAATAAACTATTGCACTAATACACTAATACACAAATACACTAATACACTAATAAACTAATAAACTAATACACGAATAAAATACTACACTAATGCACTAATAAACTAATAAACTAATAAACTAATACACTAAAAAACTAATTAACTAATAAACTAATACACCAATGCACCAATAAACTAATGCACCAATAAAATAATACACTAAAAAACTAATACACTAATAAACTAATACACTAATAAACTAATAAAATAATACACTAATAAACTAATAAACTAATAAACTAATAACTAATAAACTAATACACTAATAAACTAATAAAATAATACACTAATAAACTAATAAACGAATACACTAATAAACTAATAAACTAATACACTAATAAACTAATACACTAATAAACTAATAAAATAATACACTAATAAACTAATACACTAAAAAAAATACACTAATAAACTAATACACTAATAAACTTATACACTAATAAACTAATACACTAATAAACTTATACACTTATAAACTAATACACTAATAAACTAATACACTAATACACTAATAAACTAATAAACTAATAAACTAATGCACTAATACACTAATAAACAATACACTAATAAACTAATACACTAATACACTAATACACTACTGAACTAATACACTAATACACTAATAAACTAATAAACTAATAAACTAATGCACTAATAAATTAATACACTAATAAAATAATACACTAATAAACTAATAAACTAATGCACTAATAACTAATACACTAATAAACTAATACACTAATAAAATAATACGCTAATAAACTAATAAACTAATGCACTAATAACTAATAAAGTAATACACTAATAAACTAATACACTAATAAACTATTAACAAATTAACTAATAACTAATAAACCTATGACTAATAAACTAATAACTATTAAAGTAATAAACTAATAAACTTATAACTAATAAAATAATAACTAATAAACTTAATACTAATAAACTAATAACTAATAAACTTATAACTAATAAACTAATAACTAATAAAATAAAACACTAATAAACTAATAACTAATAAACTCATCATCATCAAGTACCAGGTCTGCTGGCTTAGGTGATCATGTCTCTCCACAACTTTAGATCTCGGCAGCTATTTATCATTTCTGTTGTTGATCTTCTGTCAAGCCATTCTCTTAAGCTGTCTGGTATTTTTTCTCTTTGCTTCCCTCTATCTCTTCGTCCCTCAATTTTTCCAATTGTTACAATATATTCTAGTTTTTCTCTTCTCATTACATGGCCAAAAAAGGATGATTGTTTCTTCCTAATACTGGAAATTAGCTCTCTTTTTGCTTTGACCTCTCTCAGAACATCTTCATTACTCTTCTTAGCCGTCCATGGTACTCTCAACATTCTTCTGTAAAACCACATTTCAACAGACTCCAGTGATTTTCTTGTCTGTTGTCCTAATGTCCATGATTCGCATCCATATGTTAAGACTGGCTCTACGTAACATTTATGAACTCTTTTTTAGTTTCTATTGTCAAAAATGGATTGCATAGTATCTTCCTCATTTTTTGGAACGCTGCTTTTGTCATTCTGCATCTCACCTCTTTTGTACATCTTCCGTCTGAGGTTAACAAAGTTCCCAAATATTTAAATTCATTTACCTGTTTTAATATTGTTCCACTTGTCTTTATTTTGCACTGAGGTGATGTCTTTTTCTTTGTTGTTACCATTACCTCTGTCCTTTTGCTTTTAAGGCTGAGTCCTTTATGTTTGCTTTCTTTCACTATAATGTCCAACATTTCTTGTAACTCATTTTCACTCTTAGCGATTAATACTGTATCATCAGCATACCTTAGATTATTTATATTATGACCTCCAATTGTTATTCCAGTCACGACCCTTATGGATCTTAAAATAATCTCACTGTAAATATTAAACAAATCTGGTGACAGCACACAACCTTGTCTAAAATCCTGTTTTATTTGTTGAAACATTCCCAATTGGTTTCCAGTTCTTATGGCCGCTGTTTGTTGCCAGTACATGTTCTTTATTATTCTTAGATCTTTGCTGTCTACGTTTATGCTTTCTAAAATGTTGATTATTTCTTGGTGCTTTACTTTGTCAAATGCCTTGGTGTAATCTATGAAACATAGGTATAGATCTGTTTTCACCTCTATGGCTCTTTCTACTAAAGATCTTATGATATAAATAGCATTGCTTGTTCCTTTATCTCTAACAAAACCACACTGTTCATCGCTAATTTCTGGACTGATTTTGTTTCGTACTCTTCGCATGATGATTCTGAGTAATATCTTAGTCATATGACTCATAAGGCTTATTGTGCGATGATCATCGCATTCAATCGCACCCGATTTCTTTGGTAGGGCTATGAATATTGATTTGAGCATGTCGTCTGGTAAATATCCGCTGTTGTAGATATCATTCAATATTTTTGTTATTATTTCTATTCCAAAAAGACCCATGGCGTCAATCTAGTCTTTAGTTATATTATCTGGTCCAGGAGCTTTGCCTGCTTTCATGTTGGGCAAGGCGTCTTCCACTTCTTCTCTGTGTTTTTCTAACTAATAAACTAATAACTAATAAACTTATAACGAATAAACTTATAACTAATAAATTAATAACTAATAAGTTTACAACTAATAAACTAATAACTAATAAACTTATATATAACAAACTAATAACTAATAAACTAATAACTAATAAACTAATAACTAATACACTAATAAACTAATAACAAAAAAACTTATAACTAATAAACTAATAACTTATAAACTTATATATAATAAACTAATACACTAATAAACTAATAACTAGTTAAGTAATACACAATAAACTTATAAATAATAAACTAATAACTAATTACTAATGAACTTATATATAATAAACTTATTCACTAACAAACTAAAAACTAATAAACTAATAACTACTACACTTATATATAATAAACTAATAACTAATAAACTAATAACTAATAAACTAATAACTGATAACTAAAAAAACTAATAACTAATAAACTTATAAGTACCTGATTTTTATAGTATACTGGTACCGGATTTTTTTCTGGGTAAGTAAAGCGGCATGGGCGTAATATCGACCACATTACCCCAAAAATCATGTGCCGAAGGTCTGTAAAATATATGGTCACTAACACCATATTCCCTATAAGACGCCAATTGGCGTGACAGGGGTACTTTACTTTTTTTTTTTACTTATAAGTAATAAACTAATACACGGAAAGAGACAAAATTTGCAGACCTAAACTACGATTAAGATATATTTATAAATCATCTGTGAATGGCTTATCCATCTGTGAATGGCTTATCCATCTGTGAATGGCTTATCCATCTGTGAATGGCTTATCCATCTGTGAATGGCTTATCCATCTGTGAATGGCTTATCCATCTGTGAATGGCTTATCCATCTGTGAATGGCTTATCCATCTGTGAATGGCTTATCCATCTGTGAATGGCTTATTCATCTGTGAATGGCTTATCCATCTGTGAATGGCTTATCCATCTGTGAATGGCTTATCCATCTGTGAATGGTTTATCGATCTGTGAATGGCTTATCCATCTGTGAATGGCTTATCCATCTGTGAATGGCTTATCCATCTGTGAATGGCTTATCCATCTGTGAAAATGAGTGGGAACATCTGGCTAAATATCGAACATCATGGAGAACCTCCACAAGAAATGACATAACATCATTTGAGGATGTGCTATGACAAAACTTGGAAGAGGAAAGACACAGGAAAAAGGATGGTAGACCCTATGGATCAGTGGGCCTGACTAGTTCATTATGTGGCCGTGTGTGTTTGTCAAACATTGGTAGAATTAGCCACGGGAGAAGCTGAACAAAAATATATAGAAAATACTGATATGGTTAAAGCTTCACTAACCAAGTGGATACCACAAATCAAAACGACGTTTCGGAGCAAAGGCTATCAACAGGAACAAACAGGCAGCACACGTACAAATATGTATTTTAAATAAAAAATAAATAATGAAAAATTTAAACTAGAAAGAGAAATATTTATTTTCCATTTTATTTGTTTTTTTTTAGTTTATTTTCTTTCCATCCAGTTCTCCATATTCTCCTATAAATCCACATTTCAAAGGCTACAAATTTCTGTTATGTTTTCTTGTCTAATGTCCATGTTTCTGCACCATACAGGAATGTTGAAAATATATTATATTTACCTATTCTCAGTTTTAGCCATGATGTTATTTATTTTGATGTTAATATATATTTCATGGCATTAACATTACTTCTTGCCATTCCTATTCTTTTGTTTATTTCACTTTTACATTTTCCATCACTGGTTATAGTATGTCCAAGGTAGTTGTAGCTCTGAACTGTCTCCAGGTCTATTCCTTCAACTTTGATATCCACTTGTAGGTTTTGAGTATTATTTTTGTTGTTGATGATAATAACTGAAGCCCTTTTTATATTCATATCTAATCCACATTTTTGCTTGTCATGTTTTTTACATGACATAATTGTTCTGGATCTTTAGGATTTTCTACTAGTAATAGTGTATCATCAGCATATCTTAGGTTACTAATTATCTTTCCATTAATGTTTAGGCCTGGCATCCCTGTGATGTTTTTAAAGATTTGCTCAGTGTATAGATTGAACAAGCTTGGTGATAGGATGCATCCCTGTCTTACTCCTCATTTTATATAAATGGGTGTAGAGTTTTCTTTATTATATTTTATTATTACTGTCTGCTCCCAGCATTAAATACACATTAGTCGTATGTTTGTGTCTTCTAGATGTATATATTTACTGTCTGCTCCCAGCATTAAATACACATTAGTCGTATGTTTGTGTCTTCTAGATGTATATATTTATTGTCTGCTCCCAGCATTAAATACACATTAGTCGTATGTTTGTGTCTTCTAGATGTATATATTTACTGTCTGCTCCCAGCATTAAATACACATTAGTCGTATGTTTGTGTCTTCTAGATGTATATATTTATTGTCTGCTCCCAGCATTAAATACAAATTAGTCGTATGTTTGTGTCTTCTAGATGTATATATTTACTGTCTGCTCCCAGCATTAAATACACATTAGTCGTATGTTTGTGTCTTCTAGATGTATATATTTATTGTCTGCTCCCAGCATTAAATACAAATTAGTCGTATGTTTGTGTCTTCTAGATGTATATATTTACTGTCTGCTCCCAGCATTAAATACAAATTAGTCGTATGTTTGTGTCTTCTAGATGTATATATTTACTGTCTGCTCCCAGCATTAAATACAAATTAGTCGTATGTTTGTGTCTTCTAGATGTATATATTTACTGTCTGCTCCCAGCATTAAATACACATTAGTCGTATGTTTGTGTCTTCTAGATGTATATATTTATTGTCTGCTCCCAGCATTAAATACACATTAGTCGTATGTTTGTGTCTTCTAGATGTATATATTTACTGTCTGCTCCCAGCATAAAATACAAATTAGTCGTATGTTTGTGTCTTCTAGATGTATATATTTCAGGCATTCTATCAGTTACTTATGGCGTATGCTATCAAAATCGTTGGTGTAGTCAATGAAGCAGGCATATATTGGTTTGTTTACTTCTGAAAAGAACTGATAGAAGTAATATAATAATAACACAGAAGAACAGAAGTAAATTTTGGGAATGAAAGATTTCAGCTTTTGTTAGAAATGTAAGGGAATAGAATTAATCTTCACTTGACTTGGCCGTCATCATCATCATCATCATCATCATCATCATCATTATCATAATCATTGAGTGCCGTCTCTGCATCGAAGGTTGGCTAACATAGAGCGCCATTCCACTCTGTCTCTTGCTTTGATGGTGCAGGTTGTCATAGGCTGACATGTCCATTTTTAGATGTTACTCGTCCATGTTAGTCTTGGTCTGCCTCTGCCTCTTTTACCTTGTATTTTCCCTCCAAATCTGTACACGACCCTTAGAGCAAGATTGGGAGTTTCAGGAAACCGGTCTGAAGGGAGATATTTCCACAATTCGGTCACATTAGGAGAAGTGGTGGGTGATCTATAATGTTATTTAAATTGAACACAAAGTTCTGAATGGTTTTGTATTTCTATTATTTCCATTTGCAAGGAAGGGGAGTATTTATGAATCTCGGACTCTGAAATACAAAATGGGTTTATGAATAAATCGATGTTACTCTTTTCAGATTCGAAAAAGGACAATCGAGTTGAGAATGCCTCGCTCAAAGCTGTAACTGCTGTTTTATATTTTAAATAATCCACGATAAAGTCACTGCATTCACTTAACATGTGCTGAATACTGGACAATGATGGAGTCTGCACTGCTATAAGCTGTTACAAAACAATTTAAGCTTGGATTTAAAAGTGTTGACTTCATTGAACATAGATGGAAACAAAGAGTCTTTTCCTTGTAACCTCTTTGTTAAGACAATAAAATGATGTGACATATGAACTAAAGATGACAAATCACAAAGGCAGTCTTGATTTTTAAGTAAACCACACTCCAAAGGGAAAACAGTTTTTAATTTTAAAAAATTACAGAATTTGATCTTTTAATTTGGAAAAAAAAAACCGCAACAGCATCTCTACACTAGAAAGCCACCTAAATGAGTTGTGAAGTATGAGTTCACCTTATTTCTTCTTTAAAAAGTTCTCTAAATTCTCTTCAATTGAGGGCGTGTGATCGAATCATGTTAATGCAACGCAAAACATGATCAATGACGTGTTGAAAGCTCATGTCTTTAGCACACAAAGCCTTCTGATGAATGATACAGTGATATTAAAGCAACACAGAATAGGATCAATTACGTGTTGAAAGCTCATGTCTTTAGCACACAAAGCCTTCTGATGAATGATACAGTGATATTAAAGCAACACAGAATCGGATCAATGACGTGTTGAAAGCTCATGTCTTTAGCACACAAAGCCTTCTGATGAATGATACAGTGATATGAAAGCAGTTTCTGATCTAAACACTGCTCAGGCAAAGAAACACATCCATTTTTCTTCTCAAACATTGTTGGGGCACCATCTGTACAAATGCTCTCAGGTTCAGACCATTCAAGTTTATTGCCGCCAACATCACTATTTTCAACACAACTTTTACAGCTTCAAATACAGTAAAGTCTCGATTATCCGGAATGCTCGGGGAATAACCCATTCTGGATAATTGAATTTTTCTGGATAATCGAGAGTAAGAAAACCAAACTCAAAATTTATGAAAAAACAACTTATTGAAAAATTGCAATGCTCAGAAATATTTAAATTCGTGTGACATTCACTAGCTTTCTCTATCAACATGGGTCCTGATATTGGCATTCCTTTTCTTCTTCTTTCTAAAAACCACACATAAAGGACGTCGTCGAGTTTTTCAAATTTTGGCCGTTTCATACTTCGTCTCTGGTGTATATTGTTGCTGCTTTCAGACTCCGACGCAAACTTAAACAACTCATCTTTTTGATTTCGTATGTCATATAATGTTGAAGAGGCTATGCCAAATTCAGTCATCAAAACGTTGCGATTAACGCCTTTTTCAAGTCTACTAGCGATTTCAATCTTCTGGTTCAGTGTCAATACAGTTCGCTTGCGTTTACCTTTGCGGGAAATTGAGGTGTGGTTTGCACTCGCAGAGGCCATTATTTAACACAAAAATGTATTCCATTAAAAAGTATGCACACATGCGTTTATAGCATATCATGTATAATTTATACTGATGGAACGAATTTCAGCTTGCACAAATGTCTGAGACAAACTAACGTCAAACTCTGTATCTTACTCTTTTTGAATTTCCAGTCGGTAATTTTTGAACCCCTCCCCCTTTCTTCTCACCATCTCTATGTCACTGCACGCCGGCTGCTCAACCTTTGATTTATAATCATCAAAGTTATGGGCTCTTCAATTTTCACAAACAATACGTCTGCTTCTAATGTTCGGTCAGACTGTCAAACGCCATATTTTTGACAAATTCATGACCAACTTTAGATCTAAAGCAGGCTATGAGAAAATTAAGCAAATTTGTAAAATCATGTAGATAAGTGTTTTTGGCACGACTAAGATTTCCCTACAAAAACATTTAGTCGGGGGAAAAAGTGAAGATATAGACTGTCTGTCGCTTTTACTTGGAATATTTGGAGACACAATGTCTGGATTGAATAAAATATGTTCGCTCCTATTTGAAGTATATTACTGTAAATACACTATTGTAAACGCAATATTGTGTAATGATAGAGCCTGTAGAAGTAAGCGCAGCGCACAAACCGTGTTGTAGCGTTTTCGATTTCCGGATAAAGGCATTTAATTTAACTGAACAAAACATGATTCAAGCTTTCTCCCTATAATAATAAAAAAAAAAAAAGTCCGTTAAATTGAGAATTCCGGATTATTGAGTACCGCATAATCGAGACTTTACTGTATATCTCTTCCAGTTGTCGATAGATCGTCCATACAAAGTCATATAAGCTCATGAAACACATTTAAATTGTCGTTTATGCACGTCACAATCACATGGAACTGCTGCTGTCGTTGAAGAGATCAAACAAATCAGTTTCGAGGTACTTCCCATTGTAAAGATAAACTGTCGTTGAGGACGGGCAACCAATGGATCAGGCGGACATCATCAATCCGAGATGTGGGAAGAGCACAGGACTTCAACAAACACAGATCTATGTCACTTCTTCGGATGATGGAAATGGGAGTTAAGATGGGCACAGCCAGAAATGAGAGACTTAGTGGACATGTAAGAAGACTTATCAACCAACATAGAACTGGAGTCGTCAGTCGCTGGACACTGTGGGACTTGCCGAGGAGGGGATCTGAGCACCTATGGACATGTTCGGAGTGCAATGATGATGACCTGCAAATGACTCAATAAACTGTTCTTCCCATCAGATATGCTGATGATACTGTATTACTAGCATAAAAACCTACAACAAAGATGTACATTAATTACTTAATGTAATAAACATAGAAGCAAAATATATGGACTAGATATGAATATAAAAAAGACCAAAACTATGATCATAAACGAAGAAAATTCTCAAGACCTACAAGTGGATATCAAAATTGAAGGAATACATCTGGAGACAGTTCAGAGCTACAACTACCTGGGACACACTATAACCAGTGATGGAAAATGTACAACTGAAATAAACAAAAGAATAGGTATGACAAAAAGTAATTTTAATGTCATGAAAGATACTAACATCAAAACAAATAACACCAGGTCTAAAAGAAAGAATAGCAAAATGTTACATCTTCTCAATATTCCTGTATGGTGCAGAAACATGGGCATTAGACAAGATAACAGAACATAAAGTTGAAGCCTTTGAAATGTGGATTTATATAAGAATAGGTAGAATTGGATGAAAAGAGAAAAAAAACAACAAACGATGAAGTTTTAAAACAACTAAAAATGAAAAGGGACTAAACACAATTAGAACAAACGAATGAATTTTTTAAGGGCATGTTAAAAGAGACAACAGCCTAATAAAAGCAATCTTGGAAGGGAAAATACAAGGTAAAAGAGTCAAAGCAGACCAAGACTAACATGGACGAGTAACATCAAAAGATGGACAAATGAACCTATGACAATCTGAACCATCAAAGTAAGAGTGGAATGGCGGCACTCCATGCTAGGCAACCTTCGATGTGGAGACGGCACTCGATGATGATGTTCTTCCCATTCTTCATTAAATAACCGGAGACCCACTTCACTTTCACCTTTTCTCTTTGACAAACCATACTTGCTTAAAACCACCTTATTAAACAGTAACTACCAGCACAGCACAAGCTGCAACAGAGTGAACAAACCTCAAAAGGGAAAAAAAATAATGTAAGGACAAATATTTAGAACCGAATAGGTAAGACTGCGACAACTGTTGCAAGTAATATTATTACTAACAAACCACACAACAAATTCACTGCAAATTACAAAATCAGAAATAGAAAAAGATCAATAAATAAACTTCATTTTGATTTATTCGAACTAAAATTCACAGGTGGTGACAGATTATACATTTTTAAATCGTTAAATCTCCGTAACAACTAGACCTATAAATGTTAAGCGTGGCTCAAACTGAAATTCAACAATAGATGTATTTCCGGGTCAATTCAAACCGAGGCTAGGCCTATCAATTGATGCATTTTACGGAAGATTTCGGAAACCAGTAACAACGGCAAACTAACGGCGGCAAACGGTGCCTTCATCGAAGGAACGTTTTATTTGAAAATCAGCTTATATGAATGAGGAAGCCCTCAAAGAGGCCAACACAAAAAGGCAGCTCTTAAAAAACATCAGAAAGAAGCAATTAACATTTTTCGGGCACATCATGAGAAGAGGAAAGTTGGAATACTTGGTTACAACTGGCAAAATAAAAGGAAAGAGAGATCGTGGACGACAAAGAGAGAAAATACTGGATAGCTTGGTGTCATGGCATGGAAAACAGTCAACAACAGACCTGATACGATGCACTGTAGATAGAAGATTGTGGAGGGACATGATCACCTACGCCAACCGGTATGGCACATGATGATGATGATGATGATGATGAATCGCCCAGTCTGACAATGATAAACATGTTCGCATCGGGTCTTGAGCAATCGGTGGGCCAATCAAAATATCTTAACGGGCCATTACTTGGCTAGTGGGCCTTATGGCTCACCCATGGATAAGGATTAGTGTAGGCTTTGTGTGCTAAAGACGTGAGCTTTCAACACGTCATTGATCCTGTTCTGTGTTTCTTTAATATCACTGTATCATTCATCAGAAGGCTTTGTGTGCTAAAGACGTGATATAATAGTTTAGGTTACGGGAACACCATCTCCGTCATTTTGGACACATCTTTCTGGCAACAAGGTTGAAATCATATTTGCTTGTTGAAAAAAGAGTTGGAAGTGAAAAACACAATAGTTGAACAAATTGTGAAGTTGCCTTATATAATCCCAACATTTTGGGCACATTTTCCTGGCACTAACGGTAATCTTAAAGTTATTCCTAACCTTAACAATTTTATTCTTTTCCATAACACTCTTATTATTTTTTCGGGCACTACCCATAACCCTAACCATAACTCTAACGATAACCATAACTCTAAAAATAACACTAACTCTAACCCTAACCTAACCATAACCCTAACCATAACTCTAACCCAAACTATTTTTCTAGCCCTAACCATAACTCTAACCATAACCCTAACTATAACTATAACCCTAATCATAATCATAACCCTAGCCCTAGCCATAACTCTAACCATAACCCTAACCATATTTCTAACCCCAACCATAACTCTAACCATAACCTTAACCATAACCCTAACCATAACTCTAACCCTAATCCTAACTATAACCATAACTCTAATTCCAACCATAATTCTAACCCTAAACATAACCCTAACCATAAATCTAATCCTAACCATAACTCTAACCCTAACTATAACTACAACCCTAACCCATTCTCTAACTCTATAAATATTCCTGTATATTATTTCGCCGTTGGTCTATTTAGCTGTACTGGGAACTCTTAACATATTTCTGAGAAATCCCATCTCTGAGGCCTCTAATCGTTTTTCCATTTGTCTGTATAATGTACAGTAATTCACTTCCAGCGATCAGATTTGGCTCTATACAGTATATATTCTCTAATCTATTGACATGTATTTGTTGAAATAGGCGGTGTTCATTTAAAATATAGCAAATTGTTAATATTGTCGTTTTCTATTACACTTTAATTAACATTTCAATCTGAGAATGTGGTGACAAGATGTTGGCAATGTTTGGGGTGTGAACAGTCAGCATTCTATAGCTGACTGACTGCGTTTGTATCATTGAATTAGAACTGATCAACTGCACGGTAACGGATAATGAAGTCCACTCGGATTCGGCGCTGGAGCATTGAGATCTTGTCGTCAACGATTACCGTTACAGGAACCTGAAATTGTTCATTATGAGTTGCGAACCGTTTTGAAGATCTAAATACCTTCATTAGAAGAGTATGAACAATCAAGATAACAACTTTGTTGGTTGCTGGAACGAGAGTTTAACAGACATTGGAATGTCCCGTCTGCAGTGACGTAAACCCGTTCTAAAGTCTGCCCAAGATCCGTCACCACCTTCCCGTGATGTCTCCAGTAACAAACTAACCAGTCGGACCAAGGATCAAGCAGAGTGGCAAACCAGATACCCAAGAATGCTGTGCTGAAATCAGATATGTTGGACTGAAATCAGATATGTTGGACTGAAATCAGATATGTTGGACTGAAATCGGATATGTTGGACTGAAATCAGATATGTTGGACTGAAAGGAACGGATGTAAGCTAAGACACATCGCAACTACCCCCACGTGACTTACTTTTAAATGTCGACAGCAAACCCAGCAGCTGTCTGGTGGACTCAGAGAAAAAAGGCGCAACAGAACATTGAAGTGTAGCCTTCAGTTA
Organism: Megaustenia siamemsis; assembly: GCA_032433765.1. NCBI lineage: Eukaryota > Metazoa > Mollusca > Gastropoda > Stylommatophora > Ariophantidae > Megaustenia > Megaustenia siamemsis. The sequence continues at coordinate 17,122,236 of JAVIAB010000041.1, forward strand.
AATCTCTCTCTCTCTCTCTCTCTCTCTCTCTCTCTCTCTGCGATCGTTTCAATGAGAGTAGGATTCCAGACTCTCTCATGAAGTCAGCTGTCTGTTTATGCGATTCGATTATTCAGTTAAATAAACAGAAACATTAAGATTATCAACAGCCTTCTGACAGCTCACTAGGAAAGCCTTATTTGTCTTGACCTGTTAACTATCATCATTTGTCCACTGGATTGCTTATCTGCTCATATCATCATTTATCCACTAGATTACTTATCTGCTCATATCATCATTTATCCACTGGATTACTTATTTGCTCATATCATCATTTATCCACTGGATTGCTTATTTGCTCATATCATCATTTATCCACTGGATTGCTTATTTGCTCATATCATCACTTATCCACTGGATTGCTTATTTGCTCATATCATCATTTATCCACTGGATTGCTTATTTGCTCATATCATCATTTATCCACTGGATTGCTTATTTGCTCATATCATCATTTATCCACTGGATTGCTTATTTGCTCATATCATCATTTATCCACTGGATTACTTATTTGCTCATTTTAGACAATTAATCTATATACGCTTCTTCTGTGGTGGATTCGGTTTCAGAGTTATCTTCCCTCGTCCAGCCTTATTAGTTTGGCCATATTGGTTAGTTTGTTTAATGAGACACAGCATGGGGGTATAGTAGAGCTGTTGTTGTCGTTGATCCTGACGCAAGTAATCAGCTATGAGTCGCTGTCCTCAGACAGCCCCGATATTGTGGAGATGTCCACTAGTCTCCAGCTCGTATGCATAAATGCGAATTTGCTCCAGATTCATTTTGATTCCTCTTCTTCTTTTCTCTTTTCACTGATATCTAAAAAGTGTCGTGGTTATTTGTCGTTCTTAAGCTGCTCGAACTGTCTGAATTAGTGATTTCCTTTGTTGTTACATGTCTCTGTAACTGCATCTATCCATCTTCTTCTGGGTCTTCCTCTTGGTCTTTTTCCATGCATTCTCGAGAAGAACGCCCTTGACGGTGATTGGTGAGGATTCATTCTGACCAGGTGGCCAAACCATTTAAGTTGTTGTTGTTCTATATATTACTTGACAGGGTTTTGTTCCTACCATTTTTCTTATGGTTTTATTTGGTATTCTATCTCTTCTTGTATTGTTTGTTACTTTTCTCAAGCATTGCATCTCACATGTATTGATCTTTCTTTAAAAGTGTCATTTTGATTATGCGCATTAAATGTCCAAACCACTGTAATCTTTGTCTCTCTATGTATTCGACAACGCAGAATCCCAATACTGTTTCTGACTTTATTGTTCTTCACATGATCGCTTCTAGTTTTGTTCAGTTTTTCTGAGGCTTCTCATCTCACATGTTGTCAATTTATTATCTCTCTCTCTCTCTCTCTCTCTCTCTCTCTCTCTCTCTCTCTCTCTCTCTCTCTGTCTGCGATCAGGACTCAATCAGAGTAGGACTCCAGTCTCTGACATGAAGTCAGCTGTCAGGTTAAGTGTGTTGATCGCCCCCACATACAGAACATCACAATTAGAGTCTGCCAGATTTGTTTAACCTTTAGTCAGAGTCCATGCTTGCCATTTATAGCAAAGAGTTGAGATAAAGATAGAGTTGATCAAGTTCTTGATAGAGATAAGCATTGCCAGAACAGAAAGATGTTAAGAAAAGAGATAGATTAGAGAAAATGTCAAACAACGGCTGACTGGCATGGTAACTGTTTTGTGTAGTCATTGTAAGTAGACGATCAGAGCACCCATATATGTGCCAGGTATGTTGAGATGATAAATCTTTACACACTGAGAATAGTTAATTCTCTTAATTTAGAAAGTACCGATAATTGGTGTCAGCTCGAGTAATTTTACCTGCTACTGTGAGCAGTAAACAGTACAACCTGTGGCTGCCCTGCTGCCTTGCAGGTAAGCTCGGGAGAGTAAAAGGCTAAGGGAGGGTAAAAAAAGTAAAGTACCCCCGTCACGCCAAGTGGCGTATAGGGAAATATGGTGTTAGTGACCATATATTTTACAGACCTTCAGCACATGTTTTTTTTTGGGTAATGTGGTCTGTATTACGCCCGTGTTGCTTTACTTTCCCAGAAAAAAATCCGGTACCCATTTAAGGCAGGGTGAACCCGGTGCCGTCGGTTGGGATCGAACCCTACCCCTTGTCCGTGGTAGTCCAGTTTACTAACCACTGAGCTATCGCGGCTCCTCTAAGGGAGGGTGCCCCGAAGTAAAACAACCCCACTGCCTTGTGGGTGAGACCTTTTTAGTCAAAGGCTAGCGGAGCCAACCATAAACAAACCGACGGAAGCCAACAGAAAACCACCGTCGTAACTTCTTTGTACAGTCACAAATCATCACAACAATAGAAATCACGACAACAACGTTAAATGGGATTCCAGTGGAAAACCCTCGTTCGGTAGGGGACATCATGTGCTACAGGTGATACCCGATTGCCATCAAGCTACTGTAAGCAAAATAAAGATAAAACAGACTCTAAAGATAGGTTCTTGGAATGTGAGAACACTTATGCAGAAGGGTAAACTGGGAAACATCATACAAGAAATGAAAAGAATAGGTTTACAATTACTGGGACTTTGCGAAATGAGATACACCGGATCAGGGGAGATGTATTCTGATAAACATAAAATAATCTATTCTGGAGGTATTGAACACCAAAGAGGAGTAGGTATCATCTTGGATGCAGAAAGAGCAAGAACAGTGATAGGCATTTACCCAATATCTGACAGAGTCCTTTTAGTGAAATATTAGGGAGAAACAATCATCATTTTTTGGCCATGTAATGAAAAGAGAACAACTGGAATATATTGTAACTGGAGAAATTGATGAACGAAGAGATAGAGGGAAGCAAAGAGAAAAAATACCAGACAGCTTAAGAGAATTGCTTGGCAGAAGGTCAACAACAGAAATGATAAATAACTGTCGTGATCGAAAGTTGTGGAGAGACATGATCAGCTACGCCAGCGGGCCCGGTACTTGATGCTGACCAACAATTACTCTTCTCTTTGTACTGTTATGTCCGAGAACTAGAATTAAACGTGTGGACTATGGAGTACAAATACAAGGGAACAAAGAGATACACCGAAGGTCTTGACGCTGGTTAGGATACACACTGCGGAGGCCAACTGGTAATTTTACAAGATATGCCTTTTTTGGAATCTCCAGGAAAAGAGACTAAGAGGAAGACCACAATATTTTTGGAGAAGACAGAGATGAAGAGGATGGGGAAGACATGGAATGATCTTAAAAGAATGGTGAGAACTGGACGCCTTGAAATGTGTTTGTTGAAGAACTATGCTCCACAGGGAGCTGAAAGTGTGTGTTGAAGACCTATGATCCACAGGGAGCTGAAAGTGTTTGTTGAAGACCTATGATCCACAGGGAGCTGAAAGTGTTTGTTGAAGAGCTACGCTCCACAGGGAGCTGAAAGTGTTTGTTGAAGACCTACGCTCCACAGGGAGCTGAACGTGTTTGTTGAAGACCTATGCTCCACAGGAAGCTGAAAGTGTTTGTTGAAGACCTATGCTCCACAGTGAGCTGAAAGTGTTTGTTGAAGAGCTACGCTCCACAGGGAGCTGAAAGTGTTTGTTGAAGACCTACGCTCCACAGGGAGCTGAAAGTGTTTGTTGAAGACCTATGCTCCATAGGGAGCTGAAGAAGAGAAGATGAATGTGATTTATAAACTTGTAGGTGGAGACTAAATGGATGTAAACAAGGAAGAAACAAACATGTTTATTTAAATATTTTGACTTTGTTAAAAGCTATGCTTGTAAATTAGAAATACCCAAAGCAGCGAAGAATAAGTAGAGATACCACACAGGAGATACCAAGAGAAAATATACCATTCAGCTTAAGAGAATGGCGGGAGCCGCGATGGCTCAGTGGTTAAATTTCTCTTCATCATTACTGTTCGGTCATAATAGAGTATCTTGTTTACTGACGTAGGTGATCATGTCTCTGTACAACTCTAGATCTCGACAGTTGGTTATCATTTCTGTTGTTGACCTTCTGCCAAGCCATTCTCTTAAGTAAGTAAGTAAAATACCCCCGTCACGCCATGTGGCGTAAAGGGAATATGGTGTTAGTGACCATAAATTTTACAGACCTTCGGCAGATGATTTTTGGGGTAATGTGGCCGGTATTACGCCCGTGCCGCTTCACTTTCCCAGAAAAAGATTCGGTACCCATTAAAGGCTGGGTGAACCCGGAAGCCGTCGGTTGGGATCGAACCCTACCCCTTGTCCTTTGTAGTTCTGTTCACTAACCACTGTGCTATGTTTTAAAATATAGCAAATTGTAAATAGTCGTCGTTATATAATAAGTTTGGTCAGGTACACAATCTAAGATATGGTAATCTCAGGCAGCTCTCTTTAAGTCATTGAGGAGAAAAGTTGTTCTAGAGATAATTCACCTGATACTGGATAGGTCCCAGATTTGAATCCTTGAACAGTCGGTGTGCAGTTTTATTTCGAATCCGCGGTTATTTTTAAACGTGTCTCTTGATAGTGTGATCCGATGTCTAGCTCTACCTTGATATTGAGATCCGATGCCCAGCCCTCTCTGGATAGCGAAATCTGATGTTTATCCCTCTCTTGGTATTTAGATTCTATGTCTAGCCCGCTCTTGGTAGTGGTCACATATCTAGCCATTTCTGGATAGTGAGATCCGATGTCTAGCCCTCTCTGGATAGTCAGATCCGATGTCTAGCCTTCTGTGGATAGTGAGATCCGATGTCTAGCCCTCTCTGGATAGCGAAATATAATTTCTAGCCCTTTCTAGATAGTGAGATCCGATGACTAGCCATCTCTGGATAGCGAAATATAATATCTATCCCTTTCTAGATAGTGCGATCCGATGTCTAGCCATCTCTGGGTAGTGAAATCCTATGTTTAGCCTTCTGTGGATAGTGAAATCCGTTGTCTTATGTCTTTTGGCGTGTGCTGTAGCTGGTATGATGAGGACTGCAGCTGCCTCTCTTTGTTTGTATCCTTCACTGCGATGAGATATTAATTCGGATGATTCCACTGTCACGGGCGGTTGTGCAATTATGGATTTTAATTTGTTTACAGTGGCATCGGGGCCTTCGACTAACTACTAACTACTACAGACTAATTATTAACTATTAAATGCTACTAACTAACTACTAAATACTAATAACTAACTACTACTAACTAACTACTACCAACTAACTACTAACTTCTACTAACTAACTACTACTAACTACTAACTAACTAATAACTAACTTTTAACTAACTGCTAGTAACTATTAATTAACTACTACTAACTAACTACTACTAACTATTAACTACTAATTATTAATTATTAATTAACTAACTACTGCTAGTATTAACAAACTACTTCTAGCTACTAACTAGCTACTAACTAATAACTAACCACTATATAATTACTACTAACTACTATCTAACAATTTCTAACTAACTACAAACTACTACTAACTAACTACTAACTACTACTAACTAACTACTAACTACTACTAACTAACTACTGCTAACTATTGACTACTACTAACTAGACTACTAATTAACTACTAATTAAATGCTAACTAATTACTAACTACCTACCAATTAACTACTACTAACTATAAATAGCTATTGTGTAGTAACTACTAACTAACTACTAAGTAATTACTAACAACTAACTAGTACGTACTAACTACATGTACTAACAAATTACTAACTACTAACTAACTACTACTAACTACTAATTATTAACTACTATCTAACTACTACTAACTATTACTAACTAACTATTACTAACTAACCACTAACTAACTACTAACTAACTACTGCTTACCAACTAACTACAACTATTTGTATTTTTTGGGAAAAACATGGTTTAATATTTATTTACATCTTATACAGTTTCGTTCAAGTACTTTAAAAAAAAAATAAAGTCGCATTGCATCATTTTCATGAAATTAAAGTTTATCCCCCCCCCCTCCCCCATTTTGAATGCCTTTCCCTGGTTTAGACCTCACATGTTTAGGTCCCATCCAGTGTCATCGTCTTCCCTGTATGACTTTATCCACTGGTAGTTGACTGGTACATTTCCATAATTCTATGTTAGTTTATCTATCTTGTGTTCGCCTGAAGTATTGTCTATATCTGCAATGTCTGCGATGTTTCCTGTATAAATGTAAATGTCTTTTGTAATTCTTGCAGTGGCCCATATAGTTTTGTCTGTAGTGTTGTCTCTAAAGGTCAATCGATTTACCTGTCTACTATATTCAGTGCAGGCTTGAAATATGTGTTCAGCAGTCTGGGGCGCCTGTCCACAAGTACAATTAGTTGAGGTGCCGAACTTGAATTGAATTTTGTAAACATGTGACTATGAAGTCGATTGTGTCCTGTTCTGAGGCGTATAATGATAACTTTATCTATTCAATTCTATGTTAGTGATTTTGTCCTGCCATTTCAAACATTTTATTCTGCGTAAGCATCCATTAATGGAAGTCTGTGTCTTCATGATTGTTAATTTTGTTATTCTCCATGTTTCACAGCCATATAATAGGACTGACTTAACATTTGAGTTGACAATTTTTATTGTTGCATTTAACCTAATTTCTTTAGACTTCCATATGTTTCCCAGTGCAACAAAAGCTCCTCTTGTCCGGTGCAGTCATCGCCAATTGTCGGAGATGAGTTAATCTGTCACCTCAGATAGACCAAAAATAAACTTCTAACAGTACCAGTGTTCAAACTCACGTTCTTCAAGTTTATAACTCGACAGGTTATCGATTCAGCCACCTTCTCTTCCTTGTAGATGTTGACAACGATAATATAGATGTGAGTAGTTCAGAGTTGTAGAGGTCTGACACGCTTTATCGTTTTATGGGATTGGATCATACGCTTTATGGAATGATACAATTAATGGGATGGGAAAGATACGACTTATGGGATGGGGATGATAAGACTTACGGCATGGGATAATAGGATTTATGGGATGGGATAATAAAATGTATGGGATGGGAATGATAAGATTTATGGGATGGGATAATAGGATTTATGGGATGGGATAATAAAATGTATGGGATGGGAATGATAAGATTTATGGGATGGGATAATAAAATGTATGGGATGGGAATGATAAGATTTATGGGATGGGATAATAAGATTTATGGGATGGGATAATAAGATTAATGGGATGGCATAATAAGATTTATGGGATGAGATAATAAAATGTATGGGATGGGAATGATAAGATTTATGGGATGGGATAATAAGATTTATGGGATGGGATAATAAGATTTATGGGATGAGATAATAAAATGTATGGGATGGGAATGATAAGATTTATGGGATGGGATAATAAAATGTATGGGATGGGAATGATAAGATTTATGGGATGGGATAATAAGATTTAAGGGATGGGAATGATACGATTTATAGGATGGGAATGATAAGATTTATGGGATGGGATAATAAGATTTATGGGATGGGATAATATGATTTATGGGACGGGTTAACAAGATTTATGGGATGGGATAATAAGATTTAAGGGATGGGAATGATAAGATTTATGGGATGGGATAATAGGATTTATGGGATGGGATAATATGATTTATGGGACGGGTTAACAAGATTTATTGGATGGGATAATAAAATTTATGGGATGGGATAATAAGAGTTATGGGATGGGATAATAGGATTTATGGGATGGGATAATAATATTTATAGGATGGGATAATAAGATGTATGGGATGAGATAATAAGATTTATGGGATGGGATAATAAGATTTATGGGATGGGGTAATAAGATTTATGGGATGGGATAATAAGATTTATGGGGTGGGAATGATAAGATTTATGGGATGGGATAATACGATTTATGGGATGGGAATGATAAGATTTATGGGATGGGATAATAAGATTTATGGGATGGGATAATAGGATTTATGGATGGGATAACATGATTTATGGGACGGGTTAACAAGATTTATTGGATGGGATAATAAGAATTATGGGATGAGATAATAAGAATTATGGGATGGGAATGATAAGATTTATGGGATGGGATAATAAGATTTATGGGATGGGATAATAAGATTTATGGGATGGGATAATAAGATTTATGGGATGGGAATGATAAGATTTAAGGGATGGGATAATAGGATTTATGGGATGGGATAATATGATTTATGGGACGGGTTAACAAGAGTTATTGGATGGGATAATATGATTTATGGGACGGGTTAACAAGATTTATGGGATGGGATAATAAGATTTATGGGATGGGATAATAAGAGTTATGGGATGGGATAATACGATTTATGGGATGGAATAATAATATTTATAGGATGGGATAATAAGATGTATGGGATGGGATAATAAGATTTATGGGATGGGATAATAAGATTTATGGGATGGGATAATAAGATTTATGGGGTGGGAATGATAAGATTTATGGGATGGGATAATACGATTTATGGGATGGGAATGATAAGATTTATGGGATGGGATAATAAGATTTATGGGATGGGATAACATGTTTTATGGGATGGGATAATAAGATTTATGGGATGGGATAATAAGATTTATGCAATGGGTTAACAAGGTTTATGGGATGGGAATGATAAGATTTATGGGATGGGATAATAAGATTTATGGGATGGGATAACATGATTTATGGGATGGGATAATAAGATTTATGGGATGGGATAACATGTTTTATGGGATGGGATAATAAGATTTATGGGATGAGATAATAAGATTTATGCAATGGGTTAACAAGGTTTATGGGATGGGAATGATAAGATTTATGCAATGGGTTAACAAGGTTTATGGGATGGGAATGATAAGACTTATGGGATGGTATAATAAGATTTATGGGATATGATTGATACGATTTTTGCGATAATAAGTTTTAAGGCATGATCAAATTTATGAGATGATAATATTTATGGGATGCTAAGACTTATGAGATGGTATGACAAGATTTATGTGATGAAAAGATTTATGGCATGATAAAGATTAATCGATTACGTTGTCGATTATTGTTAAAAGGATGTTAAATGGTTACAGCTGCGTTGCGTTGCAAATTACAGCAAGATACAAACCTTTTAACCGAACGTATTTCACTAAAGATTTATTATTTTGGATTTCTTCTTAGACTCTCAATCACTTTGCTTGACATGTTAATCTGTTTCTATGTTAATTACAAGTGATGGAGTGGGCTCTTAATCAGGTTTGATTCACTGTTCCGATAGATTGCTGATCTCTTTCAGTCTCTGTGGCGTTAATGCAAATACCTAAGATATTATACTCATTGCCTGCGAGCACAGAAACAAACAAACAAACAAACAAAGAGACTCAATGTTTTCTCACTTCATCACGTCTGTCAGTGAGTATTCTTGTCTCATTTCAGCCTCAACGTTCTGAAAGTATTTCCACGACTGCACGTATCCCCATAATTTCAGGTCTCTATAGTGGTAGATTTGTGAAAATTGAGTCTTAATACCCGAATTGAGTCTCACGTATCACTGGCCATCTGAAAGAAAGATAAATTATGATTCACGAGAACTTATCGGTTTCCGGTGTACCGGTGAAACCAAAATAGTGAAACTGTTAGGGCAGGTGTAGAAGTTTAATGTTTAGTGTCCACTTTCAGGGTTCCAATACAGAGTGCTCAGTTAATGTTGGGTTGTGAGTGATGGGTGCTTAGGTGGGGGGCGGGGGGGTTAGATGGTGGACCGTATGAACAGACTGTCTAGAAATAATTTCTCCTCCCTCCCTCCCTTCCTTCCTCGCTCCCTTCCTTCCTCCCTCCCTTCCTTCCTCGCTCCCTCTCTCCCTCCCTTCCCCCTTCCTCCCTCCCTCCCTTCCCCCTTCCTCCCTCCCTCCCTTCCTTACTTCCTTCCTTCCTTCCTTCCTTCCTTCCTTCCTTCCTTCCTTCCTTCCTTCCTTCCTTCCTTCCTTCCTTCCTTCCTTCCTTCCTTCCTTCCTCCTTCCTTCTTCCTTCCTTCCTTCCTTCCTTCCTCCCTCCCTTCCCTTCCTTCCTTCCTTCCTTCCTTCCTTCCTTCCTCCCTCCCTTCCTTCCTTCCTTCCTTCCTTCCTTCCTTCCTTCCTTCCTTCCTTCCTTCCTTCCTTCCTTCCTTCCTTCTTTCTTCCTTCCTTCCTTCCTTCCTTCCTTTCTCTCTCCCTCCCTCTCTTCCTTCCTTCCTTCCTCCCTGCTTTCCTTCCTCCCTCACTTCCTTCCTTTCTTCTTCATTTCTTCCTCTCTCCCTCCCTCCCTCCCTCTTCCGTGCCCCCTTAGTTACTTTTCTTCCTCTTCAATGAGTGAATGATAAAGAAAACAACGGCAGCTAAGTTCAACTACTTCCACCCCTCTCCATCATTCAAGTTATATTAGAAAATATTCTCTCCCCAATAATGTTGGACCATCAACTCACTTCCTATAATATAGGAAGATACTGAGCTTGTCATGAAAGCAGGAGGCGTCTAAATAATAAGTTACCCAGCCAGGACGCAAATACAAAGTATCAGTTGTAAATTATTGCTTTTATTGTTGTAGAGTTGTTAAATATGAATATTAAAAAAACTAAAACTATGATCATAAGCAAAGATAATACTCTAAACCCACAAGTGGATATCAAAATTGAAGGAATAGACCTGGAGACAGTTCACAACTACAACTACCTTGGGCATACTATTACCAGTGATGGAAAATGTACAACTGAAATAAACAAAAGAATAGGAATGGCAAGAAGTAATTTTAATGTCATGAAATATATATTAACATCAAAATAAATAACACCAGGGCTAAAACTGAGAATAGGTAAATATTATATATTTTCAACATCCCTTAATGGTGCAGAAACATGGACATTAGACAAGAAAATAGAACAGAGAATTGAAACCTTTGATATGTGGATATATAGAAGAAAAGATAGAATTGGATGGGAGAAAAAGAAAACAAACGATGAAGTTTTAAAACAACTAAAAATGAAAAGAGATCTACTAAGCACAATTCAAACAAGACAAATGCGATTTTTGGGCCATGTTAAAAGACACAACAACCTAGTAATCCTGGAGGGGAAAATACAAGGTAAAAGAAGCAGAGGCAGATCAAGACTAACATGGACGAGTAACATCAAAAGATGGACAAATCAGCCTGTGACAACCTGCAACATCAAAGCAAGAAACAGAGCAGAATGGCACTCCATGGTAGCCAACCTTCGTTGCGGAGACGGCACTCGATGATGATGATGAGTTGTTATAAAAAATGACAGAGACAAATAATGCCAGCAAGAGAATAGCGCTACTGATTTGAGATAGTGGGAGCTCCTTCTTTGCAGAAGTCCAAAATACGTAAGGTCACCTTTGTCTATGTGCCTGGACATGCGGGAGTACGGGGAAATGAAAGAGCGGACAGGTTAGCTAGCTGCTCTGTCGTTGAAAACCAATGGATCGGGCAGACATCATCAATGCCTTCCGAGATGTGGGAAGAGCACAGGACTTCGACAAACACAGATCCACGTCACTTCTTCGGATGAAAGAGATGGGAGTTAAGATGGGCACAGCCAGAAATGAGAAACTTAGTGGCCGTGTAAGAAGACTTATCAACCAACATAGAACTGGAGTCGTCAGTCGCTGGACACTGCGGGAATTGCTTAGAAGGGGATCTGAGCACCTAAGGACATGTTCGGAGTGCAATGATGATGACTCGCAAATAACTCAAATAACTCAATTAACTCACATAACTCAATAACTCAAATAACTCAAATACATCAAATAAATCAAATAACTCAATAATTCAAATAACTCAAATAACTCGAATAAATAAAATAACTCAATAACTCAATAACTCAAGAACTCAAATAAATTAAATAAATCAAATAACTCAATAACTCAAATAACTCAAATAACTCAATAACTGAAATAACTCAGAAACTCAATAACCGGGAGCTCCTTCTAGTGCTACAGAGTTCGAGCACTTTTCGGAAATGTGCAAGCATTATAGACAGGTGGGGTGGCATTTTTCACTTGGAACTCGTGGTTTCAACTTGATTCTGCCTATCCTGGTCTTTAGTGAGATCCGATACGCCCTTGGATAACAGCAAAAAAAAAAACATTAGCTCCCGTGTGCACTCCACGCACGTAAAAAAAAAAATTTTGTCAGTTGGAAAGAGTAGGCCTCAAAACGGGCACTGCCTGTGGGAACATTTATTTCATAAAAAAATGAACTAGACGCTCTCGATAATGAATATGAGGGTATTTCTGAATTTGATGAATGTCTGCATGCATCGCGCGAGACATCTGAGCACACGGTTGATGGTGTGATATTCATGAAAAAATTAATTCCCTCAGGATTACAATATAGGTATTCCTTCTTTTTTTTCCTTTCTGTCATTCACCTACCTGATGACTAAGGGAATGAAAAGTCGCTGGATCATCCGTTCTGAAAAGGACGTTAGGGGGCGCTATTGCTTTGTGCTGTGGGTAATTTGTGCTTTCCGCCCAATACATTCGACTTCAGGTGAGCATTTTTAAGTGCCGTGTTGCCTTCCATCTTCGATTCCTGCTAGCGTGATCAGTCTAGACTGGTTAGTTTAGTCTTTTACTAGTGGCACTGCGAAGAGTCGGAGTAGCGTCTGGATCTTTCTGGTTCAATGATCCAGGCATAGACCATCAACTACAAGACGGAGGTACCTTCCAGCTCTGTTATGGTTATGGTTAGTCGAAGGTCCCGGTATCACTGCAAACGAATTGAAATCCATAATTGCTCAACCGCCCGTGCCAGTGGGAATTATTCGAAGTAAAACTCATCTCATTGAAGGATCCAAACAAAGAAAGGTAGCTGTAGTCTCCATCTTAGCAGCCACAGCACACGCAAAAAGACATAAGGCCAAGCGGCACAGAAAATGAACGCACCTGAGCGTGTCATACAATATCATCATTCATCGCAAGCAGTCGGAATATCACAACACGCACGACACGGATGAAAAACACAGCTCACTGTGTGCACAGAGTACTAAACTCAGTAGTTCCGGCTGCAAGCCGCACTTGGAATATGAGCAAACTGCAACAAGGACCACTTTTCAGACTGAGCCTCAAATGATTCCTGCTGCCTATCCGCCATATTCACCGGAATTCCTTCCAGCTCCGTTGTCAACAGGAGTCTTGTCTCTGCCAGTGATATAAAGCTGCCACAAACAAACATCAACAGAATTTCGTTGTTCATTCATCCAAAAGTCTTGTTTCTGCCAGTGATATAAAGCTGCCACAAACAAACAACAACAGAATTTCGTTGTTCATTCATCCAAAAGTCTTGTTTCTGCCAATGATATAAAGCTGCCACAAACAAACAACAACAGAATTTCATTGTCCGTTCATCCAAAAGTCTTGTTTCTGCCAGTGATATAAAGCTGCCACAAACAAACAACAACAGAATTTCATTGTCCGTTCATCCAAAAGTCTTTTTTCTGCCAGTGATATAAAGCTGCCACAAACAAACAACAACAGAATTTCGTTGTCCATTCATCCAAAAGTCTTGTCTCTGCCAGTGATATAAAGCTGCCACAAACAAACAACAACAGAATTTCGTTGTCCGTTCATCCAAAAGTCTTGTCTCTGCCAGTGATATAAAGCTGCCACAAACAAACAACAACAGAATTTCGTCGTCCGTTCATCCAAAAGTCTTGTCTCTGCCAGTGATATAAAGCTGCCACAAACAAACAACAACAGAATTTCGTTGTCCGTTCATCCAAAAGTCTTGTTTCTGCCAGTGATATAAAGCTGCCACAAACAAACAACAACAGAATTTCGTCGTCCGTTCATCCAAAAGTCTTGTCTCTGCCAGTGATATAAAGCTGCCACAAACAAACAACAACAGAATTTCATTCTCCGTTCATACAAAAGTCTTGTCTCTGCCAGTGATATAAAGCTGCCCCAAACAAACAACAACAGAATTTCGTCGTCCGTTCATCCAAAAGTCCATTGTTCCGGTAGTGTTATATAATCAAGTCACAGATTATCTAACACAATAGGTAAACGTCACGAGGAACGTGTGGCACTACATCAGCAAGGCAGGAAATTAAAGTTACTTAGGACATGAAAATTTCCGATAGCAACATATGGTTATAGATAACATATACGTAAATTTCGGGTAGCAACATATGGTTATGGGTAAGGCCCTTTTCGTCTTGTCAGACGGTCTAGTAGAGGCTATTGTGTATTTTTTTGATGTTTTGTTTTTGTCGAACAGCTTCTCTCGTGGCTAATTCTACCAATGTTTGACAAACGCTCGGTCACAGAATGAACAAGTCAGGCCCACTGATCCATAGGGATTTCCATCCATTTTCATGAGTCTTTTCTCTTCTAAATTTTGCCTTAAAACAGTCTCAATTGATGTTATACCGTTCCTTATACATGCTCTCCATGATATGCGTTCGCTTGGCAGATGTTCCCGGTCATATTCGCATATGCAGACTTCATTTAGAGATGATTTACAGATATCTCTGTATCGTAGTTTAGATCTGTCGATTTGTCTTTTTCCGTGTATTAGTTCACCATATAGTATTTGCCTGGGGATGCGGTTTTCTTCCATTCGCTGGACATACCCCAGCTCGTTTGTTGCAGGAGCTACTGAGTTAAGTGTTCTGTGCGCACCGTGAGCTGTGTGTCTCATCCGTTTTGATTGTGTGCTGAGACTGCTACGATGGGGACTACAGTTACCTTTCTTTGTTTGGGAGATGAGTTAGTAATTCGGATGATTCCACTGGCACGGGCGGTTGAGCAATTATGGATTTTAATTCGTTTGCAGTAATACCGGGGCCTTCCATAACCGATAACCAATAACCCCAGCTATCTTAGTCTTCGACATCTGAGCATCGACATGATTGTTGGGGTCTTAGCACGTTGCAGGACAGTTAAGTTGGTTATTTTGTCCTGCCATTTGATTTGCATTATTCTGCGGAGACATCACATGTGGAAGACATTTAGTCTTTTTTCCTGGTTTGAGTATGTTGTTCAGGTTTCAGATCCATATAATAGTGTGCTAATCACACTTGAATAATCCCGGAAACAACAACGAAGAAATTCTATTCTTTCAAAAGAAAATGCTACAGAAAAAAATCCGTAAGATACTTTGGATAATTAAAACGAGCAATAAAGACATATTAAAAGATTTTTAAACATTAAAAAGAACTGGCTTATAAATACCATTCTGCAGAGGAAATTAAAATACTATGGCCAAGTCACAAGACACAGACGGATGTTAGAAACAATAGTGGAAGACATATACCCTGGGCGTTGCATCTAGGGGCAGGCCAAGATAAAGGTAGCTTCAAGCCATCAAGAAGACCTTGAACATGACAACAGAAGAAGTGGGAGATTTGACTAAATACAGAGATTCTTTCAGACGGGCTGTGATGAATGCAATGTTCTGTGCGAGATCTGGCTAGAGACAGGGATTCTTTCAGACGGGCTGTGATGAATGCAATGTTCTGTGTGAGATCTGGCTAGAGACAGAGATTCTTTCAGACGGGCTGTGGTGAATGCAACGTTCTGTGTGAGATCTGACTAGAGACAGAGATTCTTTCAGACGGGCTGTGGTGAATGCAACGTTCTGTGGGAGCCAGGCTAGAGACAGAGATTCTTTCAGACCGGCTGTGGTGAATGCAACATTCTGTGGGAGATCTGGCTAGAGACAGAGATTCTTTCAGACGGGCTGTGGTGAATGCAACGTTCTGTGGGAATATATAGCTAGAGAATGAGATTCTTACAGACGGGCTGTGGTGAATGCAACGTTCTGTGGGAATATCTGGCTAGAGACAGATTCTTTCAGACTGGCTGTGGTGAATGCATCGTTCTAAAAAGGCATGCGACTTGATGATGACATATTCTTTACAACCGATATGTTTATTTTAAGAGCTGATATAATCATTTTACACTAAAAAAAAAAAAAACTATAGTATGTATAATTACATGTATACAGTAGATGATGACACATATAGATGGTATATAGGGAATTATATTAGAGGTTATAGGAAAGATGCATAAATTCCTCACAGAGAGACATAAATAGTTCACAGAGCGATGTATATATTTTAGTTGTACATATTAAGCGCTACCAACTCCCACTGATATGTTTCAGCGACTTTTTTGATTACCAATAATTGTTTCGTCATTACAAACAAGTTATTATTTTACACTTGTGTTTATAATGCCTTTCTAGCCTTGCAGATTTATAGAAGAATAGGAAGAATGGAATGGAAAAAAAGGGAGGGGGGAAGTTATAAAGTTTCAAAGCAACTAACACTTGAAAGACAAATAAACACAATTCAAAGAAGACAAATTAGATTTTTGGGGCATATTAAAAGACACGATTTTAAAATAATCTTGGAATGGAAAATACAAGGTAAAAGAGGCAGACGCAGACTAAGACTAACTTAGACAAGTAAGATCAAAAGATGGACAAGTCAGTGTATGGTAACCTTCAATATTAAAGCAAGCGACAGATCGTATTTGCACTCCATGGTAGCTAACCTTTGATGAGGAGACGATACTCAATGATGATGATGAAAATGCCTATCTAGTAACCGCGTATTCCTGCCCACAGTCTCAACACGTGTATTCCTACTCTGGTTACAACACTCTAAGATGAACTCAACCTAGGCAAACATTATTATTTTAACGTTCCAAAATACAACTTGATCTTGTTGACAAAAGACTTAACATTCTGTTTGTACAATTATCACTCACAGCGCTATACAATTTCACCCTTAATTCATCGTTTGTTAAGTACAGTGACAGAAAGCCCAGCATCTAACTAACCTTAGTGTGGGTAACTCAAGTTACAATATTGATTATATTACTAAAAGCTTGTAATGTATGCTGATGATACAGCCTTAATCGCTAAAAGTGGAAACCAGTTACAGGAAATGTTAGACATTATAGTGAAACAAAGCTAAACTAAAGGACCCAGCCTTAATAGTACAAAGACAGAAGTAATGGTAGCAACAAAGAAAAATACATCACCTTGATGCACAAAAAAGTCAATTGGAACAATATTGAAACAGGTAAATGAATTTAAATATGTGGGAACAATGTTAACCTCTGATGGTAGATATACAACACAGGTGAGATGAAGAATGGCTCAAGAAAAAGCAGCTTTCCAAAAAATGAGGAAGATACTATGCAATCCATTTCTGACAATAGAAACAAGAAAAAGAGTTTAAATGTTATATAGAGCCAGTCTTAACATATGGATGTGAATCATGGACAATAGGACAACAGACATGAAAATCACTGACGGCTGTAGATATGTGGTTTTATAGAAGAATGTTGAGAGTACCTTGGACAGCTAAAAAGACCAATGAGGAAGTTCTCAAACAGGCCAACACAAAAAGGGAGCTCTTTAAAAACATCCGAAAGAAGCAATCAACATTTTACGGCACATCATGAGAAGAGGAAAGTTGGAATACTTGGTAACAACTGGCAAAATAAAAGGAAAGAGAGATCGCGGACGACAAAGAGAGAAAATACTGGATAGCTTGGTGTCATGGCATGGAAAACAGTCAACGACAGAACTGATACGATGCACTGTAGATAGAAGATTGTGGAGGGACATGATCGCCTACGCCAACCGATATGGCACATGATGATGATGCAGCATGATAAAGGTTAACATACATACAATCATGTGCTAGGATTAACAGATATCTTGTTCTTAGTGGGGAACTATGCTACCATACTGTGCAATTCATTTTTGGCAATAGAAACAAGAAAAAGAGTTCTTAAATGTTATGTAGAGCCAGTCTTAACATATGCATGCGAATCATGGACAATAAGACAACAGACAAGAAAATCACTGGAGTCTGTAGAAATGTGGTTTTACAGAAGAATGTTGAGAGTACCATGGACAGCTAAGAAGAGTAATGAAAATGTTCTGAGAGAGGTCAAAGCAAAAAGAGAGCTAATTTCCAATATTAGGAAGAGACAATCATCATTTTTTGGTCATGTAATAAGAAGAGAACAGCTGGAATATATTGTAACAACTGGGAAAATTGAGGGAAGAAGAGATAGAGGAAAGCAAAGAGAAAAAATAACAGACAGCTTAAGAGAACGGCTTGGCAGAAGGTCAACAACAGAAATGATAAATAGCTGCCGAGATCGAAAGTTGTGGAGAGACATGATCACCTACGCCAGTAGGCCCGGTACTTGATGATGATGATGAATGAGGGAACACTAATGAAAGAAAGAATTGATTTGCTTAAATTCATTAATTAATTCATTCATGATTCAATCATTTATTCAATCATTCATTCAATCATTCATTCAATCAATCATTCATTTATTCAATTATTCATTCATTATCCTCCCGAACCGAAGACAGAACATAGGGCGGAAGTCACAGTTCTCCACGATTGATGATCTGATGCTAGTTCTTGTAGTTCTTGTAGTTCTTGTAATTCTTGTAGTTCTTGGTTGTTTCTTTAGTCCCATGAAAAAGATGTCTCGATTATTTATTCTGCATAGGGATTCTCTTGGTCTGCCTTGTTTTCTTTTACCAGATGGTTGAATGCTTGACGGGGATGTCTTTCTTCATTCATTCTCAGCACATCTTCTACCTTTCAGCTCCCTATGGAGCATAGGTCTTCAACAAACACCATCAACTCCCTGATGATCATAGGTCTTCAACAAACACTTTCAGGTTCCAGAGAAGTATAGGTCTTCAACAAACACTTTCAGCTCCCTGATGATCATAGGTCTTCAACAAACACTTTCAGCTCCCTGATGATCACAGGTCTTCAACAAACACTTTCAGCTCCCTGATGATCATAGGTCTTCAACAAACACTTTCAGCTCCCTGAGGAGCACAGGTCTTCAACAAACACTTTCAGCTCCCTGTGGAGCACAGGTCTTCAACAAACACTTTCAGCTCCCTGATGATCATAGGTCTTCAACAAACACTTTCAGCTCCCTGAGGAGCACAGGTCTTCAACAAACACTTTCAGCTCCCTGATGATCACAGGTCTTCAACAAACACTTTCAGCTCCCTGAGGAGCACAGGTCTTCAACAAACACTTTCAGCTCCCTGTGGATCATAGGTCTTCAACAAACACTTTCAGCTCCCTGATGATCATAAGTCTTCAACAAACACTTTCAGCTCCCTGAGGAGCACAGGTCTTCAACAAACACTTTCAGCTCCCTGTGGAGCATAGGTCTTGTACAAATATTGTCAATTCTATGTGGAGAATATGTCTTCAACAAACACTTTCAGCTCCCTGTTTAGCATATGTTTTCAGCAAATACTTTCTGCTCCCTGTGGAACTAAGTTCTTCAACAAACACTTTCAGCTCCCTGTGGAGCTAAGTTCTTCAACAAACACTTTCAGCTCCCTGTGGAGCTAAGTTCTTCAACAAACACTTTCAGCTCCCTGTGGAGCTAAGTTCTTCAACAAACACTTTCAGCTCCCTGTTTAGCATATGTTTTCAGCAAATACTTTCAGCTCCCTGTGGAGCTAAGTTCTTCAACAAACACTTTCAGCTCCCTGTGGAGCTAAGTTCTTCAACAAACACTTTCAGCTCCCTGTGGAGCTAAGTTCTTCAACAAACACTTTCCAAGCTGTTCGGTTTCTTGTCATTATTTTACGATCATTCCATTTCTTCTCCATTATCTTCACCTCTGCTTCCATCTGTCTCCTCCAATAATATTTTGGTCTTCCTCTTTGTCTCTTTACCTGGGGATTCCAAAAAAGGGTCAGCCGTGTAATACTCTCATTTGGCTTCCGTAGAGTGTCCAATCCAGCGCCATCGTCTTCGCTGTATCTTATTATTCACTGGCATTTAATTGACACTTTTCCATAATTTAATGTTACTGATATTGTCCTGCTATTTCCATCCTTTTATTATGTGCAAACATCCATTTATGAAAGTCTGCTGCTTCATGAATGTCATTTTTTGTTGTTCAGATATTCAAATTCATAAGAGGTCACTGTGCCATAAGAACACATCTACAAAAGATAGTACTCAGTGGCGTTGCAATATGTACCCGCGGAGCTATCAGACAAACTCCAGAGCAGACATTACCGGACCGCAGCACAATAAAATCCATAAAACACAAATATGGCATACAGAAACAACAATACATAACAAGCAATGGGGAACCGGTGATGGCCTCAAACTCATGAATTGTTCGTGTCTGAAGTTGGCCTAAATGTTCTTTGGTTCTTTGGTTGGTTCTTTGGTTATGGAAGGCCCTGGTATCAATGCAAACGAATTAAAATCCATAATTGCTCAACCGCCCGTGCCAGCGTAATCATCCGAATTAATATCCCATCTTCCAAACAAAAAAAGGTAGATGTAGTCCCCATCGTTGCCGTCTCAGCACACGCCAAAAGACAAAAGGCGAAACCGTGCCAACTGTTCCCCGTCATACGATATCATCATTCATCGTAAACAATTGGAATATCGAAACATGATCAAAACGGATGTGACACACAGGTCACGGTGTGCACAGAGCACTTAACTCATTAGCTCCTGGAACAAGCCGGACTTGGAATATGAGGAAACTGCAACAAGGAACACTTTCAAACATAGCCTTCAATTGTCCCCGCCTCCTGTCCACCATATATCGGAAGTTCACGTCCTCTTGAAAATGATGATCGTCATATTTTTATAAAAATGTATAGCACGTGATGATGTTAGGCCATCGTTGTTGACTCCAATTCCGAGCATGTAAACACACAGTTAGTCGTCAGATTATCCCCGTCGAACATCAAACAACAGACCGTAAGATTAGCGTAAGGCCGGTCTAGGGATATCTTCATCAAGTACCGGGCCTGCTGGCGTAGGTGATCATGTCTCTCCACAACTTTCTATCTCGGCAGCTATTTATCATTTCTGTTGTTGACCTTCTGACAAGCCGTTCTCTTAAGCTGTCTGTTATTTCTTCTCTTTGCTTTCCTCTATCTCTTCATCCCTCAATTTTTCCAGTTGTTACAATATATTCCAGCTGCTCTCTTCTCATTACATAGCCAAAAAATGATCATTGTTTCTTCCTAATATTGGAAATTAGCTCTCTTTTTGCGTTTATCTCTTTCAGAACATCTTCATTACTTTTCCTAGCTGTCCATGGTACTCTCAACATTCTTCTGTAAAACCACATTTCTACAGACTCAAGTGATTTTCTTGTCTGTTGTCCTATTGTCCATGATTCGCATCCACATGTTAAGACTGGCTCTACGTAACATTTAAGAACTCTTTTTTTTGTTTCTATTGTCAAAAATGGATTGCATGGTATCTTCCTCATTTTTTGAAAGCTGCTTTTGCCTGAGCCATTCTGTATCTCACCTCTTTTGTACATCTTCCGTCTGAGGTTAACAAAGTTCCCAAATCTGTAAATTCATTTAAATTCTAGGGATATGCGATGGTCTAAATGTCTCAATGCACAGCACAAGCTGATCGGTATAGAAGATGAAGACATTCCATGACCAGAAGATTCATGAAACCGATGAGAGAGTACGGGAGAGGAAGAGAGAGAGAGGGGGGAGAGAGAGTTGGAGAGGCAAGCACAGAAACAGTAGATCCATGATGATTATTGGGGTAAATCGGTTGTGAGCTTCGTTGTTTACAAGGAACTGTTCGGCAAAACATCGGTCAGTTACGATCAAGGATGGACAGTCGCCTGCTTCCAACCAAGTGGAGACAAATAATTAGAAATGAATATTGTTATAGAGGGAGACTATCGAGGCGATAATCAGTGAATCAATTCAGATGAGGAGGTATGTTTACAGCACTCGGGAAAAATGGCAAATAATCCACAATAGAAAAAAAAAACAACGAACAATATATGGACAAAAGCAGGATCGAACTCGTACTCAGTGGCACAGCGCCTTGCCACGAAAAGCCAAACGCTAGGGAACACTACTACTCAGCTAACTTTAACCAATTCTAAGAAAGTAAAAAGACCATACATTTTAAATGTGTTATTTATTAGATACAAACTATCAAGTAGGGATCAAGTCATCATACTTCGCCTATGCACTGGCCACAGTAGAATGAGAAACCACATGTTCACCAAATTCAAGATAGGTACAACCAGCCTATGCCACTGTACACTGGACAACATGACAACAAAACAACGTGGTCCACACCCACCTCCCTGGAAGAGAAACTATATGGGGCAATCGAATCACTTAAACTGACAGCTAGCCTCATAAGGGAGTATAGAATCTTACTCTGATTGAGACTTGATTGCAGAGAGAGAGAGAGAGAGAGAGAGAGTGAGAGAGAGAGAGTGAGAGAGAGAGAGAGAGAGAGAGAGAGAGAGAGAGAGAGAGATACAAACTTACGAATCTGGAACGGCCTTTTTCATATGGTGATCCACATGTGTCAGCTTAAAAACACTCTCCATATTCACATCAGCGGTGTAGGTACACACAAACGGCTTTCTTTTCTCTCTTTTGACAATCCCCAAAAAGGCTGCATATTTAAACATCTTATTTCCTAACCGCCCAAAATCGTGGTCTATCGTCAGTAGAAATGTTTCATGTTTGACATATTTTGATGTTTTCATCGCGGTATGCTCTCTCACAGAGATATCACTGCTAACATTTCCTAATTTTGTTGCAAAAAAATACATTACAATCAATCCCGCAGGAGACCACAACACAAATAATAACTACCACTTTAAATACCAAAAACCCAACTTAGTATTTTTAATTTTAGCAGCGTAGATTAACAGTTTATGACAAGCTGGTATTCCGTAATTCATGTCCACCTTTTTCTGTGCGATTAGTCACGTGTTTCTTCCAAGAATTAAACGATTTTACATTCTGTATTAAGGAAGGAGCAAGGAGAACTCTACACCCATGGACATAAAAAGAGGAGTAAGACAAGGATGCATCCTATCACCAAGCGTGTTCAATCTATACACTGAGCAAATCTTTAAAAACACCTCAGAGATGCAAGGACTAAACATTAATGGAAAGATAATCAATAACCTAAGATATGCTGATGATACTGTACTACTAGCAGAAAATCCGAAAGATCTACAACAATTACTTAATGTAATAAACATGACAAGCAAAAAATATGGACTAGATATGGATATCAAAAAGACTAAAACTATGATCATAAACAAAGAAAATTCTCAAGACCTACAATTAAATATCAAAGTGGAAGGAATACATCTGGAGACAGTTCATAACTACAACTAACTGAGACATACTATAACCAGTAATGGAAAATGTACAACTGAAATAAATAAAAGAATAGGAATGGCAAAAAGTAATTTTAATGCCATGAAAAATATACTAACATAAAAACAAATAACACCAGGGCTAAAACTAAGAATAGCAAAATGTTAAATCTTCTCAATATTTCTGTATGGTGCAGAAACATGGACATTTGACCAGAAAACAGAACAGAAAATTGGATCCTTTGAAATGTGGATTTATAGAAGAATAGGTAGAATTGGGTGGAAAGAAAAGAAAACAAACGAGGAAGTTTTAAAGCAACTAAAAATGTAAAGAGAACTACTAAACACAATTAGAACAAGGCAAATGAAATTTTGGGGTCATGATTAAAGACACAACAGTCTAATAAAAGTAATATTGGAAGGGAATATACAAGGTAAAAGAGGCAGAGGCAGACCAAGACTAACATTGACGAGTAACATCAAAAGATGGGCAAGTCAGCCTATGACAATCTGCACCATCAAAGTAAGAGACAGAGTGGAATGGCGCTCCATGGTAGCCGATCTTCGATGAGGAGACGGCACTCAATGATGATGATGATGATTAAGGAGGAAAAAACACCATTTGTTAACAAAATGACACGAAAGTTAGTACGAAACAATCATTTATATGTCGCTTAAGATATTAAACAAAAGGTAACATTTTCCGACACGCCAAGCGGCTATCTTATCATAGAAGATCTAATATATCTATCTATCCATCCATCCATCCATCCATCCATCCATCCATCCATCCATCCATCCATCCATTCATCCATCCATCCATCCATCCATCCATCTATCTATCCTATCCTATCCTATACTATCTATCCTATCTATCCTATCTCATCCCATCCCATGCCATCCTATCCTATCCTATCCTATCCTATCCTATCCTATCCTATCCTATCCTATCCTATCCTATCCATCCCATCCAGTCCCATCCCATCCAGTCCCGTCCCGTCCTATCCATCCATCCATCCATCTATCTGCGTGCCTATATGTTCGGAATTGAAGTCAACAACGATGGCCTAACATCATCAAGTGGTATACATAAAATAAGGGGAAAAAAGGGGGGAAGAGGGGGGGGGATATCTGTAACCGGTTTCTAATTTGTTTAGTTGTTCTCGCTGCTGTGTTGTTCTTGATGAATGACTGACTGATTGACTTAACGATCCATGAATGAATTGACTGACCGCCTAGCTTGATCCTGCAACCACCGCGGCCTGTATTACTGGGTCAATCTTCCCCAGTCCACTAGCTGCATTTCCCCCGCGGCTACAGGTCTGTTATGAATGACAGGCCGACTCGCCCGTGATCAGCCACCGTGACCATACCACAGTTGGTCTCGCTGCCTGCCTTGTGTCTTAATCGTACTTCACAATGTGAATTACGCCCACAACCCTGTGCTCGTTCGTCGTAAACTCTGTAGTAATTACCTCGTTTGTCAACACGTAACAAGATCAATACTGAGTAAAATAGTGTGAACTTTATTGATGTACATTCACTCACGTCATCACTCACGTGGTCCAGAACAAATTGTCTCACCTCCACAAAATCATACAATGTTCAATTATACTCATATTATAGATACAATGCCTCCCTGGAGGCGAAGGCGCGCCCCACCCAGCACCAGAGCTGGAAGTTGTCAGTGACTCATAACTGATGGCTTGCGCCAGGATCGGTGAACCAGAACCATCCAGACCCTGCTACACCTCTCCGCGGTGCCTCCAGAAACAGACTAATCTGTCTAGTCTGGCCAAGCGAGCAGGGATCGAAGAGGGAAGACAAACCCGGTACTCAAAAATGTCGGCTGAAATCGGATGTGCTGGGCCGAAAGGCGCAGATATCACAGTGTTACACTGCAAACCTCAACACAACGTAACTACGTCCACTTAACGTCCTTTTAAGGGCGGATGACGAGGAGGAAGTCTACGGTTCGTATCCGCTAGAATACCTCAAATCATCGGGCGAGCGCATCATCATATCACGGATAAAACTGTGCAGCACAAAGCTACACCTTCCCCGCGCCAGCAGCTGTTCTCTGCGTGCCTATCAATGATTTCTTCTCTCCTTTCGCAGTTTCAAGCATGGAAGAATTTAACAAGTGAACATTCACTTCATCACTCATTAGCAGCTCTGTGTCTGCCAACTTGTAACTGTTATTATATTCTCTTTCGCGCTCCACACTTGCAAAAACTGGATCATTGCGCACAAAAATTGTTACGTGTCAGCAGCTCTGTGTCTGCCAACTTGTAACTGTTATTATATTCTCTTTCGCGCTCCACACTTGCAAAAACTGGATCATTGCGCACAAAAATGTTACGTGTCAGCAGCTCTGTGTCTGCCAACTTGTAACTGTTATTATATTCTCTTTCGCGCTCCACACTTGCAAAACCTGGATCATTGCGCACAAAAATTGTTACGTGTCAGCAGCTCTGTGTCTGCCAACTTGTAACTGTTATTATTCTCTTTCGCGCTCCACACTTGCAAAACCTGGATCATTGCGCACAAAAATTGTTACGTGTCAGCAGCTCTGTGTCTGCCAACTTGTAACTGTTATTATATTCTCTTTCGCGCTCCACACTTGCAACCTGGATCATTGCGCACAAAAATTGTTACGTGTCAGCAGCTCTGTGTCTGCCAACTTGTAACTGTTATTATATTCTCTTTCGCGCTCCACACTTGCAAAACCTGGATCATTGCGCACAAAAATTGTTACGTGTCAGCAGCTCTGTGTCTGCCAACTTGTAACTGTTATTATATTCTCTTTCGCGCTCCACACTTGCAAAACCTGGATCATTGCGCACAAAAATTGTTACGTGTCAGCAGCTCTGTGTCTGCCAACTTGTAACTGTTATTATATTCTCTTTCGCGCTCCACACTTGCAAAACCTGGATCATTGCGCACAAAAATTGTTACGTGTCACCAGCTCTGTGTCTGCCAACTTGTAACTGTTATTATATTCTCTTTCGCGCTCCACACTTGCAAAACCTGGATCATTGCGCACAAAAATTGTTACGTGTCACCAGCTCTGTGTCTGCCAACTTGTAACTGTTATTATATTCTCTTTCGCGCTCCACACTTGCAAAACCTGGATCATTGCGCACAAAAATTGTTACGTGTCAGCAGCTCTGTGTCTGCCAACTTGTAACTGTTATTATATTCTCTTTCGCGCTCCACACTTGCAAAACCTGGATCATTGCGCACAAAAATTGTTACGTGTCACAGCTCTGTGTCTGCCAACTTGTAACTGTTATTATATTCTCTTTCGCGCTCCACACTTGCAAAAACTGGATCATTGCGCACAAAAATTGTTACGTGTCAGCAGCTCTGTGTCTGTCAACTTATTAATGCCATTATATTCTCTATCACTCTCCATACTTGAAAACTTGATCAGTGCACACAAACAATTTAAACTGCTGTAAGACAGTGAGCCTCAGACTCACCATTTCATGAATCGACGTCTCCATTCGCTCTGCCTTGTTCCCAGCCAAATCAAACGGCGATACTAGAACATTGGTGATTATTCACAATAACTGAAAACCCAGCGACTCACCTAACAACTGTCACTGATAGCTTAGTGGACAACTTCTCCGGCCCATGGATACTTAACGCTCACCTAACAACTGTCACTGATAGCTTAGTGGACAACTTCTCGGGCCATGGATACTTAACGCTCACCTAACAACTGTCACTGATAGCTTAGTGGACAACTTCTCCGGGCCATGGATACTTAACGCTCACCTAACAACTGGATACCCTAATAAACATTGGCATCCCAACTGAAAACTGGACAACCTTGTCGTTCAAAGCCTGGCAAACAACAGGCCCGCCTAACTACAAAACAACTATTTACAATACACTTATAAAGATTGTTAGCCATGGAGGCTACCGCCTTTCGGCAGGACCTCTATACCAGTCCACCGCTAGCTCAATACTGATTATCTTTTAAACTCTAATATTTATATATATATATATATACTCCCAATATTTGGTTTGTGTTGAAGTATATGAGACAGCTGTCCCAATATTTGATTTGTGTTGAAGTATATGAGGCAGCTGTCCCAATATTTGGTTTGTGTTGGTGTATATGAGACAGCTGTCCCAATATTTGGTTTGTGTTGATGTATATGAGACAGCTGTCCCAATATTTGGTTTGTGTTGATGTATATGAGACAGCTGTCCCAATATTTGGTTTGCCTTATTGCATCGTATGTCTATTACTTTACCTAACTTACAAAGGTAAAGGTAAAGTACGTGACTTGAATCGGCGTCTTATCGCGCGAATATTCATTCACCATATGTGCTCGGTCGCCTATCCAGAAATGTTCAGAGACTTCTGAACAGTGTCACTTCAAGCATTGAAACCCACGATTCGAGGCGGCCTTCCTCACCTTACCAAAGTACTATCCTGGTACCCATTTCTGCCAGCGGCTAGGTCGACCGTGGATGCATTTTTTGTTTTCAAACAAAAGTACAAATCACTCGCTCCCAGCGGGAAAAAAAAGAACGGGTTGTCCTGGACAAAATATTCAATGCAGCATGACACCAACAAAAAGCCACAGAAGACTAGCATCAGGCAATCATCGTACCAATATTGAAAAAGAAAGGTAGCAAAAGAGATTGCAATCAATGTAGAGGTATATCTCTTCTCAGCCATGTAGGAAAGCTATACGCCAAAATCTTGGAAAAAAGACTGAGATCAATAATAGAACTACAATTAAGCGGTTCTTAAATGATGTTCTGGAACAAAAAACAAAAATATGTACTGAAGCTCTATTCTCTTTAAAACAGCTTGCAGAAAAAAAACGACAGAACATAATCAAAACTTATGCATAGCCTTCATTGACCAGGAAAAAGCATTCGACAGAGTAAACAGAGAACAAATGTGGGAGATACTAAGAACATACGGTGTAAGCCAACATTTAACCAACCTAATTAGATGTCTCTACATCAACAGCAGCTGTACAGTCAAGACAGCAGCAGGCTGCACGGACCAATTTGAAGGTAGATCAAGTCTAAGACAGGGGTGCGTACTATCCCCCCCCCTACTGTTCATTACATACATGGACCATATATGCAAGTTAGCCAACCCATCAGAGACAGAAGAGATCAACGAGCTTCTATTTGCAAACGATCAGGCACTAATACAAGGAAAAATAGAGTACCTACAAGAACACTTCAGCAAACTCAACAGTACAGGCATAAAATACAACATGAAAATCAAAATCAACAAAATAGAAGACATGAATGTCGCAAAAGAGAAACGGAACATCAACATAAATATAGATAGCAGACAACTAAAATAAGTAGAGGAATTCAAATACCTAGGAAGTTTAATGACAAACGATAATTCACAAACAGCAGAGATAGAATCAAGATGCATCAAAGCTTGTCAAATCATTGGACAGTTATCACCATTATTTTCCAACAAGGAAATAAATCTAGAGGCAAAACGGGCACTCTACAATACAATTTTGATCCCAACGTTGTGCTACCAATGCCAGACCTGGACCCTAGATGCAAGAAAAATAAGAAAAATAACCCCTACTGAGATGAAATGTGTTAGACGAATGACAGGAAACAGTCTGAGAGACAAGATCAGAAATGAAGAACTGAGAAAAAAGCTAGGAATAACATTTGCTATAGAATATATCAATAAAGAACAGATAAAATGGTTTGGCCACGTGACAAGGCAGAATGATCAAAACACAACACAACGAGCATTCTATACATCTTGTGAGAACACCAGACCCAAGGGTCGACCACGAAAAATGATGGATTGATGAAATATTATAAGCACTAGGTAACATAACAGTAGCAGAGACGAACATAACAGCAGCAGAGGTGAACATAACAGCAGCAGGGAGAACATAACAACAGCAGAGGCGAACATAACAGCAGCAGGGAGAACATAACAACAGCAGAGGCGAACATAACAACAGCAGAGGCGAACATAACAGCAGCAGGGAGAACATAACAACAGCAGAGGTGAACATAACAGCAGCAGGGAGAACATAACAGCAAAAGACAGAAAATTATATCTCCTCTCGACGCTGAAAGGCAAATGAGGAAGGACAGAAAAAGAAGATGAAAAAGGTCAAGAAGAACACAAATAAGTTGTCTTAACGTCAGTAGCTCAATCGGGTAGATGTCCCAACTAGGCTACTGAGACTAGTAGTAGCCTCCGTCAGCTATAGTTGACTATGGATTTTTCAGCGCCACTAGAAATGTAATTTTTTCCTTTCTTTTCTTTCGCCGCGTATTCTCTTTCTCTATGAATCTGTCTGCTTCCTTCTTTGAGGTTAACCTTTAGAGTGTGTTTCCAGAGATTTCGGTCTGCAGCTGTCTTCCCATGCTGCAGGGTTTATGTTCAGAGTCTTCATGTCGCGTTTACACACATCTACAAATCGAAGTTTTGGGCGCCCCCTAGTTCTTTTACCATATGCCAGTTGTCCGTAGAGTATATCTTTTGGTACGCGGCCATCTTTCATACGGTGTACATGGCCAAGCCAGCGTAACCTACGTTGTTTGAGCAGCGTGTAGATATTCGGTAGGCCTGTGCGAGTCAGGACCTCCACGTTTGCTACTGAGACACAACCTATTAAAATAGGCACACTTCAGATAATGTTGTTCTCAGATATTCAAATTTCGTTACTTGTTTTATAACTATATTTTCTATTTAAAAAAAAAAAAATATATCTTTACGGCACACAGTACCATTGCTGGTGTATGTCGGGGGGCAACGATAGAACCAGAGGGATAAAGGCCGCTTGGTCAAGCAGTCGCCATGACGTGTGCGACTCAGGATTTTTACTTCACCCCCGATAGAAAAAATCCTTTCTGTCTACCGCGGGCTTCGAACACTGTACGTCCGATTTTTAGCCAGCGGAACAGTGGTTTTAGCCGCACAGTCACCAATATTTTCTATAATTATATTTAATGTCTTCTTTTGTCTTCCTATCGATATACTTTCTTGTATTTTCCAGTACTTTTGTCTTGTTATTCATTTTAAATTCTTTATTCAAAAATTTGTATTGGGAGCAAACAGCAATAATAAAATATAACAAGGAGAACTCTACACCCACTGATATAAAAAGATGAGTTAGACAAGGATGCATCCTATCACCAAGCTTGTTCAATTTATACACTGAGCAAATCTTTAAAAACATCTCAGAGATGCCAGGCCTTAACATTCATGGGAAGATAATCAATAACCTAAGATATGCTGATGATACTGTACTACAAGCAGAAAATCCTAAAGATCTACAATTACTTAATGTGATAAACATGACAAGTAAAAAATATGGACTAGATATGGATATCAAAAAGACTAAAACTATGATCATAAACAAAGAAAATTCTCAAGACCTACTATTAAATATCAAAGTAGAAGGAATACATCTTGAGACAGTCCAGAGCTACAAATACCTGGGGCATACTATAACCAGTAATGGAAAATGTACAACTGAAATAAATAAAAAAATAGGAATGGCAAAAAGTAATTTCAATGCCATGAAAAATATACAAACACAAAAACAAATAACACCAGGGCTAAAACTAAGAATAGCAAAATGTTACATCTTCTCAATATTCCTGTATGGTGCAGAAACATGAACATTAGACCAGAAAACAGAACAGAAAATCGAAGCCTTTGAAATGTGGATATATAGAAGAATAGGTAGAATTGGATGGAAAGAAAAGAAAACAAACGAGGAAGTTTTAAAACAACTAAAAATGTAAAGAGAACTACTAAACACAATTAGAACAAGACACATGAATTTTTGGGTCATGTTAAAAGACACAACAGCCTAATAAAAGTAATATTGGAAGTGAAAATACAAGGTAAAAGAGGCAGTGGCAGACCAAGACTAACATGGACGAGTAACATGAAAAGATGGACAAGTCAGCCTATGGCAATCTGCACCATCAAAGCAAGAGACAGAGTGGAATGGCGCTCCAGGGTAGTCAACCTTCGATGCGGAGAGGGCACTCGATGATGATGATGATGATGATGATGATTCAAGAATGCCTATTACCATCAAGAAACATCTTATACATAGTATATACAATCCCACAATGTGCTACGAATGCCAAACATGACCACTTACGACTAAGAATAAAAGAAAGCTTGTCACCACAGTGATGCGATGTCTGAGAAAAGCGCTTGGAGTGACCAGAAAAGACATAATCAGGAATTAGTTGTGTAAAAAGTATAATGAAAATAATTGTGCAAATATTAAATGAATACAAGTTCAATAATGATGAAATTGAAATAGATGTGTAAACAGCGAAATTAAAATGGGTGTGTTGATAATAAGATGAAAAAAGTCGTGTAAATAGTGAAAGTTGTGTATTTGTGAGATATATAGTTGTGTAAATAGTGTAACAAATAGTTGTTTATTGTTAGTGAAATAAACATATCGTATAAACGAGAACCAAAAATAGCAGTGTAAATAGTTAAATGAAATTGATGTGAAACACGTGAAATTAAAATAGTTGTGTAAATAGTGTAATTTAAATATTTATATTAATATAGAAATGAAAATAATTGTGCCAATAGTTAAAACTGTGTAATAACTGTAAGAGTACATTTAAAAACTGTAAGAGAAAATAGTTATAGACATAGGGAAATACATTTTAAATATTGTAAACAAAAATAGTTAGCTTTATAGTGAAATGTACATATGTTTATATATTTAACTATTGACCTTTCGAGCCGTAGCCGGCCCATAGGGCGAAGACCAAGATACTCCTTGTATCTGAATTTTGGTTCTAGCAGTTTTCAATTCTTTTAAAGATATTGTATCAAATCTCGCCATGTGTCTCTGTTCTGTGCAAGGAGCTCTATCTCTTTGAGGGAGCCGATTCCTGCTGCTTCTGCCTCTCTCATCAATGTTCTTCAAAGTGTCTCTCTAGGTCTTGCTTCTGTATATAGTGAAAGAAAAAAAAAATCTTAGAAATGCTAAAATGAAAAAAGTTGTATAAATGGAGAAATGGAAAATGTTGTGTAAATAGATAAATGAAGATAATTGTATCAATTGGAAAAGTTAATAATTTGTGTGTGTACATATATATATATATATATATATATATATATATATATATATATATACATACAGTAAAGTCTCGATTATGCGGTACTCAATAATCCGGAATTCTCAATTTAACGGACTTTTTTTTTTTTTAATTATTATAGGGAGAAAGCTTGAATCATGTTTTGTTCAGTTAAATTAAATGCCTTTATCCGGAAATCGAAAACGCTACAACACGGTTTGTGCGCTGCGCTTACTTCTACAGGCTCTATCATTACACAATATTGCGTTTACAATAGTGTATTTACAGTAATATACTTCAAATAGGAGCGAACATATTTATTCAATCCAGACATTGTGTCTCCAAATATTCCAAGTAAAAGCGACAGACAGTCTATATCTTCACTTTTTCCCCCGACTAAATGTTTTTGTCGGGAAATCTTAGTCGTGCCAAAAACACTTATCTACATGATTTTACAAATTTGCTTAATTTTCTCATAGCCTGCTTTAGATCTAAAGTTGGTCATGAATTTGTCAAAAATATGGCGTTTGACAGTCTGACCGAACATTAGAAGCAGACGTATTGTTTGTGAAAATTGAAGAGCCCATAACTTTGATGATTATAAATCAAAGGTTGAGCAGCCGGCGTGCAGTGACATAGAGATGGTGAGAAGAAAGGGGGAGGGGTTCAAAAATTACCGACTGGAAATTCAAAAAGAGTAAGATACAGAGTTTGACGTTAGTTTGTCTCAGACATTTGTGCAAGCTGAAATTCGTTCCATCAGTATAAATTATACATGATATGCTATAAACGCATGTGTGCATACTTTTTAATGGAATACATTTTTGTGTTAAATAATGGCCTCTGCGAGTGCAAACCACACCTCAATTTCCCGCAAAGGTAAACGCAAGCGAACTGTATTGACACTGAACCAGAAGATTGAAATCGCTAGTAGACTTGAAAAAGGCGTTAATCGCAACGTTTTGATGACTGAATTTGGCATAGCCTCTTCAACATTATATGACATACGAAATCAAAAAGATGAGTTGTTTAAGTTTGCGTCGGAGTCTGAAAGCAGCAACAATATACACCAGAGACGAAGTATGAAACGGCCAAAATTTGAAAAACTCGACGACGTCCTTTATGTGTGGTTTTTAGAAAGAAGAAGAAAAGGAATGCCAATATCAGGACCCATGTTGATAGAGAAAGCTCGCGAATTTCACACGAATTTAAATATTTCTGAGCATTGCAATTTTTCAATAAGTTGTTTTTTCATAAATTTTGAGTTTGGTTTTCTTACTCTCGATTATCCAGAAAAATTCGATTATCCAGAATGGGTTATTCCCCGAGCATTCCGGATAATCGAGACTTTACTGTATATATATATATATATATATATATATATATATATATATATATATATATGTGTGTGTGTGTGTGTGTGTGTGTTTGTATAAGAGAGTCAAAAGCTGGACTCCTGGTAAAATTAAAGTTAAAACAACATTGGTAAGGAGCCAGTTTGATAATTATACAACAGTGGTGAGATGGTAGATGTACAACAGTGGTGAGATGGTAGATGTACAACAGTGGTGGGATGGTAGATGTACAAAAGTGGTGGGATGGTAGATGTACAACAGTGGTGAGATGGTAGATGTACAACAGTGGTGAGATGGTAGATGTTCAACAGTGGTGAGATAGTAGATGTACAACAGTGGTGAGATGGTAGATGTACAACAGTGGTGAGATGGTAGATGTACAACAGTGCAGGGGTGAGATGGTAGGTGTACACCAGTGGTGAAATGGTAGATGTACAACAGTGGTGAGATGGTAGATGTACAACAGTGGTGAGATGGTAGATGTACAACAGTGGTGAGATGGTAGATGTACAACAGTGGTGAGATGGTAGATGTACAACAGTAGTGAGATGGTAGATGTACAACAGTGGTGAGATAGTAGATGTACAACAGTGGTGGGATGGTAGATGTACAACAGTGGTTAGATGGTAGAAGTACAATATTAGTGAGATGATGATGTACAACATTGGTGAGATGGTAGATGTACAACAGTGGTGAGATGATGATGTACAACATTGGTGAGATAATAGATGTACAACAGTGGTGAGATGGTAGACGTACAGCAGTGGTGAGATGGTAGATGTACAACAGTGGTGAGATGGTAGATGTACAACAGTGGTGAGATGGTAGACGTACAGCAGTGGTGAGATGGTAGACGTACAGCAGTGGTGAGATGGTAGATGTACAACAGTGGTGAGATGGTAGACGTACAGCAGTGGTGAGATGGTAGATGTACAACAGTGACGAGATGGTAGATGTACAACAGTGGTGAGATGGTAGATGTAAAACAGTGGTGAGATAGTAGATGTACAACATTGGTGAGATGGTAGATGTACAACAGTGATGAGATGGTAGATGTACAACAGTGCAGGGGTGAGATGGTAGATATACAACAGTGGTGAGATAGTAGATGTACAACATTGGTGAGATGGTAGATGTACAACATTGGTTAGATGGTAGATGTACAACAGTGATCAGATGGTAGATGTACAACAGTGCAGGGGTGAGATGGTAGATGTACAACAGTGATGAGATGGTAGATGTACAACAGTGGTGAGCTAGTAGTTGTACAACAGTTGTGAGATGGTAGATGTACAACAGTGGTGAGATGGTAGATGTACAACAGTGGTCAGATAGTAGATGCATAACATTGGTGAGATGGTAGATGTACAACAGTGGTGAGATGGTAAATGTACAACATTGGTGAGATGGTAGATGTAGAACAGTGGTGAAATTGTAGATGTACAACAGTGGTGAGATAGTAGAAGTACAACAGTGGTGAGATGGTAGATGTACAACAGTGGTGAGATGGTAGATGTACAACAGTGGTGAGGTGGTAGATGTACAACAGTGGTGAGATGGTAGATGTACAACAGTGATGAGATGGTAGATGTACAACAGTGGTGAGATGGTAGATGTACAGCAGTGGTGAGATGGTAGATGTACACCAGTGGTGAGATGGTAGACGTACA
Source organism: Megaustenia siamemsis (assembly GCA_032433765.1). NCBI lineage: Eukaryota > Metazoa > Mollusca > Gastropoda > Stylommatophora > Ariophantidae > Megaustenia > Megaustenia siamemsis. The sequence continues at coordinate 17,157,548 of JAVIAB010000041.1, forward strand.
GCAGGGGTGAGATGGTAGACGTACAGCAGTGGTGAGAGGGTAGACGTACAGCAGTGGTGAGAAGGTAGATGTACAACAGTAGTAAGATGGTAGACGTACAGCAGTGGTGAGATGGTAGATGTACAACAGTGGTGAGATGGTAGATGTAGAACAGTGGTGAGATGGTAGATGTACAACAGTGGTGAGATGGTAGATGTACAGCAGTGGTGAGAAGGTAGACGTACAACAGTGGTGAGATGGTAGATGTACAACAGTGGTGAGATGGTAGATGTACAACAGTGGTGAGATGGTAGATGTACAACAGTGGTGAGATGAAGAATGGCTCAGGCAAAAGTTACTTTCTAATTTATGAGGAAGATACTGAGCAATCGATTTTTGACAATAGAAACAAGATAAAGAGTTCTTAAATGTTGTGTAGAGCCAGTCTTAGCATGTGGATGTGAATCATGGACAATAGGAGAACATACAAGAAAATGACTGGAGTCTGTAGAAATATGGTTTTACAGAAGAATGTTGAGAATACCATGGACAGCTAAGAAGTGTAATGAAAACGTTCAGAAAGAGGTCAAAGCAAAAAGAGTGCTAATTTCCAATATTACGAATAAACAATCATCATTTTTGACCATGTAAAGAGAAGGAAACCGCTGGAATATATTGTGACAACTGGGAAAATTTGAGGGACGAAGAGATGGAGGGAAGAAAAGGGAAAGATACCATACAGCTTAAGAGAATGGCTTGACAGAAAGTAAAAAAAACGGAAATGATAAATAAAGGTCGAGATCGAAAGTTGTGGAGAGACATGATCACCTACACCAGCAGACATGGCACTTGATGATGACGATGAAGTTACCAGTGTATTCTTACTCTAGGTGTTGTAAGCTCTGCCAACCCCAAGTCACGCCATTATCTGTGTCCCAGGAGCGCAAGTCACAGAAAACCTCCAGTCAAAATAGAGCCGTGAGCATTCCAGCAATAAAGAAATCTCCATCATTTCAGACCCTATGCAGTAGTGAAAGAAACAGTTACCACCATTAAGACCTTATTGATTAATCGCCAACATTTTGCCACGTCTAATTGTATTTTTTAATAAGATAGAAAGAGAATTTATCGGTGCTATATAGAACCTTCCATTAATGGATGCTTAAGCAGAATAAAAGGATGGAAATAGCAGGACAAAATCACTAACATAGAATTATGGAAATGTACCAGTCAAACATCAGTGGATAAAGAGATACAGCGAAGACGATGGCGCTGGATAGGACACACTCTACGGAAGCCAACTGAAACTATTACACAACAGGCCCTTTTTTGGAATCCTCAGGGGAAAAGACAAAGAGAAAACCAAGGAATTCTTGGAGAAGACAGATAGAAGCAGAGATGAAGATGATGGGGAAGACATGGAATGATCTTAAAAGAATGGCAAAAAACAGAACGACTTGGAAAGTGTTTGTTTAAGACTTATGCTCCACTGGGAGATAAAAGTAGAAGAAGAAGAAGATATAGAACCAATTTTGACCTATGCAAGCGATTCATGGACAGTAGACAAATAAATGAAAAGATGATCAGAAGCCACAGAGATGGGATATTTCAGAAGAATGTTGAAAGTTCCCTGGACAGCTAAAAAGACCAATGAGGAAATTCTCAAAGAGGCCAACAGAAAAAGGGAATGCCTAAAAAACATAAGAAAGAAACAATCAACATTTTTTTCGGGCACATCATGAGAAGAGGACAGTTGGAATACTTGGTTACAACTGGTAAAATAGAAGGAAAGAGAGATCGCGGACGACAAAGAGAGAAAATACTGGATAGCTTGGTGTCATGGCATGGAAAACAGTCAACGACAGAACTGATACGATGCACTGTAGATAGAAGATTGTGGAAGGACATGATCGCCTACGCCAATCGGTATGGCACATGATGATGATGATGATTTGTATTTTTATTGACTTATTTTTATTTTATTTTATTTTCTTCTTTTGCGTTCGCCAGCTTTCACTTTGGCGAAGTCCCTAGAGACTAGGAACTGAATTTTGCGTGTTAATCCGTTTTCCTCTAGCAGCCATGTATACAATGGTTCCTCGCCACACATGTAGTTAACTCCGACTGCGGAGGTCATCATCATCTTTATTGAGTGCCGTCTCCGCATCGAAGGTTGGCTACCATGGAGCGCCATTCCACTCTATCTCATTCTTTGATGGTGCAGATTGTCATAGACTGACTTGTCCATCTTTTGATGTTACTCGTCCATGTTAGTCTTGGTCTGCTTCTACCACTTTTACTTTGTATTTTCCCATTCAATGTTACTTTTATTAGGCTGTTGTGTCTTTTAACATGCCCCAAAAATGTCTCCATCGTACAGGATTATTGAGAAGTTGTAACATTTTGCTATTCTTAGTTTTAGCCCTGTTGTTATTTGTTTTAATGTTAGTATATTTTTCATGGCATTAAAATTACTTTTTGTAATAGTACTTCGGAGGTACTCATATTTCTTTTCGTCATGAGTAATTGACGTTTTAGGTCTGGTTACTGAGACCAGGGGTGGTTGCCGCAGAGAGAAATCACAAATAAAAATCCCAACTGGTGCAGCCGGGATTTGAACTCACAACCTCTCAGTCTCGAAACCGGTGTCGTGCCTTGAGACCTTGTCGTGCCAACCAGTCACTCATATCAAAATTATATCAGTTACTTCCCTTAGACAGGGCAGCTAATCGCGTTTGGAAACCTGAACGGTGAATATTTTGTTAAGAGTAACTCGATGGCAACGTGTTTGTATCTGTGTGCTACTGTGTGTGTGTATCTATCTATCTTTCGTTCGCCCGAAGTATTGTCTATATCTGCAATGTCGTTTCCTGAATAAATTTTAGTCTTTTGTAATTCCTGCAGTGGCCCATATAGTTTTGTCTGTAGTGTTGTATTTATGGGCCAATGGATTTTCCTCAGTTTACTATATTCAGTGCAGTCTTGAAGTATGTGTTCAGAAGTCTGGGGCGCCTGTCCACATGTACAAGTAGTTGAGGTGCCGATCTTGAATTTTGTATACATGTGACTATGGAGTCGATTGTGTCCTGTTCTGAGACGTATAATGATAACTTGTTCATATTTATTCATATTATGAAAGGCATCCTGATTTGGGGCTTGTGGTCCTCTGATTGATTTGATTATCTGTTTCTTATGATGGTATGTAACCAGTGTATCTAGTTGTGTGCCTGTTGAACCTTCCTTTACCAACTGATCTGCTTTCTCATTTCCTGGTATTCCACAGTGAGATGGGATCCACTGCAGGCCAACCCTGTGGTGCTTGCAGAGTTCAGTCAATAAGGTTTGCAGATGTGGTAATTTTCTGGATTGTAGTGCCTGGAGTACTGATCTTGCATCTGTAAAAAACACTACAGGCTGTGGGCTAAGATTACTGTTCAGCAATTTTTCTATTGCCAACTTTATTGCTTGTATTTCTGCATCATAATTGTGACAATATTTCCCTGTTGCTATTTTATTCATATCCCTAGTGTTATTTGGGTACTCTATATATGCACCTGCTCCCCCATTCTTTACTACATTCTGTGCTGATCCATCTGTGTACACACGAAGCCATAGGTCTTGTGGGTATTCTTCATCCAGGAAACTGAGTTATTGTTTTTCGCCGTAGACTATTATGCTCATCTTTGTCAACTATTCCTTTCACTTCTGTCCGTATTTGAATTGATAATCCTGATTCCTCTGTCCAGGGAGTCTGTTCTGGTTATAGGCAGTAGGGGATTAACCACTCTTGGTGAAACAGGGAATAGATGAGGGTGTGTGAAACGGGTGTGTAGCGGGGCAACAAGAGAAACAGAGTATTGATGAGAGTTGATTGAAACAGACGATATTAGTAGAGAAATAATAAACAGCTAGGGGAGACAAGCAGAAGTGGTCAGGTGTGAGTGAGTGAACTGTTTTATAGAGAAAGGCGAAATAAGCGTGAATGGGTGAGATGTTTTCAGGGGAAGTGGGGAGTTGAGAATAGACGTAGATTTTAAAGTCAGTGTACATTTGAGCCGGGTCCAGTGCGGACGTCTAGAGAAGTCTAGTTAGCATACCGTGGACTAGAAAGTACATGTAGTTGTAAATAGATGAAAGTTAGGACAGATATAGGGCGACAGCCAATTAGTTTAGTTATCCTATTTCCAGGAGTTGTGTTGTTAGTTACTAAATGTTGTGTTAGATATGGCAAGATAGAATAGGTGTGATTGTCACTGTTAAGGTTAGGGTTACCTTAGCGGCAATGAAACTGATTGTGAATCAGTGAAATTGACATAGTAGAACATTGTTGGAAACTTGTTAAGTGTCCAGCGCTCGCCGACTTTGAGGAAGTCGTGGGGCAAGACTTATGAAGATTCTAGAAGAAGTGTGATTGTAGCTGTTAAGGTTAGCGTTACCTTCTCGGCATAGAAGCTGATTGCGAATCAGTGCAATCAACACGTTGTTGGATAATCTCGCCGACTTCGAGGAAGTCGTGGCGTGGAAAGTTTAGGAAGCTGGTGACAAAGCTTCTACCATGAAGAGAGACTTTCATCGATCGTGTAGATCATACACATTATGGGGAAACTTCAAGTAAGGGTCCTCAGAGACTTGGGAGCTTATGACTAGCTTCTATGATACACAATTGAACTTGTTAGTCAAGTAGATTACACAGAGTTGGGAACTCGACAAGAGAGTTCCACAGAGTTTGGGCTATATTAGCCGTCCATGAGGAGTGCACCTGAGGGTGGCATTAATGTCAATCAAGGGAGGGAATTATCACTGTGAATATATGTACTGTTTAATTGTGAAATGTGTTTACATGATCCGGACATGTGCCTTGTCAAATAAAGATGTTTTGTGTGTAGTCAGGACTTGAGTTGAGTCATTAAAACATCTTTAAAGTTACATCCATCTAGCGAGTGAACGAGCTGGGAGAAATCGCGGGGAATTGTTAAGTTACAACGTGAAGTACTACACTATAGATCATAACGGTCCAAGGAGAGTCGCAACAGAATGACGTGAAGTGCGAGGCATCAATCATGGCGGTCCAACAGACTGGCATGGCAGCTTGAGAATGGGGCAGATCATCAGAGTGGCGAGCAACTCGTCATTCAGCAATCCGGCCATAAGCAGCATCACGAGCCCTCGCTCATCGTGCTAAAGCACCTCTGGTACTCGGGCTCGTGGTGAAGAGGAGTGGTCTCAGTCTCAAGGTTGACGAACGGTCAATCGATCGTTCATTTCATCGGATAGCGACATTGATCAGTCAGGTTGATCATCAAGGTTATAGTTGAGCGATTGTCGACATTCAAGATCAAGTGTTATTGTTTGATCTCTATTCAAAGTGATTATTATTGATCTCTCTCTCAAGAAATATTACATCATTCTTTCGAGCGCTCACAAACGAAGAAATATTACATTGGCATGTCTGGTGTTAGTCTACAAATACGCTTGGCTTGGTGGATAAAACTGCTTCTCTTAACGAATCAATTCAGAGGAAGAGGTATGTTTACAGCACTCGGAAAAAATGACAAATAATCAACAACAGAAAAAAAATATTGACCAAGGCAGGATAGAACCCGTACTCAGTGGCACAGTGCCTTGCCACGAAAAGCCAAACGCTAGGGAACACTGCCACTCAGCTAACTAAAAAATTTTTCGGGTTCGATCCTGCCTTGGTCCATATTTTTTTCTGTTGTTGATTGTTTGTCATTTTTTTCCAAGTGCTTTAAACATACCTCTTCCTCTGAATTGATTCACTGATTATCGCCTCGGGAGTTTCCCTCTATAATAATATTAATTTATTATTATTATTTGTCTCCAGTCTAAAACCACTGGAAACTACTATTCGTGCTGTTTCGTCCTAAATGTTTGTCTGCAACGCAAGTATTCAGCCCTACCCTATCCGGGAGATACTTGTCTTAACAGGAAAAATATTTCCGAGCTGTGATCGCAGCCTTATGCTATAGTCATGAGAAAGCCTTCGCGAAAAGACATTGCCTACGAAGCTAATTTTTTAGTTAGCTGAGTGGCAAGGCGCTGTGCCACTGAGTACGGGTTCGATCCTACCTTGGTCCATATTTTTTTCTGTTGTTGATTATGTCATTTTTTCCGAGTGCTGTAAACTTACCTCTTCCTCTGAATTGATTCGCTGATTATTGCCTCGTAAGTTTCTCACTATAATAATATTCATTTATTATTATTTGTCTCCGTGCTTCTCTTAAGTCGTCCCAATGCAAGATTTCGGAACCGGTCCTTCATTGGATGTCTCGGCATGCATGAATATTTTTCTGCCTGTATCAGCACCTTTGCGTCCCTCGCACCGTTTTCTCAGTGATGGTGTCCTCCACAATTTCTCCATCTCCAATATTGGTGTTGATTTCAATGCTCCTGTGATGACCCTAAGTGCCTGGTTTTGTAATTTATCCAGCTCTTGCAGTGTGGTGTTTGATGTTGAGCACCATGCAGATGTTCCGTATTCTAAAAGTGGGCGTATACTCTGTTGGTAAACTTTACTGAGTATTTTCCCACTCGCACCCCATGTGGTTCCACACAGCTTTCTTAGAATAGTTAATTTCCTCCTTGCTTTTTTTTATCTGCTGTTTCCAAGATTGTTTATCAAATGTAACTCCGAGATATGTAGCTTCTATGTCTTCTTTCACAGGCTCATTGTTTATGTAGATGGCTCCTGCTTTTTGCTTTGGGGAGAGAGTGAAAAGTATAGTGCTGCATTTGTCTGTATTGATGCTGATACACCATCTATTTGTCCATGAATTCAGTGCAATTATAGCTTTTACTTTTACTAACTAGAGAGATTGAGCTTGACTGAACTGTTACTAACGAGAGAGATTGAGCTTGACTAAACTTTTACTCACTAGAGAGATTGAGCTTGACTAAACTTTTACTCACTAGAGAGATTGAGCTTGACTAAACTTTTACTCACTAGAGAGATTGAGCTTGACAAAACGTTTACTCACTAGAGAGATTGAGCTTGACTAAACTTTTACTAACGAGAGAGATTGAGCTTGACTAAACTTTTACTAACGAGAGAGATTGAGCTTGACTAAACTTTTACTAACGAGAGAGATTGAACTTGACTAATCTTTTACTAACGAGAGAGATTGAACTTGACTAATCTTTTACTAACGAGAGAGATTGAGTTGGACTAAACTTTTACTAACGAGAGAGATTGAGCTTGACTAAACTTTTACTAACGAGAGAGATTGAGCTTGACTAAACTTTTACTAACGAGAGAGAGAGACTGAGCTTGACTAAACTTTTACAAACGAGAGAGAGCTTTTACTAACCTGCGAGAGAACGTGACTGACAAGTGAGAGAGAGAGATTTATTTGTGTCCTAGCCCTTTATATTTCACCCTAGATGCAATCACATGCTCCTCCGCGCACCCAATCAAATTTCGCCCCTCCAAATTCCCTTGTCTGCTATTTGCGAAACAATACGTCACAGCCTTTTTCCTTCGATAACCTTCGAGATTGCTCTCCTTGAACTTTCGACATTGGATACATTCATGGATCTATTTTTTAAAAAAAGATCTAAGTCTGTTCTCGCCCTGCACAATTGCGTCGATCTCCTTGCCCATAGACACTGTAGCCGGTATCCTATTACATCTTCAGCTGAAAAGGTGATGTGGTGTCATTAATTGAAACCACTTTCATAAAATATTAGTTTTATGGATGAGGGGAATGTACTAGGCGCAGGACAGCTTCATCGAGAAACGCTGCTAGACTTCAAAGTGTCGAACTAAAATACCACATTTATATGAAAATAAACAACTGTGTGCAGGTGTATCTGCGAGTTCTACAATTGTCTAATAAGACCATATAAACACAGCTACCAAATGTGCATATATTAGAGTTCATTGTTGCTATATAGAGCCAATTCTGACCCTCTCTCTCTCTCTCTCTCTCTCTCTCTGCGATCAGGACTCAATCAGAGTAAGGATTCCAGACTCTCACATGAAGTCAGCTGTCAGGCTAAGTGTGTTGATCGCCCCCACAGACAGAACATCACTAGTAGAGTTCGCCAGATCCACTCTGATTGAGCACCCGTTAAAACGTTGCACTGTGTTCTGCGCCAGTGGCCCAGTGCATCCGATTTCAGCCAGCATTTTACTCGGGTTTGCTTTCCCTAGCCTTTGATTGTCCCCAATTTTCCTGCAAGGTAGCAGATTGTCTTTTCTGTAGGGGATTCTGCCCTTAGATGGTCGGCCCTGCCAGGTTTACGAGCACCATCTGCCCGAGTCACTAGAGGTAACTAACACAGACATGCACACACAAAGATATGAGATGTGACTAACACAGAAATGTACACACAAAGATGTGAGATGTGACTAACACAGACATGCACGCACAAAGATGTGAGATGTGACTAACACAGAAATGTACACACAAAGATATGAGATGTGACTAACACAGGCATGCACACACAAAGATGTGAGATGTGACTAACACAGACATGCACACAGCGATACGAGGCATGACTAACACTGACACACATCAAGATATATGACACATGACTAATATAGACATGCACATAAAGATATGAGATATGACTGACATTGACATGCACACACAAAGATATGACACATGCCTAACATAGACATGCACACAATGATAAGAGATATGACTAACATAAATATGCACACACAAAGATATGAGATGGGACTAACATAGCCATGTACACACAAGGATATGAGATGTGACAAACACAGACATGCACACACAAAGATATGAGATGTGACTAACACAGAAATGTACACACAAAGATGTGAGATTTGACTAACACAGACATGCACGCACAATGATGTGAGATGTGACTAACACAGAAATGTACACACAAAGATATGAGATGTGACTAACACAGACATGCACACACAAAGATGTGAGATGTGACTAACACAGACATGCACACAGCGATACGAGGCATGACTAACACTGACACACATCAAGATATATGACACATGACTAACATAGACATGCACATAAAGATATGAGATATGACTGACATTGACATGCACACACAAAGATATGACACATGCCTAACATAGACATGCACACAATGATAAGAGATATGACTAACATAAATATGCACACACAAAGATATGAGATGGGACTAACATAGCCATGCACACACAAGGATATGAGATGTGACAAACACAGACATGCACACACAAAGATATGAGATGTGACTAGCACAGAAATGTACACACAAAGATGTGAGATTTGACTAACACAGACATGCACGCACAAAGATGTGAGATGTGACAAACACAGACATGCACACACAAAGATATGAGATGTGACTAACACAGACATGCACACACAAAGATATGAGATGTGACTAACACAGACATGCACACACAAAGATATGAGATATGACTAACCAAAATAGAGTAAAAGATAGATTGCGGACGACAAAGAGAGAAGATTCTATAAAGCTTTTGTGTCATGGCACGGAAAACAGTTAAAAACAGAATTGATACGATGTACTGTGGATAAAAAAATTGTGGAAGGACATGATCGCCTACATCCATCGACTTGGCACATAATGAATACTAAATGTCCTAGTCCTGTGCAGGACATTTCTTCTCATTCATTCATAATATCGTCCTCTCCTGGCAACAGTAATATACTCAGACTCTAAATCAGCCAACCAGGCAATACAACATGCGTCGTCTGTAGATATATCGAAAGTCACAAGACTTTGCAGCCACCTAATAAAGACACATAGTTTAGGGGTAACACTGTGATGGATACCTGGTTATACTTGAAATCCAGAGAACTAGCAAGTTAGCAAAATGTATAAAATGGGTGCATCACTCCCCCAGACATCATCAGACACCAGAAACACTCTCCTAGACATCATAATACACCAGAAACACTCTCCTAGACATCATAAAACACCAGAAACACTCTCCTAGACATCCTAATACACCAGAAACACTCTCCTAGACATCATAATACACCAGAAACACTCTCCTAGACATCATAACACACCAGAAACACTCTCCTAGACATCATAACACATCAGAAACACTCTCCTAGACATCATAATACACCAGAAACACTCTCCTAGACATCATAATACACCAGAGACACTCTCCTAGACATCATAATACACCAGAAACACTCTCCTAGACATCATAATACACCAGAGACACTCTCCTAGACATCATAATACACCAGAAACACTCTCCTAGACATCATAATACATCAACATCACTACCCATAGACATCAAAATACATCGACATTACTCCGACAGACATCAAAATACATCAACATTACTCCGACAGATATCAAAATACATCAACATTACTCTGAAAAAATTAAATACATCAACATTACTCCGACAGACATCACTCCCCGAGACACCATCAGACACCAATATCACTACCCCAGACACCATCAGACACCAACATAACTACCCCAGACATCATCATACACCAACATCACTCCCTGGGACAACATTAGACACAAACATCACTACCCCAGACATCGTCAGACACCAACATCACTACCACAGACAGCGTCAGACACCAGCATCACTCCCTGGGACAACATGAGACACAAACATCACTACCCCAGACAACATCAGACACCATCATCACTCCCTGGGACAACATTAGACACAAACATCACTACCCCAGACATCGTCAGACACCAATATCACTACCACAGAGAACGTCAGACATCAACATCACTACTTCAGGCATCGTCAGACACCAACATAACTACCCCAGACATCATCATACACCAACATCACTCCCTGGGACAACATTAGACACATATCACTACCCCAGACATCGTCAGACACCAACATCACTACCACAGACAACGACAGACACCAACGTCACTACCCCATACATCGTCAGACACCAACATCACTACCCCAGACAACATCAGACACCAACATCACTCCATGGGACACATCAGACACCAACATAGCTAACTCAGACACCAGCATCACTACCTCAGACACCATCAGACACCAACATCACTACATCAGACACCATCAGACACAAACATCACTCCCCGAGACTTCATCAGACACCAACATCACTACCCCAGACATCGTCAGACACTAACATCACTACCTCAGACACCATCAGACACCAACATCACTCCCCGAGACACCATTAGACACCAACATCACTCACCGAGACACCATTAGACACCAACATCACTCCCCCCGACACAATTAGACACCAACATCACTACCTCAGACACCATCAGACAACAACACCACTCCTCCAGACACCATTAGACACCAACATCACTCCCCGAGACACCATTAGACACCAACATCACTCCCCGAGACACAATTAGACACCAACATCACTCCCCGAGACACCATTAGACACCAACATCACTCCCCGAGACACAATTAGACACCAACATCACTCCCCGAGACACCATTAGACACCAACATCATTCCCCGAGAAACCATCAGACACCAACATCACTACCTCAGACACCATCACACACCAACATCACTATCTCAGTCACCATCAGACATCAACATCACTCCCCGAGCCACCATTAGACACCAACATCACTCCCCGAGACACAATTAGACACCAACATCACTCCCCGAGACACCATTAGACACCAACATCATTCCCCGAGACACCATCAGACACCAACATCACTACCTCAGACACCATCACACACCAACATCACTATCTCAGTCACCATCAGACACCAACATCACTCCCCGAGACAAAATTAGCCACCAACATCACTACCTCAGACATCATCAGACACCAACATCACTACCCCAGACATAATTAGACACCAACATCAGAGACCAACACCAATACATCAGTAACCAACATCACTACCTCAGACACCAAAATCGCTATCTCAGACACCATCAGACACCAACATCACTACCTTATACACCATCAGACACCAACAACACTACCTCAGAAACCATCAGACACCAACATCACTACTTTAGACACCATCAGACACCAACATTATTACCTCAGACACCATTAGTCATCAACATCACTACCTCAGACACCAACATCACTACCTCAGACACCAACATCATTCCCCGAGACACCATCAGACAGCAAATTAAATACCTCATACACCATTAGACATCAACATAACTACCTCAGACACCATTAGACATCAACATAACTACCTCAGATACCATTAAACATCAATATAACTATCTCAGACACCATTAGACATCAACATAACTACCTCAGATACCATTAGACATCAACATAACTACCTCAGATACCATTAGACATCAACATAACTATATCAGATACCATTAGACATCAACATAACTACCTCAGATACCATTAGACATCAACATAACTACCTCAGATACCATTAAACATCAACATAACTACCTCAGATACCATTAGACATCAACATAACTACCTCAGAGACCATTAGACATCAATATAACTATCTCAGATACCATTAGACACAAACAACACTACCCCAGACATCGTCAATCGTCAGACACCAACATCACTACCCCAGACAACATCAGACACCAACATCACTCCATGGGACAACATCAGACACCAACATAGCTAACTCAGACATCGTCAGACACCAACATCACTACCCCGGACAACATCAGACACCAACATAGCTAACTCAGACATCGTCAGACACCAACATCACTACCCCGGACAACATCAGACACCATCATGACTCCCCGAGACACCATTAGACACCAATATCACTACCTCAGACACCATCAGACACCAACACCACTCCCCGAGACACCATTAGACACCAACATCACACCCCGAGACACCATTAGACACCAACATCACTCCCCGAGACACCATTAGACACCAACATCACTCTCCGAGACACCAACATCACTCCCCGTGACACCATTAGACACCAACATCAGTCCCCGAGACACCATCGAACACCAATATCACTACCTCAGACACCATCAGACACCAACATCACTACCACAGACACCATCAGACACCAACATCACTACCTAAGACACCATCAGACACAAACATCACTCCCCGAGACACCATTAGACACCAGCATCACTACCTCAGACATCATCAGACACCAGCATCACTACCTCAGACATCATCAGACACCAACATCACTACCTCAGACATCATCAGACACAAACATCACTACCTCAGACATCATCAGACACCAACATCACTACCTCGGACATAATTAGACACCAACATCACTCCCCGAGACACCATCACACATCAACATAACTATCTCAGACACCATCAGACACCAACATCACTACCTCAGACAGAATCAGACACCAACATCACTCCCCGAGACACCATCAGACACCAACATCACAACCTCAGACACCATGAGACACCAACATCACTACCTCAGACACCATCAGACACCATCAGACACAAACATCACTACCTCAGACACCATGAGACACCAACATCACTACCCCAGACACCAACGTCACTACCTCACACACCAAAATCACTACCTCAGACACCAACATCACTAGCACAGACACCATCAGACACCAACATCACTACTTCAGACACCATCAGACACCAACATCACTACCTCAGACACCATCAGACACCAACATCATTACATCAGACACCATCAGACACCAAAATCACTACCTCATACACCAACATCACTACCTCAGACACCAACATCACTAGCACAGACACCATCAGACACCAACATCAAAACCTCAGAAACCAACATCACTACCTCAGACACCATCAGACACCAACATAACTACATCAGACACCAACATCACTACCTTAGACACCAAAATCACTATCTCAGACACCATCAGACACCAACATCACTACCTCAGAAACCATTAGTCACCAACATCACTGCCTCAGACACCATCAGACACCAACATCACTATCTTAGACATCATCAGACACCAACATTATTAGCTCAGACACCATCAGACACCATCATCACTACCTCACACACCAACATCACTACCTCAGACACCAACATCACTACGTCAGACACCATCAGACACCAATATCACTACCTCAGACACCATCAGACACCAACATCACTATCTCAGACACCATTGGACATCAACATAACTACCTCAGATACCATTAGACATCAACATAACTATCTCAGATACCATTAGACATCAACATAACTACATCAGATACCATTAGACATTAACATAACTATCTCAGATACCATTAAACATCAACATAACTACATCAGATACCATTAGACATCAACATAACTATCTCAGATACCATTAGACATCAACATAACTACCTCAGACACCATTAGACATCAACATAACTATCTCAGATACCATTAGACATCAACATCACTACCACAGACACCAACATCACTCTGAGAGACACCATGAAACACGAACATCATTACCTCATACACCTTCAGACACCAACATAACTATCTCAAACACCATTAGACATCAACATCACTACATCAGACACCATCAGAAACCAACATCACTCCAAGAGACACCATGAAACACCAACATCACTACCTCATACACCATCAGACACCAACATAACTATCTCAGACACCATTAGACATCAACATCACTACATCAGACACCATCAGACACCAACATCATTCCCCGAGACACCATCAGACACCAACATTACTCCCTAAGACACTATCAGACACCAACATCAATACCCCAGACATTTTCAGACACCAACATAAACTACAAAAGACATCATCAGACACCATCATCACTCTCCCAGACACCAACAATACTACCCAAGACACAATGAGACACCAACATCACTCCCCCACACACCATTATACACCAACATCACTCCCCTAGACATCATCAGACACCAACACCAGGCACCATATAGACACCAACATCACGCACCATATAGACACCAACACCACGCACCATATAGACACCAACATCACGCACCATATAGACACCAACATCATGCACCATATAGACACCAACATCACGCACCATAAAGACACCAACATTACTCCCGCAGACACCAACTTTACTCCCGCAGACACCAACATCACTCCCCCATACACCATGATACACCAACATCATTCCCCGTGATATCTTCAGACACCAACATCCCTCCCCGTGACATCTTCAGACACCAACATCACAAACCATATAGACACCAACATTACTTTCGTAGACACCATCAGACACCAACATCACTCCCCCAGACACCATCATACACCAACATCACTCCCACATAGATCATCAAACACCAACGTCCTCACTTGCAAACAAACCCTCAGAACCAACAATAAACAAGAGTGGCTAAAACAGTGGCCAACTACCACAACTGCCCGCTCATTTCTCAAACAGTAAACTAAGCCAAACCCACAGGGTCAAAACAAAAGTCTGATGAGAAGAGACCAAAGCCTGATCGTCCAGTTGAGAATAGGACACGCCCCCAGTCAACCAACACCTGCGCTAGCTGCACCCTCAGTATAAACATAAGTGCAGGCACTGCCATTCACCATCACCATCATCATCATCATCGTCATCATCGGCATCATCATTATTATCGTCATCATTATCATTATCATCGTCATTATCATTATCATCGTTATTATCGTCACCATCATCATTATCATCGTCATCATCGGCATCATCATTATTATCGTCATCATTATCATTATCATCGTCATTATCATTATCATCGTTAGTATCGTCATCATCATCATTATCATCGTTATCATCATCAGTATCATCGTCATCATCATCATCATCGTTATTATTATCATCATCATCATTATTATCGTCATCATCATCATCGTCATCATCATCATCATCGTTATTATCGTCATCATCATCATCATCGTTATTATTATCATCATCATCATTATTATCGTCATCATCATCATCGTCATCATCATTATCATTATTATTATCGTCATCATCATCATCGTCATCATCATCATCATCGTTATTATCGTCATCATCATCATCGTCATCATCATCATCACCGTTATTATCGTCATCATCATCATTATCATCGTCATCGTCATCATTATCATCGTCATCATCGTCATTATCAACTTCATCATCATCATTATCATCGTTATTCTAGTCATCATCATCATTATCATCGTCATCATTATCATCGTCATCATTGTCATTATCATCGTCATCATCATTATTATCATCATTATCATCGTCATTATCATCATCATTATCATCATGAATATCATCGTTATTATCATCATCATCGTTATTATCGTAATCATCATCATTATCATCGTTATTATCGTCATCATCATCATCGTCATCATCATCATCATCGTTATTATCGTCATCATCATCATCGTCATCATCATCATCATCGTTATTATCGTCATCATCATCATCGTCATCATCATCATCATCGTTATTATCGTCATCATCATCATCGTCATCATCATCATCGTCATCATCATCATCATCGTTATTATCGTCATCATCATCGTTATTATCGTCATCATCATCGTTATTATCGTCATCATCATCGTTATTATCGTCATCATCATCGTTATTATCGTCATCATCATCGTTATTATCGTCATCATCATCGTTATTATCGTCATCATCATCGTTATTATCGTCATCATCATCGTTATTATCGTCATCATCATCGTCATTATCGTCATCATCATCGTCATTATCGTCATCATCATCGTTATTATCGTCATCATCATCGTTATTATCGTCATCATCATCGTTATTATCGTCATCATCATCATTATCATCGTCATCATCATCATCACCATTATCATCAGCATCGTTATCATCATCGTTATCATCATCATCGTTATCATCATCATCGTTATCATCATCATCGTTTTCATCATCATCGTTATCATTATCATCGTTGTCATTACCATCGTTATCGTCATCGGTAACATCATCATCATCATCATCATAACCAATAAGTGCCGTCTCCGCATCGAAGGTTGACTCCCAAGGAGCGCCATTCCGCTGTGTCACATGTTTATTTAGTGCAGGTTGTCATGACTTGTCCATATTTGTTTTTACTCATCCTTGTTAGTCTTCGTCTGCTTCTGCCTCTTTTACTTTATATTTTCTTTCCAAGATTACTTTTAGTAGGCTGCTGTGTCTTTTAACATGCCTCATAAATCTATTTTGTCTTGTTTGAATTGTTTTTAGCAGTTCTCTATACTACTTCAGGTAGTCTATAAAGACTTCATCGCTTGTTTTATTTCTTCTATAAATCCACATTTCAAAGGCTTCAATTTTCAGTTCTGTTTGCCTATCTAATGTCCATGATTTTGCACCATACAGGAATGCTGAGATGGTATAACGTTTTGCTATTCTTAGTTCTAGTCTTCGTGTGATTTGTTTTGACGTTAGTTTTAGCCATACTTCTTTTGCTTCATTGCATTTTATTACAATTTACTTATTTAATCTCTTATACTCAACTTTATTATCCTTCTTCTTGTATCCTTTAGCTGTAAAATGACATCTGTCACCCAATTCTTTCTTGAATTTGTCCTCACTGGTGGTATGAACTCACTTGATGTTTACTGCATTGATTCTATTAGCATTTTGACTGTTCATCAATGCTTTGTATTTTCTGTATTGCATTGTACCGGTTCTGAATTGTGATATAATAGTTGTCTTGTAACCTCTTGTCTGCTATGAGTAAATATCATTTTAACTTGATATTAACTGAGGCTCGTTACTGGACTTTTCGCAAACAAGGGCATTAACTCTGCTTTACAACTACAATCAGTTTCTGTTCTCTGGATCAGGAATAAGCTGCCCGCGTGCCACAAGTGGCCCGCGACGGTCTTTTTTTGCCCGCGGCGGATACAAATTAAAATCAGGTTGCATTGAGCAAAATGTCCTGGGTAAAATTGATTAAAAATTTTTACATTAACTTCTACCGTGGAGAAAGCTAACTCAAATATTCCCTAGTAGTTTGTTTAAAATAAAGTATAATTATTGGTGGAAACATCCGAGATAAATCAAAGAAGAATAATAGTACAAGTAGACCTATGTTTAACACTCGGAACACTCTAGTAGTTAGTTTAGCGTCGCCTTCCCGTCATTCCCGACCCATCCTTTAACGTTTGATCATCTTGCGATCGACTGAAACAAAGGAAGAAGCCGACAAATGGTTCTAGAGCCGACCATCGGTTCGGCGAGTGAGTTCAAACAGTTTCCGCCAAGAAATACTGTCAGTCACACACCTCCTCCTCCCCAACACATTCACACCACAATTATTTTACTTTCAGTTTCTTTCTCTCCAATCATCTTTTCATCAGTCAAAATTATATATCCGATCTGATCATTCTGATTTTGTCGAGTTACAGTGAACAGTTCCGTTTTAACAGGAAACAGTGCTATTGTTGTAATCTGTGTTTTCATTGTCTGTTGCTTCCGTCGTGGTATAATATGAGCAATAAACGTCAATTAAATGAAAAAAAATCAGATTTGTTAATGAGAAATGGGAACATGATTTTTTTTATTTATCAACAATAAGGATAGCAAACCGCAGTGCCTTGTGTGTTTGCAAGTGTTGTCTGTAAATAAAGAGTATAATCTTAAACGGCATTACACACAGCATCACGCCGCTAAATACAAGGACTACATTGGTACAATACGTTCTACACTTGTTTGTGATTTGTAGAAAAGGTTTCTGCTCAGGAATCTGTTGTTACTACATTAACAACAAAACAAACAAGTTCCTTAATGGCATCGTTTGTTGTAAGCGCAGAGAAAGCGAAATTAAAAAAAAATCATTATGTGACGGTGACTTCGTAAAGCGTTGTTCTATTAAAATGGCGCGTGCATTTGGTGAAGAACAAATTGCCAGTCATTTTGAGAGCGTTCCACTATTAAAACAGACAGTGACTAGAAGGGTTGAAGAAATAAGTTCTCATATCTCTAGTAAATTAAAGAGTGTCGTTACAAATTCCGCTTACTTTTCTCTGGCTTTGGATGAATCTACTGACATATCAGACACAGCACAACTTTTAATTTTCATAAGAACTGTTTCAAAAGACTTTATTATCAATGAAGAGCTACTATAGCTCGTTTCAAAACATATGCCCAACTTCAAAACGCTATTACTCTCTAACCGTTTGTTAAATACTTTTGAAATTTTCCAAATGTTATTAGAATGCAAAAGACCCTTTAAATGTATATTTAACAAATATCTTGCAGCTGCAGTTTTCTTAAAGCGGCGATATTTCTTTGATGTTTGTCAAAATTGTAAATTGTGAAGCCCTAAAGAATAGAAATTACCGTAGTTGCTGGTCTACGATTAATTTTCACTAGGTAAAGGCGTGGCCGTAATGGGGAAATAACTGGATAAAACAAAACACCCTGAGAATTATTGTCTGCTCAGTTCGAGGACGGACGATAATAATATCAAGGTATACCTGTATGTCCAATTTTCATAGTTGTGTGGTCCTGAAAAGGACCGTTTGTTGAAATAATTTAAGGTAATATAGGGGCCAACATTGTGGGGGCTATATACTTTCATTCTGAATCAGACGAGTCTAAAAGATTAATAACTGTTTGGGGTTGAACATTCCACAAACCATCATTTTTCCAATATTCCTCTTCCTGTTTTAAGACGTGGTCTTCACATTTAGCCCAATAATCTTTGTCTATATTTAATAAAGCGAGATTAGCAAGAGTCTTTACATCGCATTATTTGAATGTTGTATTTTCATCTGCCACTTGTCCTTTTAATTGTGCCCAGATTAGTTCTATTGGATTTAAATGAGCATGGTAAGGTGGCAGCCTCAAACTGATATGACCGTGCTCTTGGATAATCTTATCTATTTGAAAAATCTTTGTCCTCTGTTTTTGCTTTACTAGAGATAGTAATTCAGGTTTTAAGTACATGTTATTAAATTGTATGTGCTCCTTTGTGAGCCATATCTTAATAGCATCTTTTGTACTGGATGACGTCGGCACTTTATCTTCAAGTGCAACAATGTTGTGGTACGCTGCATTGTCCATTATTAGGCAAGATGGTCGATCTAGTGCTGGGAGAACAGAATTTTCAATCCAATGTCTAAATATGTGACCATTCATCTCAGAGTGATAATCCCGATTGTCTATGGATTTTGAAAGAAAAAGGAGCTCTGCATTCTGTATTAGTCCATGTTGTCGACTACCTGCATGAGCAATTATCAAGCGCTGTCCTTTGCTGCTAGGTATTAATCTCTTAATCTTTCCATCTGATGACTGCCATTCCCTTTGGTTAGTGTGGTGAGCATTGATCCATGTTTCATCCAAGTACACAATATCATAACCTTGCTTGCGCACCTCTTTTACTTCACGTAAGTACTTGCTTCTCATGACTACTATATGTGGCTTCTCACAGATGATGTTTCGTCCATTGGAATACTTTCTGAATGTAAAGCCTGCAGCTCTCACATTCCTCCATAATGTAGACTTTGATATTTCAATACTGTTGTTCTTTTTCAGCGATACTTTTAATTTTCTTATTGTAACAGTTTCATTCATACCCAACATTTTGCGAATTTCACTTCTAATAAGTTCACTGTCGAAATTATCCAACATTTTTGCTCTTCCTTGTGATTTTGTATATTTTGAACATTGACGGTCACGTGCTTGAATCCAGCGATTAAATGACCGTTTAGAAAAATCCAAAATGTGTCTTGTCCTATTCTCAGGGTTTTCTAAAGAATGAAATAATCTTCCTCGTTTAGCCTCTTTGCAAAAATAGTCATACATTTTTATTGCGATGTTTTGTAAACTGCAGAATTTCATTTTAAGACTCATGATAAATGTTATTGTTCCACATTACGCCGCTGAATTAACGGAAATGGAACACACAATGCCTCGTGTTTACTACAAGTGTCTAATTGTGTCAGAAAACTCACGCGGAAAGCGTGAAAAATCGTAAATTTGAGCGTGTATAGATTTGTAATCGCTATTTTTAACTTAAATACTGTAAACACTAAGTTTTGACTACATCAATGGGTCGTTATAAATTTATATAAATCAAATAAGCAATAATAATAACCAAATGTTTGTTTTTAATGAAATTAATTCCCTGTTGGGTTCTAATCATTATAACTATACATGCAAATTTTGAAAAAAATACAAAAAGCGGTTTAAAAGATATTGATTTTTAAAGTTGGGCACGACTTATGAAACAAGCTATAGCTTTAAATTCATTACATAATACGACCAAATGTCAAGACATTTATGACTCAATTATGAAAGTCGTTAGCGGTATCGGTGACATAAACAGACTTTCAGCAATAGTGACAGATGGCGCTAAGTCAATGTGTGGTACTCAAACATTTCTAGTTGGATTATTAAGGAAGGCTGGAATCCATTGCCCATCATTACATTGCATTCTACACCAGGAGGCGCTGTGTGGAAAGATTCTAGACGTGGAGGATGTTATGAAAACTGTAATAAAGAGTGTGAATTTAATAAAAGGCGAGAATCGGGATTCAACACACCGACAGTTTATAAATGTTCTATCAGAAGTTGAGGCGGAATATGACGATTTAGTGCTCTACACACAAGTACGCTGGCTAAGCAGAGGGACTTGTTTGAGGCGTTTTTTTTTCTTTGAGAAACGAGATAAAGCAGATTTTAGGGAAACATGATACCAACAAAGAACTGATCAGAAAAATGTCTGATCCACATTTAAACAGCGTATTGACCTATTTAACTGATATCACCCAGCACATGAATGAACTCAACGTGAAGCTACAGGGACGTTCCTAAACAGTCTCAGATTTGGTAGGACACCTAGATGGATTTATAAGTCAACTAAAAGTTTTTAGATTTACCCTGGCCAAAGAAAACTTCATTCATTTTCCTTCGTGCAAAGAATTGATTGAGGAGCGCAGTGACACTGATTTCAAATTTTCTGAATTAATGTTAGACAAACTATTGGAGCAATTCAATGAACGATTTTCTGACTTCAGTGGTATACGACCAGAACTGGCATTGTTTAACAACCCTATGAAGTGTGACATTTTCCAACAACATGACACTTTTCAGTTGGAGTTATGTAACTTCCAAATTGACCCCTTTTTCCAATCAAGGATGGAGATAGGAGTTGACTTTTGGAAAATTGTGCCACGGGAAAAATATCCCACATTGAGTGATTTCAGTTTGAAAATTACTTCTATGTTCGGAAGCACATATATATGTGAATGCGCTTTTTCAACAATGAAGGAGATTAAATCGTCACAAAGAAACCGACTCACTGATGGCCACCTTCAGGATTTATTACGAATATCATGATCATCGTTACACATTGACTTTGATGAACTTGTTGCTACACATGAACGTCCACATTGTTCTCATTAAGGTTTGTTACATGTCACCTTTAAAATGACCTAACTAAAACATGTTTGTTAAACAATATAAATAACAACTTTTAATTCATTTTTTTATATCAACTAGGCTTTTTTAACTCTGTTGCAATAAAATGATTTATGTAAGCAAATAACGCTGAAAAATAACAAAAATATTAAAACAAATGCCAAGTTTATTTGTGTAGATGGTGTTATGTGTGTGGTCCACCACAAAAAAAAATATAATGAAAAAATGGCCCGCCTTTTGAAAGAAATTGGCCATCCCTGCATCTGGATCATTTCTCGAGCGTGACGGTGATTCAGCGACAGAATGCGTTGTGTTGAACTCTGAAGGTATAAGAAAGCACCTTGTCTCAAGTTTAATATGACACCCCACAAATAACGCTTACACAACCCACAGCAGAATTTAGGCCTAACTTTAGCAAAACCTACGAATAAATATCACAGTTGAAGGAATACATCTGGAGACAGTTCAGAGCTACAGCTACCTTGGACATACTATAACCAATGATGGAAAATGTAACATTGAAATAAACAAAAGAATAGGTAAAGGCAAAAAGTAATTTTACAGCCATGAAAAATATACTACGATCAAAACAAATAAAATGTTACATCTTCTCAATATTCCTGTATGGTATATAAACATGGACATTAGACAAGAAAAAGGAACAGAAAATTGAAGCCTTTGAAATGTGGATTTACAGAAGATTAGGTAGAATTGGATGGAAGGAAAAGAAAACAAACGATGATGTTTTAAAACAACTAAAAATAAAAAGAGATCTACTAAACACAATTAGAACAAGACAAATGGCATTTTGGGGCATGTTAAAAGACACAACAGCCTACTAAAAGTAAAATTGGAAGGGAAAATACAAGGTAAACGAGGCAGAGGCAGACCAAGACTAACATGGACGAGTAACATCAAAAGATGGACAAGTTAATCTATGACAACGCACCATCAAAGCAAGAAGCAGAGTGGAATGGCTATCAATGGTAGCCAACCTTCGTTGCAGAGACGGCACTCGATGATGATGATGACAAGCAAGCTCCAGCTAAGGGTCTCCCAATCCGCGGACACGTTACATTTTTGTTTCGTTTTGGGAATCCATTTTTTAAAACTTCTTCTGCTGTTATTTACTTCACAGGAAAAGATTATTTTATTTCTCTTAGGGCATCACTTTGACTCAATCAGGGCCTGTCTCAACCAAACCCATAGCCCATCAACCACTCTCTACTAAGGTCTCTTATCTTGAGTAGCTGTTCAAATAAGACAGGTCCATGATCACGGCTTTGTAAACACTGGTTATCCAGGTCACGGATCAAGTTTCCAGGTATGAGGGTTTCCCGCGTGTTTCCCATTTTAATACCCGTTGCCACATTTTGTGGTTCATTATTGCAAGTCACGCAATTATAGTGAGAATGACCGCTGTGTAC
Source organism: Megaustenia siamemsis (assembly GCA_032433765.1). Lineage (NCBI taxonomy): Eukaryota > Metazoa > Mollusca > Gastropoda > Stylommatophora > Ariophantidae > Megaustenia > Megaustenia siamemsis. The sequence goes on from JAVIAB010000041.1 coordinate 17,181,317, forward strand.
ACGCGGAGCGACTGTGTCAGTCCCTGAGACAAAAGCACAACCGTTTGTTTGCTATCAGGGACTGTCGTGACTTGTTATCGCAGAAAGCATCCAGTGAGCTATAAAAAATCTACGGTTGAATTCTGCACCCGCCCACCTGAATACATAATCAAAGGGATTCTAACTGCGTCTAGCGACACACTTTCAAAACTGGCAGGTCTGTGATAGCAACGTGATTATTAATGGAGATCCGTGTTACGATCACCTATTTTTGGTTAACTTAAGCTTGGACTAGTACTTCACGAAGAGATCGCAAAAGATTGATTAACAAAGGCTGGCTTATCTCATTTATGTACCTGCCCAGTTATTGCATCAAAATATCCTTAGTTAAGGAGAGTGTTCTCGCCTTTCCATGCAGTAGCTGAGCTGTAATCGTCACAGACTATCGGTTAGATAGAACCGGTAACAACAGTAATCCCTGAAAAAAGCCATGAGAAATGTGTTGGATATTCATGATTGTTCTAACTACATTATTGTACGTTCATCGTGACATTTATTTCTCAGGTTTTATCCTTGGTTCAGTGTCGGCTCAAGGTACCAGCAACTCGGGCAGTTGCCCGGGGCGTACCATGTGCTTAGGGGCGTCTTCAAATTTTTTCCTTGTGAAATTTTTTTGGGATAATTTTACTTTAAAAAGGCGCCAAAGTTCATTTTCCCCAGGGCGCCAGCAACCATTGGGTCGATTCTGCATTGGTCATAATTCATTCTGCCATATTACGTTCTTTTATTTGATGGAATACAATTGTTTCTTTCTGGGTCGTACGCTCCCAGATTTGAGATCCGCTATGAAGCAAACGTATCTTTATTGTGTGACACGAAGCTTGAACTATAGGCTCCTATTTTAATCTGCATTAGTTTGGCTATTCAGATCACAACATAAGGTACGTACGTTCCTCTCACAAGTGTGGATGTTGACATACGATGTGTGTTTTTTTTTCTCTGATCAAATATTAAACATATTTTTATCCGAAACACCGATTTAGTTTAGTCATCTTTTTCTTCTAACTTCTTTCCTTCCTCATTTGTCTTTCAGCGTCGAGGAGAGATATAATTTGCGGTCTTTTGCTCGTCTGTTCGCCTCTGCTGCTGTTATGTTTCCTAATGCTTTTAATATTCCATCGATCTTTTTCGTGGTCGGCCTGGTGTTCTCGCAACTTTTATTGAAGGCTCGTTGTGTTCTAATCACTCTGTCTTGTCACGTGGCCAAACTACTTATCTGTTGCTTTTTTTATGTATTCTATGGTTGAGGCTATTCCTAGCGTTTTTCTCAGTTCTTCATTTCTCATTTTATCTCTCAGACTTTCATATCCTTTCATTCTTCTAACACATTTCACATTTCCCTAGAGGTTATTTTTCTCATCATTCTTGCATCTAGGGTCCAGGTTTGGCATTGGTATCACAACGTTAGGATAAAGATTGTATTATAGAGTACCGTTTGCCTCTAGAGTTATTTCCTTGTTGGACAATAGTGGTGATAGTTGTCCAATGATTTGACAAGCTTTGATGCATCTCGAGTCTATTTCTGATGTCTATCGGTACTGTAAATCTATAGAAAATATTATTTTCGCTATTTTTCCCTTTACTGTCAACTTTATAATGGTAAATCACGAACACATTGTTACTTCCAATCAAAGAAATATGGTGCGATAGAATGCAATGATCATCGCATAATAAGACTTATGAGTCACTTGACTAAGATATTACTAAGAATCATCATGCGAAGAGTGCGAAACAAAATCAGTCCAGAAATTAGCGATGAACAGTGTGGGTTTTTGGAGGTAACGATATGAACAATGTCATATACATCATAAGGTCTTTGGTAGGAACAGCCATGGAAGTGAAAACAGATCTATACCTATGTTTCATAGATTATACCAATTCATTTGACAAAGTAGAGCACCAAAAGATAATCAAAATTTTAGAAAGCATAAACGTAGACAGGAAAGATCTAAGAATAATAAAGAACATGTACTGGCAACAAACAGCGGCCATAAGAACTGGAAACCAATTGGGAATGTTTCAACAAATAAAACAGGGTGTTAGACAAGGTTGTGTGCTGTCACCAGATTTGTTTAATATGTATAGTGAGATTATTTTAAGATCTCCCCATGAAGGCCAGCTCGTTGTCGTGGGGATGGGGCTTAACAGTCACCAGAGACTGAAAACCAAGACTGGCCAGGTCTTCCTACAACCGAGCAAGATCACAGTCTGCTCTAGCAAGTTTAAATGCTGAAATCAGAGGCAACCAGCCAAAAGGCGCACTACAACAATCAGAATGCCACGCACTTACGCCAATGGGAAGTATGTCTATAACTGCGAATCGATATGGCACTCGCCCTGTGATGGACACTCAGGCAGGTGCAGCGCCAGGCCCCCAGCCTCGAAAGGGCCCAACCTCTATTACTGGATGTCCACAATCGCTCTGTGGAGTCAGGGGGCGAGAGAATACAGCTACTGGCCAATCCAAACTAAGACCACTTGAAAAAATGCCTTGGAATGTTGAAGGCATCAACAGCAATAGAGACGGGTACAGTAAAAAGAGCATCATCATCATCAAGTACCGTGCCTACTGGCGTAGGTGATCACGTTTCTCCACAATTTTCGATCTCAGCAGCTATTTATCATTTTTGTATTTTTTCTCTTTGCTTCCCTCTATCTCTTCGTCCCTCAATTTTTCCAGTTGTTACAATATATTCCTGTTGTTCTCTTCTCATTACATGGCCAAAAAATGATGATTGGCTCTTCCTAATATTGGAAATTAGTTCTCTTTTTGCTTTGACCTCTTTCAGAACTTTTTCATTACTCTTCTTAGCTGTCCATGGTACTCTCAACATTCTTCTGTAAAAGAATAGGAGTAAAAGATAAGAGTTAGAAAATATCCTGCATGAAGAACAAGTAAGCATATGCTGTTTGCAGGAAACCCATCTAAACAACGACATAGCCTTGAAGTTTAGGGGATACCAGTGTTACCGATCTGACAGAATAAATAGACAAAAGGGCGGAATACTGACTCTTGTGAAGAACAAAATCAATGCATGTCAGATTGGAGTGTATATGGATGGGGCGGAATATCAAATACTTCATCTCAGGACAGAAAACAGACTTTCATCTACTCAGCTACTACTGTCCGAGCGACCGCCCACTGCTACTAGACACAATTACATTAAAAGAAAGAATAATTGTATGTGGAGACTTTAACAGCCATTCATAGAGCTGGGACTATGAACATATGGACAAGAGAGGTGAAGTACTTAATAATTAGCAGGGCGAAAATGGGCTTATACTGCTAAACCAGACAACAGATCCACCAACATTCTACTCCAGATCATGGCATACCACATCTACACCAGACCTTGCTTCCATTCACCAGACCTGGATTGGAATATCACACGTATTGTTGGGAAACAACTTGGAGGCAGCGACCACCGACCAGTCTTTTTAGTGGTACAAAATGAGGCCGCCAGGGAGAGCAGCACTCTCTCCAGATGGAATTACAAAAAGGCAGACTTGAAAATGTATCAACACTACACCAGTGTACTGACTAAAGATATAAATACAGACAGAGATATAAACAAAATAGTTGATGAATTCAGTAGACTAATAATACAAGCTGCCGGTGAAACAATACCTAGAAGGGCACGGAAACACTACAAACCATACTGGAGTAGTGAACTAGAGCAACAGCACAATGACATGGAAATATCTCGAAAGCAAGCAGAAAATAACCCTTGTCAGGAACACCACATATTAAATGGGCTAAACTACAAGCCAGACCGAGAAGCTGGAAAGAGAAAACAGAGTCCTTGAATCTTGAACGAGACACAAGAAAAGTGTGGAAGCTTGTAAAACAGCTGAATGATGAGGGTACAGAAATGAATACCAAAATTACACTGAAGAAGGATGGAAACATCCTAACAGGTAAGCATGCAGCAAATCACTTTGCAGACTTCTTTGCAAATGACAATAATATTGAAATTAGCCTAGAGAAACGACAAGAAACTCGTTTAAGACAACAAAATGGAAGATAAGAAGAGACCACACTTGAAGTCATGGAAATACCCATTACACAAAGAGAGCTAGAGCTGGCAATATCCTAATTAAAAATGAAAAAGTCACCGGGCAGTGATGGAGTGTCCAATGAAATGATTAAGAACTTGGGAACTGCAGCTAAAGCAAAACTACTGCAGATCTACATTTGCTGGATCACAGGTAGAGTGCCACAGGCATGGAGAGAAGCAATTATGATGCCATTACTAAAGCCAGGAAAAGATGGTTTAACGACCTGGAAAGTGAAAACCTCCTTGCCCACAACAAGCAGGCTTTAGACAGTGTTACTCTACCGAAGGTCAGGCAACCTATCTTTCTCAGGAAATTGAGGATGCGTTTCAAGAAAAGAAGCTGGTACTAGCAGCATGGAAAGACCTAAAGAAATAATTTGATAAGGTATGGAAGGAAGGGCTTTTGAAGACACTGAGAAATTACGGAGTAAATGGCAGGATGTACAAATGGGTCAGAGCATACCTGCATAACAGGAGAGCCAGAGAGCAACTGGATGGTCTTAAGAGTAAGAAGGTCTAACTGCGCCAGGGCGTTCCACAGGGAGGGGTACTATCTCCAACACTTTTTCTGATCTACATCAATGACCTAGTTACTGAACTACCACATGGCATCAAAGTGGCAATGTATGCAGATGACTTGGTAATGTGGTGCACAGAGGAGTATGCAACAGTGGTCTCCAATTTGTTGTAAAGAGCTATGAATGCTCTGAACTCATGGACACATACAAGGTGTATCTGCATCAATACAGACAAAGGCAGTACTACACTTTAAAATCTCTCCCCAAAACCAAAAGCAGGAGTCATCTACATAAACAATGAGCCTGTGAAAGAAGACACACAAGCTACGTATCTCGGAGTTACATTTGATAACAAACTATCTTGGAAACAGCAGATAAATAAGGCAACCCAAATAGCAAGGAGGAAGTTGGCTATTCTAAGAAAGCTGTGTGGAACCACATGGGGTGCGAGTGGGAAAATACTCAATAAAGTTTACCAACAGAGTATACGCCCACATTTAGAATATGGATCATCTGCATGGTACTCAGCATCAAACACCACACTGCAAGAGCTGGATAAATTACAAAACCAGGCACTTAGGGTCATCACAGGAGCAATGAAAACAACACCAATAATGGAGATGGAGAAATTGTGGAGGATACCAGCACTGAGAAAACGGTGCGAGGGACACAAAGGTGCTGATACAGGCAGAAAAGTGTTCATGCATGCCGAGACATCCAATGAAGGACCGATTCCAACATCTTGCATTGGGACGACTTAAGAGAAGCAGTTTTATCCACCAAGCCAAGCGTATTTGTAGACAAACACTAGACGTGCCAAGAGTTATTAACCCTCTTCTGTCCATACCAGAACAGACTCCATGGACAGAGGAATCAGGATTATCAATACAAATACGGACAAAAGTGAAAGGAATACTTGACAAAGAGGAACAGTATAGTCTACAGCGTAAAACAATAACTCTCAGTTTCCTGTATGAAGAATACCAACAAGACATATGGATTCATGTGTACACAGATGGATCAGCACAGAATGCAGTAACGAATAGGGGAGCAGGTGCATACACAGAGTACCCTAATAACAATAGTGATATGACTAAATAGCAACAGGGAAATATTGTCACAATTATGATGCAGAAATACAAGCAATAAAGTTGGCAATAGAAAAACTGCTGAACAGTAATATTAGCCCACAGCCTATTGTGTTTTTGACAGATGCAAGATCAGTACTCCAGGCACTACAATCCAGAATATTGCCACATCTGCAGACCTTAATGACTGAACTCTGCAAGCACCACAGGGTTGCCCTGCAGTGGATCCCATCTCACTGTGGAATACCAGGAAATGAGAAAGCAGATAAGTTGGCAAAGGAAGGTGCAACAGGCACATAACAAGATGCACTAGTTACATACCATCATAAGAAAGAGATAATCAAATCAATCAGAGTACAATAAGCCCCAAATCAGGATGCCTTTCAAAATATGAATAAATGTAAAATTTATGACAGTAACATTTATACAGGAAACGACATTGCAGATATAGACAATAATTCAGGCGAACGAAAGACAGATATATTTTAAGATCCATAAGGGGCATGCATGGAATAACAATTGGAGGTCATGATATAAATAATATTAAGTTATGCTGATGATACAATTTTAATCGCTAAGAGTGAAAATGAGTTACAAGAAATGTTAGACATTATAGTGAAGGAAAGCAAAAATAAAGGACTCAGCTTTAATAGCAAAATACAAAAGTAATGGTAGCAACAAAGAAAATGACATCACCGCAATGCACAATAAAGACAAGTGGAACAATATTAAAACAGGTAAAAATAATTTAAATATCTGGGAACATTGTTAACTCGGACAGAAGATGTACAAAAGAGGTGAGATGCAGAATGGCTCAGGCAGAGCAGCTTTCCAAAAAATGAGGAAGATACTGTGCAATCCATTTTTGACAATAGAAACAAAAATAAAGAATTCTTAAATATTATGTAGAGCCATTCTTAACATATGAATGTGAATTATGGACAATAGGACAACAAACAATAAAATCACTCGAGGCAGTAGAAATGTGGTTTTACATAAGAATGTTGAGAATACCATGGACAGCTAAGAAGAGTAATGAAAACGTTCGGAAAGAGGCCAAAGCAAAGAAGAATGGTAATTTCAATATTATGAAATGATTGCTTTCTGTTAATGCTATTTTAGTTGATCGACTATTTTAGTTGATCGACTATTTTAGTTGATCGACTATTTTAGTTGATCGACTATTTTAGTTGATCGACTATTTTAGTTGATCGACTATTTTAGTTGATCGACTATTTTAGTTGATCGACTATTTTAGTTGATCGACTATTTTAGAAACAGAAAACGTGTGTTGTCAAGATCGGATGGTCGATGAGATAAACCCGTGTTGTTCTCGATAAATAAAATGAACACAGTTTCAAAACCCAACACGGTTGTTTAAGAAAAACATGTCCTATCAGGTTCGTCTTATCAGGTTTGTCCTATCACGTTTGAATTAAGGACTGATGCGACCACATCAGGTGGTGACTGTGCCTCCCATCCTTATAGAAACCCCTGATACATGGCAGATATCGAAATAAACAACGACTTGAGAATTCTTTTCTCTTTGTTAATTGTTACAGTCATATATGATTTGCTGAAAGTCTTAATATTTAACTAGAAAATAAGGGCAAGATGTTACATTTTACTCCAGGCAAGGTTGAATATAACAAGATTTGAAACGATAAAGATTTGTACAGTAAAATAATTTTTTAAAATATAATTTAAAATATAATGATTCTTTAAAGTGTCACAAATGTGAACCACCCATAAAAAATATCGCTTTTGAAGATGAGAGGGATGTAGCAGATTCATAGAATCTTCACAAATAAATGATGTCAAGTCGTATAAAGGAGTATTACTAAAATGTCATTTTGGTACTACAACAACCAGCTGTGTTCAGTGCATTATTCTCTCCTCCATTTTTCATCATCATCATGTGCCATACAAATTGGCGTAGGCGATCATGTCATTCCACAATTCTCGATCACAGTACATCGTATCAATTCTGTTGTTGACTGTTTTCTCTGCCAAGTAAACAAGCTATTTAGTACCTTCCCTCTTTGTCGTTCGCTAACCCATTTCCCTCGTTGTAAAAAGTATTTCAACTTTCCTCATCATATGATGTGCCCAAAAAATGATGATTGTTTTTATAATGATATTTTTTTTAAGAGCTCCCTTTTTGTGTTGGCCTCTTTGATAATTTCCTTTTAGGCCTTTATAGCTAAACATGGAACTTTCATCATTCCTCTGAGAAATTCCATCTCTGTGGCCTGTAATCGTCTTTTCCTTTGTTTATCTACTGTCCATGATTCACTTCCATAGGTCAGAATTGGCTCCGTGCAGCACTGATGAACTCTCTTTCTTACATTCATTGACAGAGACTAGTTCCATAAGATGTTTTTATTTTTATTTTCTGAAATGCTGTTTTGGCCTGAACTATTCTGCTTTTTATTTCTCCGCGTGCGGTGAAAGCTTTTTACAGACACTTTTTTAGAATCCACCAGGGTAAAGACAAAGAGAAAGACCAAAATATTTTTGGAGAAGACAGATGGAAGTAGAGATAAAGATGGTGGAGAAGACATGGAATGATATCAAAAGAATGATAACAAACAGAACGGCTTCTAAAGTGTTTGTTGAAGACCCTACTCTCCACAAAGAAATGAAAGTGTTTGTTGAAGATCTATGTTCCACAGGGAGCTGAAAGTGTTTGTTGAAGACCTATGTTCCATAGGGAGCTGAAAGTGTTTGTTGAAGACCTATGTTCCATAGGGAGCTGAAAGTGTTTGTTGAAGACCTATGTTCCATAGGGAGCTGAAAGTGTTTGTTGAAGATCTATGTTCCATAGGGAGCTGAAAATGTTTGTTGAAGATCTATGTTCTATAGGGAGCTGAAAGTGTTTGTTGAAGATCTATGTTCCATAGGGAGCTGAAAGTGTTTGTTGAAGACCTATGTTCCATAGGGAGCTGAAAGTGTTTGTTGAAGATCTATGTTCCATAGGGAGCTGAAAGTGTTTGTTGAAGATCTATGTTCCATAGGGAGCTGAAAGTGTTTGTTGAAGACCTATGTTCCACAGGGAGCTGAAAGTGTTTGTTGAAGATCTATGTTCCACAGGGAGTTGAACGTGTTTGTTGAAGACTTACTCTCCTTAGGGATATGACAGTGTTTTTTGAAGATCTATGCTCCACAGGGAGCTGAAAGTGTTTGTTGAAGACCTATACTCCAAATAGAGTTGAAAGGTAGAAAAAAAGGTGAAAGCTATTTGAGCTGATTTTGAATGACGCCGCACACAAAATAGTATTTGTGTAATCACTGGCCACATCACAGTACAAGATTACGTGATTTACGTCAAATCTTAGACACCTTTCAGCATCGGTAGTGGCTGCCATTAGCAGATCTCTTCTTTTACATCTTTTGTGTCGTTCTCTCCTGATGGCGGTACCTACATGGATGAAGATTCCAGCATTACACTTCAGTCCATACGTTCTTTACACAGCCAGTGGTCTTTTTGTCTGAGCCGTGTCATTTAATATTGTCAAATAATCAATAAATCAATCAATCAACCAATCAATCAACCAATCAATCAATCAATCAATCAATCAATCAATCAATCGGGAGACGCGATAGTTCAGTGGATAGTGAAATGGATTAGAAAGGACAAGAGATAGGGTTCGATCCCAACCGACGGCTACCGGTTCACCCAGCCTTTAATGGGTACTGGATTTTTTTCTGGGAATGTAAAGCGGCACGGGCGTAATACCGACCACATTACTCCAAAAATCATGTGCCGAAGGTCTGTAAAATTTATGGTCACTATCACTATATTGCAAAATAAAGACAAGTGGAACAATATTAAAACAGGTAAATGGATTTTAATATTTGAGAACTTTGTTAACCTCAGACGGAAGATGTACAAAAGAGGTGAGATGCAGAATGGCTTATGAGCAAAATCAGCTTTCCAAAAAATGAGGAAGATAGTATGCAATCCGTTTTTGACAATAGAAACAAGAAAAAGAGTTCTTAAATGTTATGTAGAGCCAGTCTTAGCATATGGATGCGAATCATGGACAATAGAACAACAGACAAGAAAATCACTGGAGTCTGTAGAAATGTGGTTTTACAGAAGAATGTTGAGAATACCACAGACAGCTAAGAAGAGTAATGAAGATGTTCTGAGAGAGGTCAAAGCAAAAAGAGAGCTAATTTCCAATATTAGGAAGAAACAATCATCATTTTTTTGGCCATGTAATGAGAAGAGAACAAGTGGAATATATTGTAACAACTGGAAAAATTGAGGGACGAAGAGATAGAGGAAAGCAAAGAGAAAAAATAACAGACAGCTTGAGAGAATGTTTTGGCAGAAGGTCAACAACAGAAATGATAAATAGCAGTTGAGATAGAAAGTTGTGGAGAGACATGATCACCTACGCCAGTAGGCCCGGTATTTGATGCTGATGATCACTATATTCCCTATACGCCACTTGGCGTGACGGGGATATTTTACTTTTTTTTACTACTAATCAATCAATCAATCAATCAATCAGTCAATCCATGGATCTATCTATCGATAAATCAACCAAGCTACCTTTCAAAGCACTTTAAGGCCCCCCCCCCCCTTTCCTATTGGAACACATGGAGCCAGTGGTGGGGTGTGCTAAACGCTCCAAAGTATGGTGACAGCTTTACAAGTAAGGAACACAACACAATACTGACGTTTCGGCCTGTGGCCTTCTTCAGAATACAATGACAACGACAACAAACGGTGAAGCACAATTATCTATAACTACATGTTAGATGATCGAGTGGAGGGAGAGGAAAGTAGGATGTTGAAATAAGAAAGGAGAGAGAAGATAGAAATGAATACTACATGAAGAGAGGTAGGAGGGGCGTCCTTTCTTATTTCAACATCCTACTTTCCTCACCCTTCACTTGATCATCTAACATGTAGTTATAGATAATTGTGCTTCACCGTTTGTTGTTGTTGTCCTTGTATTCTGAAGAAGGCCACAGGCCGAAACATCAGTATTGTGTTGTGTTCCTTACTTGTAAAGCTGTCACCATGCTTTGGAGTGTTTAGCACACCCCACCACTGGCTCCTTGTTACCAGCTTTACCGCAGCATTGCAATTATTTACCTGTTCCCTATTGGAACATATGCCATATGAAAGGTCTATGTATCAACCACTTGGACTTTACCTCTAGTTCTTTTCTGTCTAGGCTAAAGTTCTTATTTTTTTTACAGGTCCAATTGCGTATATTTTAGGTGACGGTTCGTGGGTCTGAATTTTCTTTTTCTTCGTTTGAGATTGTGAATAGTAATCTCGTACAGCGAGCTCCCATTTTGCCTTGTAAGTTCTAATCTTAGATTCTCCGGTTTATTTAGCAAGATTAATGACCGAAATAATATGATCCACGAGAGCGTTGTATCCAGGACAACATAGAAGCTATAGAAATATATTGTTGCATGCATGTCTTACAAGGTAAGACGTAGGACATGTAAGCTTGACTTCTCTTCTTCGGGTATTCATGGACCTTCCAGCAGCGGACGGTGAGTTTGAAACTTGATGAGCCCAGGATATGAGACCTAATTTTTGGGTTGACCTTTAATCTGATCATTTGCAGCATAAGCATTGCCGAAATGTGCGTTGTGTAATATAGTTCTTTCAGTTATTGAGCTGAACTAGCATAATTGTAATTACTTACATAATGTCTAGTTATTTGTGGTGTCATCATTATCATCAAGTACCGGACCTGCTGGCGTAGGTGATCATGTCTCTCCTCAACTTTCGATCTCGACAGTTATTTATAATTTCTGTTGACCTTCTGCCAGGCCATTCTCTTAAGCTGTCTGGTATTTTTTCTCTTTGCCTCCCTCTATCTCATCGTCCCTCAATTTTCCCAGTTGTTACAATATATTCCAGTTGTTCTCGTCTCATTACATGGCCAAAAATTATGATTGTTTCTTCCTTTTATTGGAAATTATATCTCTTTTTCCTTTGACCTCTTTCAGAAGATTTTCATTACTCAAGTAGGGTTCGATTCCAACCGACGGCTCCGGTTCAGCCAGCCTTTAATGGGTACCGGTTTTTTTTCTTGGAAAGTAAAGCGGCACGGGCGTAATACCGACCACATTACCCCAGAAATCATGTGCCGAAGGTCTGTAAAATTTATGGTCACTAACACCATATTCCCTATACGCCACTTGGCGTGACGGGGGTACTTTACTTTTACTTTTTTATTGTATGAATTGAAGGTGCAGGCTATATCCGAAATACAAGACACAGTTCACTGACACCGCATGACCGGAAAATGTGTGAATATGAATATTAAAATCAAGATATAGTGTCTGAGAACAGCGTGTGGAAGTGACGAAGGGGTTATAATATTCCTAGGACTTGCGCCCATAGCTCAAACTTTATTACCAAACATTGCCGCTTATTGCACCTGTTTAACTTTTCCTGTGAAACGATGACAGATCCAAGCAGATTGAAACGATGACAGATCCAAGCAGATTGAAACGATGACAGATCCAAGCAGATTAAAACGATGACAGATCCAAGCAGATTAAAACGATGACAGATCCAAGCAGATTGAAACGATGACAGATCCAAGCAGATTGAAACGATGACAGATCCAAGCAGATTGAAACGATTATTGGATATTTGTCGACAATTCATAAACGTCATGCAAAGTCTCATTGTTTATATTCTTGATATCTACAGCTTATACATACTTCAATCTATCTATTGACCTTTTGAGCCTTAGCCCGCCCACAGGGTGTAGACCCAGATAATCCTTTTCTTATCTAAATTTTTATTCTAGCAGTTTTCGATCCTTGTAAAGATCTTTTATCAAATCTCGCCATTTGTCTATGTTCTGTGCAAGCAGCTCTATCTCATTGAGGGAGCCGATTCCTGCTGCTCTTGTCTCTCTCATCAAAGTTCTTCTCAGTGTCTCTCTGGGTCTTCCTCTTTTCCTCTTACCTGTTGTTTCCCACATGAGGGTGCTTCCATATTTAGTGCTTGAATATTTCACACGCGTTTATTAATGCCAAAATTGTGTTACCAATTAGCAGTCCTAGACTCTTAGATGCAAGAACCACAAGAAAAATAAGCTCTACTGAGATCTATCTATATTTCGTTCGCCTGAAGTATTGTCTTTATCTGCAATGTCGTTTCCTGTATACATTGTACTATCTTTTGTAATTCTTGCAGTGACCAATATGGTTTTTTCTGAAGTCTCTACTGAGATGAAATGTGTTAGACGAATGACAGGAAACAGCTTGAGAGATAAGATAAAAAATGAAGAACTTAGAAAAGAAGCTAGGAATAAGCCCCTCCATAGAAGATATAAAGAAACAACAGATAAAATGATTTGAGCATGTGACACGACAGAGCTATAAAATCACCACACAAAGAGCCTTCAATAAACGTTGCGAGAACACCAGACCTAAAGGTCGACTACAAAAAAGATGGATCGATGGAATATTGGAAGCAATAGGAAACAAAACAGAAGAGCAAAAGACCGCAAATATCTATCCTCGACGCTGAAAGGCAAATGAGGAAAGAAAGAAGAAGAAGAAGAAGATTTATTATTTACATTTATCATCATGTGCCATATCGGTTGGCGTAGGCGATCATGTTCCTCAATTTTCTATCTACAGTGCATCGTATCCGTTCTGTTGTTGACTGTTTTCCATGCCATGACACCAAGCTATAAAATATCTTCTATCTTTGTCGTCCACGATCCCTCTTTCCCTGTATTTTGCCAGTTGTAACCAAATATTCCAGCTTTCCTATTTGGCATAATGTGTTTGAAAAATGTTGATTGTTTCTTTCTGATGTTTTTTTATGAGCTTCCTTTTTGTGTTGGCCTCCTAGAGAATTATCTAGTTGATTCTTTTAGCTGTCAATGGAACTTTCAACATTCTTCTGAGAAATTCCATCTATGTGGATTCATTCGTCGTTTCATTTATTTATCTACAGTACATGATTCGCTTCCATAGGTCAGAATTTGCGTTATATCATCATCATCATCATCATCATCATCATGCGCCATACCGGTTGGGTTAGGTGATCATGTCCCTCCACAATCTTCTATCTACAGTGCATCGTATCAGTTCTGTTGTTGACTGTTTTCCATGCCATGACACCAAGCTATCAAGTATTTTCTCTCTTTGACGTCCGTGATCTCTCTTTCCTTTTATTTTGCCAGTTGTAACCAAGTATTCCAACTTTACTCTTCTCATGATGTGCCCAAAAAATGTTGATTGTTTTTTTCTAGTATTTTTTTAGGAGCTGCCTTTTTGTGTTGCCCTATTTGAGAACTTCCTTGCTTTATATAGCACCGATAAACTCTCTTTCTAACTTCTATTGACATAGACTTGTTGCACAAAGTGCTTCTCATCGTCTGAAATGCTTTTTTGGCCTGGAGTACTGTACTTTGTACTTCTTTGATGAATCTTCCATGATGATGATTGTTTTTTTTTTCGATATGACCATTCATTCTGTTTTCTTACTATTCAGACTGAGACCTTTCGTGTTGCTTTCTTTCACTATATTATGTCTATCGTTTCTTGTAGCTCATTCTCTGTCTTTGTTATTAAGACTGTGTAGTTCACATATCGTAGATTGTTTATGTTGTGACCGTTGACATACACACACATATTAATACATATATATATATATATATATATATATATATATATATAAATAAAGTAAAGTACCCCCGTCACGCCAAGTGGCGTATAGGGAATATGGTGTTAGTGACCATAACTTATACAGACATTCGGCACATGCTTTTTGGGGTAATGAGGTCAGTATTACGCCCGTGCCGCTTTACTTTCCCAGAAAAAATCCGGTACCCATTAAAGGCTGGGTGAACCGAAAGCCGTCGGTTGGGATCGAACCCTATCTCTTGTTCTTTGTAGTCCAGTTCACTAATCACTGAGCTTTCGCGGCTCCATTTTATATATATATATATGTATATATGAAACAGTGTATAGAGGGGGTATGGTTGAAACAGAACATAGCAGTGATAGGTAAGTTAGTGAGAGAAGGGTTAGATGTAAACAAAGGGGGGATAATTAGGAAGGAGGGCTGATAGGTGTTCAAGTGTTCGAGAAAATAGTGAACACGAGTCAGTCAGGAGGAGCTGAGAAAATCTCGTGAAATTAAGGGAGTGCGCATGTGACTAGTGAGTTGTCAGGAGTGCGCAAGACAGAGTAGTCTGGGAGAGTTTGGTCGAGACGGTTGGTGGACAGTTAGCCTTCCCGCCTTCATAGGAACTAGTCATAAAATTAGTGTGGCAGTACAAGTATTGTTTGGCCGAAGTAAGTGTAGCGAAACAGCAGTTATTAGGGTAGATAGCCCAGTGAAATAGCTACCAGAAGTGCACGAAATATAAGCAGTGTCAATGAAGCAGTGTCTTCCAACGAGGGAGACGTTAACAGCAACTCTGTCAGGCGAGTGTGCTGATAGTTAATTGAACTTTGCAAGTACAAGCAATGTCCAGAGCGTTTCAGTGATGTTAGACAGTGAGATCAATACTCACGTCAGCTACATGTGTTCTTATTAGCGGAGCTTCACAAGTACAAGAAATGCTATGTCCAGAGCGTTTCAGTGATGTTAGACAGTGAGATCAATACTCACGTCAGCTAAATGTGTTATTATTGGCTGAGCTTTGTAAACTACAAGGAAGGTGAGAGCAATATCGTTTCTTGAAATAATTATACATTGAGCTCACCACTCAAGTTAGCCAAATGTGTGTTATGTACTGAACTTTGTAAACTACAAGGAAGGTGAGAGCAACATCGTTTCTTGATATAATTATACATTGAGCTCACCACTCAAGTTAGCCAAATGTGTGTTATGTACTGAACTTTGTAAACTACAAGAAAGGTGAGATCAAGAGCGTTTCTTTGATCTAATTATACGTCAAGTTCACAATGCAAGTCAGCCACGGGTGTGTTATTAATTGAACTGTTAAAATTGTCCATTGATGTGTGGCACGGGAACGCGCCACCCAATTCCGGCAGTTGTCCTGTGGTCAGCTGAACTTTGTTATTTATCTGGAACGTGAACGAAAGTGTTTGCAGTGTATGGTGTATGATAAGCCCACGAATTTCGATTGGTGGAAGTCAATGTCAATGTGTTCCCTCGAAACTCGAGGGCATGTACTGTGAATGAAATAAAGGCTGAACATTTATGTTATCAAACAGTTGTTGTTGAGTCTATCGAATCAGTCCAGCTGTATCCTTGACTGGCGGCGAACGAGCTGACGGGGTCAGAGCGGTAACCACAAGATACAGCGCGAAGTACGAAAGAACCACAGAGATCACGGGGTTACATCAAGACGGTAACAAATAATAATACATAAATATTATTATATGGGGAACTTCCGAGGCGATAATAGGGAATAATAGAACAAATAAGTATGTGTTAGCACTCGGAAAAATTAACAGACAAACAACAACGCGGTGCCAGTGAGTACGGGTTCGATCCCACTTCGGACCATATATTGTTCTTCGTTTTTTTCTGTTGTTGTTTGTCTGTTAATTTTTCCGAGTGCTAACACATACTTATTTGTTCTATTATTCCCTTACATCAAGACGACACGGCAAGGCGATCAGCGATCACGGATTTCAATTACATCAGAAGGGGCATAATAACCCCCTCTACATATATATATATATATATATATATATATATATATTATATAAGAGATAGATTGAGAGAAACAGAGAGAGAAACAAAAAGAGAATCAGGGAGAAAGGGAGACAGACAAAAAGAGACAAAGAGAGACACACATTGAGATATAAAGAGAGAAACAGAGAGGCAGAGAGAGAATGAAAGTGGCAGAGAGAGACCGAAAGAGAGAAACAGGCAGAGAGAGACGCACACAGAAAGATAGAGAGAGGCAGAAAGCATATTTTTTAGATTAATAGCGTGATACCCACATGACTGTTGTCGTGTTTTAAGTACCTTCTAAACTAAAATTAGAGGGTAAAAAACACATTATTTTAACTGTTGACAATTTATCATTAAACTGATAATAAAATGTAACATTTCATCATTCCTTTCCATAATATCTCTCTTTCTCTCAATCTCTCTCCATCTCTATCTCTCCATCTCTCTTTCTCTCTCTCCATCTCTATCTCCCCATTTCTCTCTCTCAATTTCTCAATCCATCTCTCTATCTCTCCATCTCTCTTTCTCTCTCTCCATCTCTATCTCCCCATTTCTCTCTCTCAATTTCTCAATCCATCTCTCTATCCATCCATCCCTCTCCATCTCTCTCTCCAACTCTCTCTCCATCTCTCTCTCCATCTCTCTTACTCTCTCCATCTCTCTTTCCAACTCTATCTCAATCACTCTCTCCATCTCTCTTACTCTCTCTCCATCTCTCTTTCCAACTCTATCTCAATCACTCTCTCCATCTCTCCTCCCCATCACTCTCTCTCTCCATCTCTGTCTAGCTCTCTCTCCATCTCTCTCCATGATTCTGTCTCTCTCCATCTCTCTCCCCATCTCTCTCTATCTCTCCATCTCTCTCCATATCTGTATCCGTCTCTCCATCGCTCTCCATCTCTCTATCAATATCTCCATTCCTCTCTCTCCATCTCTCTATCCATCTGTCCATCTCTCTCTATATCTCTATCAATCTCTCTATCCATCTCCCTATCTCTTTCCATCTCTCTCCATATCTATATCGATCTCTCCATCGCTCTCCATCTCTGTCTCCATCTCTGTCTATCTCTCTCTCCATCTCTGTCTATCTCTCTCTCCATCTCTCTCTATCCATCACTCTCTATCTCTCTCCATCTCTCTCCATCTCCATCTCTCTCTAACTCTCTCTATCTCTCTCTCACTCTCTAAATCTCTCTCCATCTCTCTCTCTCTCTCTCCATCTCTCTCTCTCTCTTCACTACCTCATGTAACCATTGGCGTGTCAAGGGAGATATACAGTTGCAGTTTTTGCCTTCAGGTAGCCTCAGCCATTGTCAATTGATGGTCTAGTGTTTCATGCATGTTATCAGTCCATCTGTGTATGAGTCTAACGCCTTTCTAAGGTATACGCAAGTATTCAGCTATACCCTCTCCGGGAGATAGTTGTCTTAATAATACAGTTATATAGGGTGTTTATAAAGTCTCACTACACTTGGTATCTAGGTCAATTTGAAAAAAATGTTTATGACGTCATCACAATATGTGCTCAATGGTAAGTTCACTTGTTGCGACAGTTTTCTTAATGACTTGTCTGGACTTTTAAGGATTCTGTCTTGGATATCTAAACATATTTCATCATTCACAGCAGGCTACCAGATCGTGGAGCATCTTCCACATTTCCAGTAGCAATAAACTTATTCAACAAATTTCATTGACAGTGGGAGCACATATTGTGATGACGTCATAAACATTTTTTTTTCAAATTGACCTAGATACCAAGTGTAGTGAGACTTTATAAACACCCTGTACAATTTGTTCCCGATTTGTGTTCGTACAGAGTTGGGACGTCGCAGAAGAATGTTGAAAGTTCCCTGGGCAGCTGAAAAGGCCAACGAGGACATTATCAAAAAGACCAATACAAAAGAGAGCTCATAAGAAACATCAGAAAGAAACAGTCAACATTTTTCGGGGACATCAAGAGAAGAGGAAAGTTGAAAACTTGTTTAAAATTTGGAAAATACAAGGAAAGAGAGATCGTGGACGACAAAGAGAGAAAATACTGGATATAACAGCGAAATAGATCCTTTGTCTATTCCATCCTTTTTCTCTGTTACATCCAGTATAGCTTCAAAGTACACGCCGAGTCGGCTACGTCAGGTAGACCCTGGATCGGCTACTTCTAGTACACTCAGGATCTGCTACTTCTGGTAGGCTCAGGATATGCTACTTCTGGTAGGATCAGGATCTGCTACTTCTGGTACACTCAGGATCTGCTACTTCTGGTAGGCTCAGGATCTGCTACTTCTGGTACACTCAGGATCTGCTACTTCTGGTACACTCAAGATCTGCTACTTCTGGTAGGCTCAGGATCTGCTACTTCTAGTACACTCAGGATCTGCTACTTCTAGTACACTCAGGATCTGCTACTTCTGGTACACTCAGGATCTGCTACTTCTGGTAGGCTCAGGATCTGCTACTTCTGGTACACTCAGGATCTGCTACTTCTGGTAGGCTCAGGATCTGCTACTTCTGGTACACTCAAGATCTGCTACTTCTGGTAGGCTCAGGATCTGCTACTTCTAGTACACTCAGGATCTGCTACTTCTAGTACACTCAGGATCTGCTACTTCTGGTACACTCAGGATCTGCTCCTTCTGGTAGGCTCAGGATATGCTACTTCTGGTAGGATCAGGATCTGCTACTTCTGGTAGGCTCAGGATCTGCTACTTCTGGTAGGCTCAGGATCTGCTACTTCTGGTACAATCAGGATCTGCTCGTACACGGAAGCCTGCTCAGCAATAGGACCCCGCCATGGCCGTTTCGGTCCCTGACCGACTTCACGTTGTGACTGTGCTCTTGCCAACCTCAGCGTTCGTTCGTCGCCAGACAACCCCCCGTTCCAACTGTAACAGCACGGAACAACACCAGAGTCAACACAAAAATGGTTTAATACTCTCGAAGACGGCTCTCAGCCTTGCCAACTGTGTTACAGCATAATTTACACACACGCTTGTCATGCACATACCCTATCGTTTACAATGTCTTTGGTGCAGCCTATTCTAGCTTCACAATATATAATCAGTAACAGAATAATTGTCTCAACAATGTCTCTGGTGTAGCCTATTCTAGCTTCACAATATATAATCAGTAACAGAATAATTGTCTCAACAATGTCTCTGGTGTAGCCTATTCTAGCTTCACAATATATGATCACTGACATAATAATTGTCTCAACAATGTCTCTGGTGTAGCCTACTCTAGCTTCACAATATATGATCACTGACATAATAATTGTCTCAACAATGTCTCTGGTGTAGCCTATTCTAGCTTCACAATATATGATCACTGACATAATAATTGTCTCAACAATGTCTCTGGCGTAGCCTACTCTAGCTTCACAATATATAATCACTGACAGAATAATTGTCTCAACAATGTCTCTGGTGTAGCCTACTCTAGCTTCACAATATATAATCACTGACAGAATAATTGTCTCAAACAATGTCTCTGATGTAGCCTATTCTAGCTTCACAATATATGATCGCTAACCTAATAATTACCTCTTCATAAGAGTCTCTCAACACTGTGTCTGGTACAGCCCATTCTAAGCTTCACATTATATGTCTCACCACAATAATTACCTCTTCATAAGAGTCTCTCAACACTGTGTCTGGTACAGCCCATTCTAAGCTCCACATTATATGTCCCACCAGAATAATTACCTCTTCATAAGAGTCTCTCAATACTGTGTCTGGTACAGCCCATTCTAAGCTCCACATTATATGTCTCACCACAATAATTACCTCTTCATAAGAGTCTCTCAATACTGTGTCTGGTACAGCCCATTCTAAGCTTCACATTATTTGTCTCACCACAATAATTACCTCTTCATAAGAGTCTCTCAATACTGTGTATGGTACAGCCCATTCTAAGCTTCACATTATATGTCTCACCACAATAATTACCTCTTCATAAGAGTCTCTCAACACTGTGTCTGGTACAGCCCACTCTAAGCTCCACATTATATGTCTCACCACAATAATTACCTCTTCATAAGAGTCTCTCAACACTGTGTCTGGTACAGCCCATTCTAAGCTTCACATTATATGTCTCACCACAATAATTACCTCTTCATAAGAGTCTCTCAACACTGTGTCTGGTACAGCCCATTCTAAGCTTCACATTATATGTCTCACCACAATAATTACCTCTTCATAAGACTCTCTCAGCACTGTATTTGGTACAGCCCATTCTAAGCTTCACATTATATGTGTCACCACAATAATTACCTCTTCATAAGAGTCTCTCAACACTGTGTCTGGTACAGCCCATTCTAAGCTTCACATTATATGTCTCACCACAATAATTACCTCTTCATAAGAGTCTCTCAACACTGTGTCTGGTACAGCCCATTCTAAGCTTCACATTATATGTCCCACCACAATAATTACCTC
Source organism: Megaustenia siamemsis (assembly GCA_032433765.1). Taxonomy (NCBI): domain Eukaryota; kingdom Metazoa; phylum Mollusca; class Gastropoda; order Stylommatophora; family Ariophantidae; genus Megaustenia; species Megaustenia siamemsis. The sequence goes on from JAVIAB010000041.1 coordinate 17,202,119, forward strand.
TTCATAAGAGTCTCTCAACACTGTGTCTGGTACAGCCCATTCTAAGCTCCACATTATATGTCCCACCACAATAATTACCTCTTCATAAGAGTCTCTCAACACTGTGTCTGGTACAGCCCATTCTAAGCTCCACATTATATGTCCCACCACAATAATTACCTCTTCATAAGAGTCTCTTAACACTGTGTCTGGTACAGCCCATTCTAAGCTCCACATTAATTGTCCCACCACAAAATTACCTCTTCATAAGAGTCTCTCAACACGGTGTCTGGTACCGCCCATTCTAAGCTCCACATTATATGTCCCACCACAATAATTACCTCTTCATAAGAGTCTCTCAGCACTGTGTCTGGTACAGCCCATGCTAAGCTTTACACCGTATAGTCGATCACACAATCAACTGTGCCGTCAATCTCTCCCGTACAGCCTAATCTCTTCACAGGATACGATCACGGACATAATCATTGTCACAATAATATCTCTAGTGCCACTTATTCTAATCCTTATCTAGTACAGCCTAATCTACACACGACCGTTCCCTGCGGCAGCTACTTAAGTACTGACGTTATCCCGCCTTTGGAACCCTCTTTCTGGTCCGCAGTATCGGCTCTGTCACGGACAGACGTCTGCACTCGACCTCAGCATTATCTCAACTAAACTATCTTTTCCCTTGTTCTTTCTTTTCAATTTCGCTCACTCATCTCCCTAGCCCCCCACGCTTTCTCCTTGACCTCTCTTCCTGATCTTTTTGTCTTGTTTTTCTCGTGGCCTGTTGCCCCCTACTACCCCAACCTATTTATCTCCCCTCTCAAAATCTCCCTAAATTCCCTTCATTATCTCCCCCTGTCCTATCTTGTTATCTCCCTGCTTTATGGATTGCTTGGTGTCATGGCCTGGAAAACAGTCAACAGCAGAATTGATACGATCCACTGTGGATAACAATCAACATAAACTATTAAATATTATATAGAACCAGTCTTAACATATGGATGTGAATCATGGACAATAGGACAACAAATAAGAAAGTCATTGAAGTCTGTAGAAATGTGGTTTTACAGAAGAATGTTAAGAACAGCTAATAAGAGTAATGAAAACTTTGTGAAAGAGATAAAAGCAAAACGAGAGCTAATTTTCAAATTAGAAAGAAACAATCATTTTTTGGGGCCATGTAATAAGAAGAGAATAACTGGAATATATTGTGACAACTGGAAAAATTGAGGGACGAAAAAAAAAAATAGGCAGAATGAAATGTTGATTGTTCTCTACTAAAATTTCAAATAATCTTATTTTTGCTTTGGCTACTTTTATTTTGGAGCCGCGATAGTTCCGTGGTTAGTGAACTGGACTACAAAGGACAAGGGGTAGGGTTCGATCCCAACCGACGGCTTCCGGGTTCACCCAGCCTTTAATGGGTACCTGATTTTTTTCAGGGAAAGTGAAGCGGCACGGGCGTAATACCGACCACATTACCCCAAAAATCATGTGCCGAAGCGATGTAAAATATAGGGTCACTAACACCATATTCCCTATACGCCACTTGGCGTGACGGGGGTTCTTTACTTTTACTTACTTTTATTTGATAGTGAGAGACATAATGTGGAAGATTGAAACAGACATAGAAGTATTGATTATGGTTATGATTATGGTTATGATTATGATTGTGGTTATGGTTATGGTTGGTTATGGTTGTGGTTATGATTGTGGTTATGGTTATGTTATGGTTATGGTTGTGGTTATGGTTATGATTATGATTATGATTGTGGTTATGGTTGCGGTTATGATTGTGGTTATGGTTGTGGTTATGGTTATGATTAGGGTTTTGTTATGATTATGGTTATGGTAATGATTGTAGATATTGTTATGGTTATGATTGTGGTTATGATTATGGTTATATTATGATTGTGGTTATGGTTATGATTGTGGTTATGGTTATGATTATGGTTGTGGTTATGATTTGGTAATTGTTAGGATTATGGTTATGGTTATGTTTGTGGTTATTGTTATGGTTATGACTTCCTCAAGCCGAGATGTAATATTTGCCATGTTTACAAAACATCTTTCCGAACTTTCAACATAAACTATCAATTCCACTCGGATTCAGTACATGTATGTGCCTTGCACCGTATTATGCTCCTTGTGTCCCGGTGCATCCGATTTTCAGCAGCATTTTATATGGGTCTGCTTTCCTTAATATTTGGCTGCTCCCAAACTACCTGCAAGGCATAAGATTATCTTTCCTGTAGGGACATTACTTTGCCCTCAGATAGTCGATCCTCCCGGGTTTACGAGCACCATCTGCCCGAGCTTTGTGTAGAGTTGTCTCTCTCATAGGTGGTCTGATCTTCGAATCCTGGAGCCACACCTGCCTGTTTGATGGTGGACAGAAAGAGGAGAAAAGACAGAAGCATTTAAGCCATTCTTTTTAGAAATTCAATCTATGTGGATTAATTCGTCGTTTCATTTATTTATCTACAGTACATGATTCGCTTCCATAGGTCAGAATTTGCTTTATATCATTATCATCATCATGTGCCATACCGGTTGAGGTAGGCGATAATATCCTTCCACAATCTTCTATCTACAGTGCATCGTATCAGTTCTGTTGTTGACTGTTTTCCATGCCATGACACCAAGCTATCCAGTATCTTCCCTCTTTGTCATCCGCGATCTCTCTTTCCTTTTATTTCATCTCTCTATCTCTAAGGAGTAGATGGGTTAGATCCGACCAGAGCGTGTACCACTCGCCGGTGAGTTCTAAGTCTTCACTTAAAGGGTTCCATCTACTCCTGGCTCCTTTCTCTGGCCCTTCACCAAGGACCTTTCCAGTTTGGGTGACCCAGTCAAGAGGTAAACTCCAACTAAAATACCTTCTTAGATCTCAGGGTCGCATACGCTCTTCAACTACAACAAGGTGAGTTAATGTACAACTTTACCATCATTTCAACAGAAACAAATTACAGAACATTCATTTTAAAATATATAAATTATTATGCTGTTGCATCAACAAATTTTTTATTTTTTCCCCCCAAATCTTTATGCAGATTTCAGAATAGAATACAAATGGACAACTGCTGCAGAAGGAGATCATGAGGTACGGGAAACCAAGTTGGCAACCAAATTGTGATCGATGCTGCCAAGTGTAAAGACAATATGGTTTTTTCTGGATCCAATCAAAACTACAAATTATTTTTGTTGATATTTATTGTGATATCATCTGTATCATGTGTATATTTTATCCACAAATACGAACATTTCTTAACAGTGCTATGATTGTGAAATTTGCTCAAAAGGTGGATAATCAAACTGAAGGTGGCCAAAAGGAAGGTGGCCAGACGGAAGCCGGCCAGAAGAAAGAAGACCCAAAAATGAAACGTTTCTACTGACGATATACCACGATTATGGACGGTTATAGAAATAGATGTTTAAATATGCTGCGTTGTT